>JAKZAO010000013.1:21343658-21756168 GCA_023053555.1 Branchinecta lindahli | reverse complement strand
AAGGAACCTTGATCCAAGGACCCTTGATCCAAGGACCCTTGATCCAAGGACCCTTGATCCAAGGATCCTTGATTCAAGGACCCTTGATCCAAGGACCCTTGATTCAAGGACCCTTGATCCAAAGACCCTTGATCCAAGGACCCTTGATCCAAGGACCCTTGATCCAAGGACCCTTGATCCAAGGACCCTTGATCCAAGGACCCTTGATCAAAGGACCTTTAATCCAAGGACCTTTAATCCAAGGACCCTTGATCCAAGGACCCTTGATCCAAGGACCCTTGATCCAAGGACCCTTGATCCAAGACCCTTGATCCAAGGACCCTTGATCCAAGGACCCTTGATCCAAGGACCCTTAGATCCGGGAGATCCAAGGACCCTTTGATCCGGGAGATCAAAGGACCCTTTGATCAGGGAGATCCAAGGACCCTTTGATTCGGGAGATACAAGGATCCTTGATCCAAGGACCCTTAGTTCCGGGAGATCCAAGGACCCTTTGGTCCGGGAGATCCAAGGACCCTTGATCCAAGGACCCTTGATCCAAGGACCCTTGATCCAAGGACCCTTGATCCAAGGACCCTTGCTCCAAGGACCCTTGATCCAAGGACCCTTGCTCCAAGGACCCTTGATCCAAGGACCCTTGATCCAAGGAGCCTTGATCCAAGGACCCTTGATCCAAGGATCCTTGATTCAAGGACCCTTGATCCAAGGATCCTTGATTCAAGGACCCTTGATCCAAGGACCCTTGATCCAAGGACCCTTGATTCAAGGACCCTTGATCCAAAGACCCTTGATCCAAGGACCCTTGATCCAAGGACCCTTGATCAAAGGACCTTTAATCCAAGGACCCTTGATCCAAGGACCCTTGATCCAAGGACCCTTGATCCAAGGACCCTTGATCCAAGACCCTTGATCCAAGGACCCTTGATCCAAGGACCCTTGATCCAAGGACCCTTGATCCAAGGACCCTTAGTTCCGGGAGATCCAAGGACCCTTTGGTCCGGGAGATCCAAGGACCCTTGATCCAAGGACCCTTGATTCAAGGACCCTTGATCCAAGGACCCTTGATCCAAGGACCCTTGATCCAAGGACCCTTGATCCAAGGACCGTTGATCCAAGGACCCTTGATCCAAGGACCCTTGATTCAAGGACCCTTGATCCAAGGACCCTTGACTCAAGGACCCTTGATCCAAAGACCCTTGATCCAAGGACCCTTGATCCAAGGACCCTTGATCCAAGGACCCTTGATCCAAGGACCCTTGATCCGAGGACCCTTGATCCAAGGACCCCCAACCAAGGACCCTTGATCCAAGGACCCTTAGTTCCGGGAGATCCAAGGACCCTTTGGTCCGGGAGATCCAAAGACCCTTGATCCAAGGAACCTTGATCCAAGGACCCTTGATCCAAGGACCCTTGATCCAAGGACCCTTGATCCAAGGACCCTTGATCCAAGGACCCTTGATCCAAGGATACTTGGATCCGGGAGATCCAAGGACCCTTTGATGAGGGAGATCCAAGGATCCTTGATCCAAGAACCCTTAGATCCGGGAGATCCAAGGACCCTTTGATCCAGGAGATCCAAGGATCCTGTATTCAAGGACCCTTTGATCCGGGAAATCCAAGGATCCTTGATCCAAGGACCCTTTGTTCCGGGAGATCCAAGGACCCTTTGATCCGGGAGAACCAAGGACCCTTTGATTCGGGAGATCCAAGGAACCTTTGATTCGGGAGACCCAAGGACCCTTTTATTCGGGAGATCCAAGGATCCTTGATCTAAGGACCCTTCGATCCGGGAGATTCCCTTGATCCAAGGACCCTCGATCAAAGGACCCTTGATCCAAGGACCCTTGATCCAAGGACCCTTGATCCAAGGACCCTTGATAAAAGGACCCTTGATCCAAGGACCCTTGATCCAAGGACCCTTGATCCAAGGACCCTTGATCCAAGGACCCTTGATCCAAGGACCCTTGATCCAAGGACCCTTGATCCAAGGACCCTTGATCCAAGGACCCTTGATCCAAGGACCCTTGATCCAACTACCCTTGATCCAAGGATACTTGGATCCGGGAGATCCAAGGACCCTTTGATGAGGGAGATCCAAGGATCCTTGATCCAAGAACCCTTAGATCCGGGAGATCCAAGGACCCCTTGATCCAGGAGATCCAAGGATCCTGTATTCAAGGACCCTTTGATCCGGGAAATCCAAGGATCCTTGATCCAAGGACCCTTTGTTCCGGGAGATCCAAGGACCCTTTGATCCGGGAGAACCAAGGACGCTTTGATTCGGGAGATCCAAGGAACCTTTGATTCGGGAGATTCCCTTGATCAAAGGACCCTTGATCAAAGGACCCTTGATCCAAGGACCCTTGATCCAAGGACCCTTGATCCAAGGACCCTTGATCCAAGACCCTTGATCCAAGGATCCTTGATCCAAGGACCCTTGATCCAAGACCCTTGATCCAAGGACCCTTGATCCAAGGACCCTTGATCCAAGGACCCTTGATCCAAGGACCCTTGATCCAAGGACCCTTGATCCAAGGACCCTTAGATCCGGGAGATCCAAGGACCCTTTGATCCGGGAGATCAAAGGACCCTTTGATCAGGGAGATCCAAGGACCCTTTGATTCGGGAGATACAAGGATCCTTGATCCAAGGACCCTTAGTTCCGGGAGATCCAAGGACCCTTTGGTCCGGGAGATCCAAGGACCCTTGATCCAAGGACCCTTGATCCAAGGACCCTTGATCCAAGGACCCTTGATCCAAGGACCCTTGATCCAAGGACCCTTGATCCAAGGACCCTTGATTCAAGGAGCCTTGATCCAAGGAGCCTTGATCCAAGGACCCTTGATCCAAGGACCCTTGATCCAAGGACCCTTGATCCAAGGACCCTTGATCCAAGGACCCTTAGTTCCGGGAGATCCAAGGACCCTTTGGTCCGGGAGATCCAAGGACCCTTGATCCAAGGACCCTTTGGTCCGGGAGATCCAAGGACCCTTGATCCAAGGACCCTTGATTCAAGGACCCTTGATCCAAGGACCCTTGATCCAAGGACCCTTGATCCAAGGACCCTTGATCCAAGGACCCTTGATCCAAGGACCGTTGATCCAAGGACCCTTGATCCAAGGACCCTTGATTCAAGGACCCTTGATCCAAGGACCCTTGACTCAAGGACCCTTGATCCAAAGACCCTTGATCCAAGGACCCTTGATCCAAGGACCCTTGATCCAAGGACCCTTGATCCAAGGACCCTTGATCCAAGGACCCTTGATCCGAGGACCCTTGATCCAAGGACCCTCAACCAAGGACCCTTGATCCAAGGACCCTTAGTTCCGGGAGATCCAAGGACCCTTTGGTCCGGGAGATCCAAAGACCCTTGATCCAAGGAACCTTGATCCAAGGACCCTTGATCCAAGGACCCTTGATCCAAGGACCCTTGATCCAAGGACCCTTGATCCAAGGATACTTGGATCCGGGAGATCCAAGGACCCTTTGATGAGGGAGATACAAGGATCCTTGATCCAAGAACCCTTAGATCCGGGAGATCCAAGGACCCTTTGATCCAAGAGATCCAAGGATCCTGTATTCAAGGACCCTTTGATCCGGGAAATCCAAGGATCCTTGATCCAAGGACCCTTTGTTCCGGGAGATCCAAGGACCCTTTGATCCGGGAGAACCAAGGACCCTTTGATTCGGGAGATCCAAGGAACCTTTGATTCGGGAGACCCAAGGACCCTTTTATTCGGGAGATCCAAGGATCCTTGATCTAAGGACCCTTCGATCCGGGAGATTCCCTTGATCCAAGGACCCTCGATCAAAGGACCCTTGATCCAAGGACCCTTGATCCAAGGACCCTTGATCCAAGGACCCTTGATCCAAGGACCCTTGATCCAAGGACCCTTGATCCAAGGACCCTTGATCCAAGGACCCTTGATCCAAGGACCCTTGATCCAAGGACCCTTGATCCAAGGACCCTTGATCCAAGGACCCTTGATCCAAGGACCCTTGATCCAAGGACCCTTGATCCAAGGACCCTTGATCCAACTACCCTTGATCCAAGGATACTTGGATCCGGGAGATCCAAGGACCCTTTGATGAGGGAGATCCAAGGATCCTTGATCCAAGAACCCTTAGATCCGGGAGATCCAAGGACCCCTTGATCCAGGAGATCCAAGGATCCTGTATTCAAGGACCCTTTGATCCGGGAAATCCAAGGATCCTTGATCCAAGGACCCTTTGTTCCGGGAGATCCAACGACCCTTTGATCCGGGAGAACCAAGGACGCTTTGATTCGGGAGATCCAAGGAACCTTTGATTCGGGAGATTCCCTTGATCAAAGGACCCTTGATCAAAGGACCCTTGATCCAAGGACCCTTGATCCAAGGACCCTTGATCCAAGGACCCTTGATCCAAGACCCTTGATCCAAGGATCCTTGATCCAAGGACCCTTGATCCAAGGACCCTTGATCCAAGGACCCTTGATCCAAGGACCCTTGATCCAAGGACCCTTGATCCAAGGACCCTTGATCCAAGGACCCTTGATCCAAGGACCCTTAGATACGGGAGATCCAAGGACCCTTTGATTCGGGAGATACAAGGATCCTTGATCCAAGGACCCTTCGATCCGGGAGATTCCCTTGATCAAAGGACCCTTGATCCAAGGACCCTTGATCCAAGGACCCTTGATCCAAGACCCTTGATCCAAGGACCCTTGATCCAAGACCCTTGATCCAAGGACCCTTGATCCAAGGACCCTTAGATACGGGAGATCCAAGGACCCTTTGATTCGGGAGATACAAGGATCCTTGATCCAAGGACCCTTAGTTCCGGGAGATCCAAATGCCCTTTGGTCCGGGAGATCCAAGGACCCTTGATCCAAGGACCCTTGTTCCAAGGACCCTTGATCCAAGGACCCTTGATCCAAGGACCATTGATTCAAGGACCCTTGATCCAAGGACCCTTAGATCCGGGAGATCCAAGGACCCTTTGATCCGGGAGATCCAAGGACCCTTTGATCCGGGAGATCCGAGGACCCTTTGATCCGGGAGATCCGAGGACCCATTGATCCGGGAGATCTAAGGACCCTTGATCCAAGGACCCTTGACCCAAGGACCCTTGATCCAAGGACCCTTGATCCAAGGACCCTTGATCCAAGGACCCTTGATCCAAGGACCCTTGATCCAAGGACCCTTGATCCAAGGACCCTTGATCCAAGGACCCTTGATCCAAGACCCTTGATCCAAGGATCCTTGATCCAAGGACCCTTGATCCAAGACCCTTGATCCAAGGACCCTTGATCCAAGACCGTTGATCCAAGGACCCTTGATCCAAGACCCTTGATCCAAGGACCCTTGATCCAAGGACCCTTGATCCAAGGACCCTTGATCCAAGGACCCTTGATCCAAGGACCCTTGATCCAAGGACCCTTAGATCCGGGAGATCCAAGGACCCTTTGATTCGGGAGATACAAGGATCCTTGATCCAAGGACCCTTAGTTCCGGGAGATCCAAGGACCCTTGATCCAAGGACCCTTGATCCAAGGACCCTTGATCCAAGGACCCTTGGTCCAAGGACCCTTGATCCAAGGACCCTTGATCCAAGGACCCTTGATTCAAGGACCCTTGATCCAAGGACCCTTGATCCAAGGACCCTTAGATCCGGGAGATCCAAGGACCCTTTGATCCGGGAGATCCAAGGACCCTTTGATCCGGGAGATACGAGGACCCTTTGATCCGGGAGATCCAAGGACCCTTGATCCAAGGACCCTTGATCCAAGGACCCTTGATCCAAGGACCCTTGATCCAAGGACCCTTGATCCAAGGACCCTTGATCCAAGGACCCTTGATCCAAGGACCCTTGATCCAAGGACCCTTGATCCAAGGACCCTTGATCAAAGGACCCTTGATCCAAGGACCCTTGATCCAAGGACCCTTGATCCAAGGACACCTGTGTCCCTTAAAGTCAACGGACTACCGCATACGCATATTGATGTAACAGAAAATCTAGCAGCGTTATACGAACGCACTATGCATGCAGTAGACGACAGTGACAACTTTGAAAATGGAATTACACCGCACATGTACTCGAACGGATTCGGAATGCTGGTTTTCGATTTGTCTGGCACCGATCAGCTTGCCCCCACCAAACCCGGAGCAATTCGACTAGAACTGCAATTTTCCGCCGCTCTAACCGACCCTACTACCATCGTTGCACTGGCTGAACACGAAACCTATATAGCTATCACCCCCGACGGCTCTGTCGTACTTGACCTAGCACCATGAATGAAGAACCATCCATCGAATGGATACATCACAGGTTTTTGCGGCACTGGATTCTGATCCTTATATCGCTCGCTCTGCTCATCTGTGTGTATTAGCTGACCATCTTCCTAGAACATTTCCTCGAGGTGCGATTGTTGTCAATTCCGCTACTTCAGACTATAGCGAAGGCCACTGGATCGGGATCTGGGCAACTTAATCAAAACTGGAGTACTTCTGTCCTCTCGGAATGAGCCGAGAAACTGTGCCGGAAATAACCAACTGGTTAAACAGTCAACGAAAACCAGTGAAGCAACTCTGTAAACAAGTACAGAGCTACGCCACGTCCAGTTGTGGATTCTATGCCATTCTGTTTCTCAGTTTTCAAGCGCGTCGTCTGTCATACGAACGATTTATGAACCTGTTTACACCTGTTTACGAGTTGAACGATTTTATCGTGGAAAACTGTGTTCGCGGTCTCTGCAACGTAAAGTTTAACACACTTAAACTTAGACTTCATCATCAGCCGAAAATACGTAGACAGAACGACATATTTTCAATTGGTTACTGACACACTTAAACACTCATGTGGAGCGGTCATTGATCCTTCCAGAATGTCGTCTTAAAATTCTCAGAATTCCATCAAAACAAACAGATTCTAAGAATTCAGACGAAAACAAGAGGGGAAGGACAGTATCGCAAACGTGATTGGTGGGAATTATTGTTTACACAACAGAAATTCCACTTGAAATTGGACGCCCCGTGCTGTTGAAGAATCAGTTGGATTACAAACGACAGTCAAGTGCAAAGATAAGAAACTGTGTAACAACGGAGAAGACAATGGATCCTCACTATACTTGCGACTTTTGTCGACGCATTGTCAGTATCACAGAGTGTGACGAGTGCTGTCCGCCTCTGGAAATGGATTATAAGTGTGTCCTGTGTCTGAATGCCGCCTGCAAAGACCACGTCACTAGCGGAGTTGATGGCTACTGCTTCGCATGCATCCGCAAGAGATGTATTTTGCATAGCCCCAAAAATCGCATTTGTTTTTACTGTCACACCTACGACAAGTGCATCAGTGAACTTGACAGTGTGGATAACGCAGGTGCGGCTCGTAGAGACGGCGAAGAAGTAAACGATTTTCTTTTTACTGTGGAAAAGTCTATGTCTTAAATCTGATTTAAACTTTAAATTCAGTTGGTGAGCTTTAATCTAAGAGCCATCGTCTTCAAGCGAACACCTTGGAAACGTATTTGACAATTAATTTCATTGCATGACGTTGGTACAAGTTCAAAACATGCTTCCCCTTGTGGAATTATTGCACAGAGTCCAACTGATTGTGAAAGATCAGCAATAAAGCAAAAAGCTGGTTCTGTGCGATCGTGATTTTGAAACATTGGTTCTGTTGACGTAACGTCTAGCGGAAACTTTGAGTGTCTACGAAGTTTGTAGAGTACCATTTTTTACATGTTTTCACAGAATGCTTATGAATGATCGTATTTGTAGTTGTAGCTTAGTGAAGTCACCTCAGAATCATCTCTGAAGTTTCAACTCAGTGCTCATATTGTCTTTTAATAACATTCAAGTGTGTCCGTGTTTGTTTGTTTGGTTCTGTAGAGCAGTAAACTCTTTCACATCATCCGTCGTCTATTCATCACGCAGCGAGGATCGTAGCCCTCTCCCCCAGACTCGTGCGCGTGTTCATTAGAAGCCCCAGCTTTTCCCAGACTCGCATACATCAACACACGGTAACCGCCCGATACACGTAAACAGTGACGCATGAGTCTCTTGCCTGTTCATTAACAATTCCCCCCTCGAATCAATAGCACACACGGTTACCATCGCAATCAGACACGATCGATCAGCTCCCCTCCACGAGCACGCAACGATCATCTCTAACGGTACTCGTCTCCGGAGACAGGACTATTGATTGCGCGCGTGTTGCAGCAGTTTCTCGCTGGAATCCAAATGCTCGTTCTCCGGAGACTGCGTCTCGAGCACAGCCAAGCGGACAATGAGTGAACTACTGCGCCTAGGCTCGTGATCGGGTGCAGGCTTGATCGATAGACTCTCCCTCCCTCGCCCCACCCACAACAGACTACAGTCGACCCGATCGGACGGTGACGTAGCTCAATCTATCACACGAGATGCCTTGATCGCAATGCGTCACGTGTCATCCGCGCTCAGTGATGTCTGGCAGACGATCCACCTAGTGCTTTCTCCAGCTTACTGGTATGAGCCTCTGTGGCTCATTCGGTAGAGCACTGGGCTCGTGATCCAAAGGTCCCCGGTTCGATCCCGGGACATGCCAGCCTTTTGTCAAGGTCCCACCGTTGCCAAGGCAAGGGGTTACTACAGATGGTGTACACACACGTCAAGAGTGTGACAGCTCCAGGGTTACTACAGATGGTGTACACACACATCAAGAGTGTGACAGCTCCAGAAGATTCACTTGAGACGACACGACTATACCCTTGCCGCACTTCAAATTCTCAAGTTCAACATCTTAAGAAGTTCAACATCTTAAGATTTCAACATCTTAAGATTTCAAACGTCTTCAAATGCTGAACTTCAAGATGTCTCAAGATGCTGGCCAAGACGTCTTCCAAGACGTTGAACGTCTGAAGATTTAAACTTCAAGACGTTTAAACGTCTTAAGACGTTGGCCGATATGGGTATAGTCGTATCTTCACTACTTTCATTCGTTTGGGCATTCTTCTTCTCACTCTAGAAAAGAACTAAACTTTAGGGAAGGAAATGCAAAGAAACATTAGCGTAGCTCTCACTGCTTTTGCCACCCACCCCATGCATCGCGAAGGCTCATTTTCCCCCCAACTAATTATAACGTGTAGAAGAACAGGTGGTATCTTAGAAAGAAACCCAAAACGCATGGGCCCTGGGAATTGCCAGCCGCCTCTACTGCCAGAACATTACACAGTTATTAAAACAGACAGTTATCAAAACAGAACATATATCAAATATGAACTCACCCCTGAATTGTTATCCTTTGTGACAGGACACAGATAATCCTTCTTGAACGGCCAACTCTAGCAAACGTAGAAGAGTCAGATCGAAACCACCAAACCCGGGTGGGAAACGTTTATAGATGTACAAAATCACGCCCGTTACCAAGTCTGGGCCACCGAAAGCCTTATGAAGGATCTCGTAAATTTGCCGACACTCTTGTGGTGACCAGATAAAAATAACGCAAGACGTCCACAAAAGAGAATATTCTAGCTGCTGATCAAGTCCTTCCTCACGAAGCTTGAATAAAAGAAACTTCACGAGGTCACAAAAGGTCAATGCACAGTACTCGTATCGGGCCAAGTCTCTTTGCTCTACACGGGTATGTACAGATTCGCCACGCGGCAGGTCAAATAAATTGAACCTGTAGCACTTGCTTTCCAAACACTGGCTAAATCTGCACTTGTCAGACGAATGAGTGCTTATCACCTGACCAGCAAAAACCGAAAGTTTCATTTAAAATCACTAATCACAGTAATTAAAATGTGAGATAGTCTTTCACTTGATATCCGAAACTGTTTGGCTGTTCAGACGGGACCCAGCCTTACATACCCACCTCCGAGACGCACTCTTACTCCCTTAGTCCCACCCACCATTTCAAAACCACGCCCACCACTCCAGCCTAACCCATTTTGAACCGAAATCTACCCACAAAATCAAAGTTTCCATTTCCTCGGCCTAAAATGAATCTCGGCATCCCTCAACCAAACAAAACACCTGTTCCCAAAGAAATCGGTCCAAAATGCATCTCAACGCACAACACACAAAAATCGGTCGAAAATGACACCCCACATGGGAAAATACAAAATCGGTCCAAAATGGGGTTTGAACATGTGGTAGGCGGGACCACCTGGCTGACTCGGAAAAAAATAACCAATGGCTCAAAAGCGGTTAAGAATGGATCAAGGAAAATGAAAAAGGATTAAGAATGTGGGGTTAAGAATATATATGTATATCTATACTACTGCTGTACCTATTAATCCTAATATTTAGCCCGAATATGCAATTTATTTTCTCATCGGACAAGTAGTTAGCCCAAAATCCGGCCAAAACCGGAAATATTTTTAAAAAGTAAAAGTGTTATTTTGAGCTTGATTAGATTTTCCTTTCAGGGGTGAGAAGACATGCTGAAGCAGTATATGACAATGATTTTCTCCCCGGACTTGTTCGCCCGGAATCTGGAGTCTGAAGTTGACTAGATGGTCACGTAGGGGTATGAAGACATGCTGAATTCGTTTTTGAGTTGTAGATTTTTGCCAGACAAGTTTCCGGACGGCCGGAACCGGGCAGGAAGTTTTGATCAGTTTCGACAAAGTAGATACGACGTAGGATATAGGAGAAAACACACATGGTGAATCAATATCTGAACTTGGTCTTCTCAGATGACACCAGTTTCGTCAATCTGTTAAAGTCTGGATCAAATATTTTTTTTTTTTAGGATTCCATCCAAACCTTCGGTCTTGTTTTAAAGATTGATTGGCGGGGCTAACACTCAAAATGCCCACGATCATAATGCCCACGACTTAAAATGCCCACTAAAAATGCCAACAACTCAAAATGCCCACGACTCAAAATGCCCACGACGAGTATAATAGACGGAGTATCAGAATGACGATGATCGTATGTTGAACTGGTATCAATTATAATATAATTCTGGTAAAATACTTACAAGAAACATGTGTATTGGCTCGTCCTTAGTTGCTGCAAAAGCGCTGTGCTTTCTCGAGGAAGCCTCTGCCTGATTAGGAACCCCCTTGTAACTTTTCTTTAAGAGCTTTAACTTGCTGGTCTTTTTGGATCGTTCTTCAAGAGACAATAAAATAATTCCTTTCAAAACCTTTTCCGTTACATAGATGGCACGTTATTAAAGGAACAGAAAACTTGACTCAAACTTGACTCGGGGAGCTAGCTAACATATCAAGAATGTACCCTGAGTCCATATTGAGAGTAAGAAAAATTCTCGTTACGACCATTGCAGTTTCCGGGCAGTTTCCGAGAATTCGACTTTTGAGTTAGTAGAAAAAAAAACAAAAGGTTTGTGTGCCGCGACCAGGAATCGAACCCAGGCCGTCTTGTCAGGAAGGTCGTTTGTCAGTAGTCTACACGTAAAAAGGCGAACTTTTACAGTAGGCCTACATAAGTGCATAATTACAGTGCATAAGGGGCAAGGGCCTGCCAGCTAGCTTCGGGAACACTAAGGAGGGGGTTCGAGACGGTTCGAGATAACAAAGAAGGGGGGGGGGGCCTGTCAACAATAAGACCCTGTATATTTATCTAAGCCCCCCCCCCCCCGGGCGATTCGATGGCCGAAAGTTGCGTAGTCAAGTTTACTGTTCCTTTAATCCTACCCCTTGTACCCCTTGTTGTGCACATTCCCAGGATGATGTTGGCCTCCCATGTGGACAGTTTTAGCCGTTGGCTTTTTGAACCAAGACGATATTAGCCTCCCCCGTAAACATTTTGAACTGTCGGCGTTTGGAAACTGTCGGCATTTTTAAGCCGCCAGCATTTCGGACGATTTCGGTTTCGGGTGTTCCACATCTGAATTGTGGGCATTTTGAGTCGTGGGCATTTTGAGGCGTGGGAATGTTAATCGTGGGCATTTTGGTCGTGGGCATTTTGAACCGTGGGCATTTTGATCGTGGGCATTCTGAGCGTGGGCATTGTGAGAGTGGGCAAAAAGATCGTGGTGATTTTGGGAACCACCCACTGGCGGAAAGTTTGTCCTCCGTGACTGAAACTGACAAACTCGGAAGCCGAAAAAGCGTCAAAGAGTCGTCGGTGTAAACGAAACAATGGCGGGGGGGATTGGAAGCTTTAAATTCCATAAGTGAGCCAGGGGAAATCGAAAAGGCAGAATAAGTAAGAGGAGTCCTCAAACTAACATGTCACTCGCAAGTCACCATATCTTCCTAAACAAAACTCAAATATATATAGACGGAACATGGGCGTTCTTTTAAAAACCGTGTCTCTCTAGCTTTGAAGAACTGTTATAAAAATTTGTAAGCTTATTAGTAACATTACTCATACAACTACGTCTCGTCAAATGTTTACAACCTTCGAACTCACACGCAAACGCTGCATGATTACAACATTTTCAATGTTCCAGAACTACCCAAGTAAAATTACCCACAGCTGACTCACTCTCGCCCTTGCAAAAAATAACTGCGTGTTTCAAATCTGACATTTCAAACTTAAAGCTGAATTTTCCCTAGCCATACTACAAAGGGGTTAGAGGATAAATGCTACCTTTTTAGGTATTCCTTTCGGACCATGGTCAGCCGTTTCTAGCAAGTTCACTGTAACATCCTGGTTCACAATTGTCTGGCGCACTCAAAACAATCTTCTTCCAGGCCATCTGTTTGTTCCTGTAACGCCTCATATATTCTGTAGGTTTCATTTTAGACCCTCGAATTGTCTTGTTTGTAAGGTTTTTCTAAACGAAACTAGATTTCGTCTGGAACCACTTTAGCCCTTCTTCAGGCACAAGCAAGCCAAATAAAAGCAAACGCCCCTCTTTCCGGCAAGACCGTATCCAGTTTCAATTTGTGTATACAAGAGGTCTAGAAGTTATTTATGACGCAGCTTGTTTTGAGCCCTGTCGTAAAAATTTCCAAAATCTGTGCCTCCAGTGGAAATTAAAACAGCTACTTTTGACAGAGTGGTCGGACGACGTTCTGGAGTCAAAACCGTTACTAAATCGTGAATTTCACCCTGCGAAACACAGTTTGAACAAAATCTAGCTTTGTACTGACGACGGCCGACGATCGTTGAAAAAAAAGTTTTGTTTTACGGCAAAATAAACTTTTTAGGGTTAGGAAAAATCCAGTTTCAATTTACGACTCAAGAAAACAACGCATTTCTTGAAGCGACCTTTCGCTGTCGGTCACTTGGCCGAAGGGCAAGTGCCATAAAAAAAATATTAGGACTAATAGGTACACCGACTAGCACAAGTTGCAAACCTGTCATCGCTTAAGATGATAATGGTCTAACAGCCGATTGTTGTTCAGAAGTCCCCTACTTGTCTCACAATTGTGATCGGCCTATTTTTGTTTTCAGTGTGTACCCTACTAATAAAGTTGTCAATCAATCACAACTTGAGGGCAGTTGGTATATTGACCTTGTGACTGAGTCCCTTTTTCCTCAATTCAAGAAAGCCAGTACGAATATTTTAAAAGAAGACTAGGTATTTATTCCGTACTTGTTTTTCACCTGATCCGTCCTGTTGGCTGCTAATGAAGTGTACAGACCAAAGTCCTGCAGTAGAAGTAAAAGATGGAATGTTGAAGCTTCTACATGACTACAGCTATAATTCTATCTTTTGGGTTGTAAGTGCATAGTTTAACTTAATGAATAGTCCTGTTTCGCAAGATGCGAATCCCAGCAAAGACAGTTTAAGATTACTGTGGGAAATTAGTTAGCCGAATGACACCAGTGTCCAGTCTCACATCTGTGTGTGCGGGGGAGGGGGGATAGACCAAATATAATACAAGTCCTGTCGATATAAATAAATTGAACGATGACTGAAATACAAAATGGCAACGTCCTTAGCAGACACCGTTTTCAGTCGTAATCACTGTCAATTTTCTCTTTTCTCTTTTGGACTTGATCATTATGTTGTGACCAACACAGTCTAAAACACTTAGGTAGCAATGTTCCCGACAACACTTTTTGCACATTCGATACAGACACTTGCCTCCCTGAAAAAAAAAGACAAAGTTAATTCTTTAACTTCTTGCCCGATCTACAGCCAGAATTTTTGCTACCGAACTGTCGACGCCGAAGCATGGAATAATCCGTTGTCCCGCCAGAATGACTGTCTTAGAAATTTCTGCTACTTCTAGCGACGAAAACATTCTTCTAGTAAAGGACAAAACCAGTTATCCGTTCCAAACCTGGAACAATCGATTTACCAGTAAGATTTTGACAGCTAATACCGAATTAGCTGATGCCTAGACCCCGCCGACCCCTTTGGAAATAAAAAGACGAAAACTCATGCTGTCCTTTCCTTCCCGGCTATTTATTTGTTAACTCAATGGAGGATAAGGTCCATTCTGGCCTAGAATCCCTCTAGTACCGTAGAAACGTTGACACTTTAAACATCACGTGTTGGACGAGAGTGCTTTTAGTTGCATCCTTTCCTTCCCGGCTCTTTATTTGTTAACTCAACGGAGGATAAGGTCCATTCTGGCCTAGAATCCCTCTAGTACCGTAGTAATGTTGACACTTTAAACATCACGTGTTGGAAGAGAGTGCTCTTAGTTGCAAGACTGAAAGAAAAGTGTTCCTACGAACGAAGGTAACTTACTAAGCGGTTCGGGCATTTGGTGCAGACTTCGGCAGGCGGTTTTTTGGAACCAAAGGTTTTACTGGGGTTCTTCAGTAGCTTTTTGGCCTTCTTCTTCGATAGCTGAGGCTCCTCTCCATCGTTAATAGGTGAATCCGGTTCCAATCGCTTCCTCAGGGTTGTATTTATCTCTGTGCACTGGGTCTCCTGTAAACCGCAGGTATTAGTAACTAACCTGCAGATTCGGTATCGGTATGCGAAACAAGCAACATCAAAAAATTTCGTATTTAGCTATAAGAAGGACCCTGGTGAAGACGGAAGGAAAAAGCGCAATGTGTACAACAGTGATTTCTACACGTCCGTCAATTGAACTATTCGCGTTTCCGATGTTCTGATTGCGGAGACCCTTAGCTTCTCCTTCGCAGAACAAATTACTCAAATGAAGCGCTTGGCTATGACTTCTTAAAGCCGAATCTCCTCCATTTCTGCAAATTTCAGTTGTCCTGAGGGAAAAAATCCGAACCAGAATTTGCGATAACCGGAGACAAAGGAGGCTACTTTATTGGGATTATGAATAGTTGCGTTTTTACAGATACCATGGTATCTGTTACCACGCTAACTGAATTTGCAATTAGTCGTTTTTGCAGTTACCGTGGTATCTGATATACGGTTGCTCTGCAAAAACGACAATTGCCGAAATGTCGCTTATCGAAGTCATCTCAAAAGAAAAACTGATATCCAGTCACATTACTAAGTGCCAAACTTCTTTCCCACCAATTTGACAAAAACTGATGAAAGTGAGATGATTTTTTCAGATACCACGATCAGTTACCACGGTCGGACCATGGTATCTGAAGATCAAATACCACGGTAAATGTCCAGATACCACGGACACTGGCCAGATACCACGGTAACTGGCCAGATACTGCGATAAGTGCAAAAACGACTTTAGACCGTGGTATCGAATACCATGGTATCTGCAAAAACACAACAAATGTCACCAGTCACTAATTAATGTATTGGCCGTAACCTTCAGAGACCAAATAATTGCGTCACCTCGAGTTCTCGTTGTTCCCAGGAAAATCACAGTTTCACAGCTTCACAAAGAGTGCTCGAGAAGTCGAGATCGGTGAAAGTGCGCTTAAAGGCAAATTTTCAATATCCCGCCACTCCAATTCGTCTCATAAACTTGCATATTTGAGACAACGAGTGCGCCATCTAACAGGTTCAAATAGAAAAATACTACTCTGATCGTCTTCATATGCATGTCTCTCCGAAAACATCAGATGGATGGCGACACGGAATTACGGGAAATACTGTCACTCGATTTTCACCGGCGGTCGTCGAAGGACCCTTACTTTATACAGATAATGTCAAAGGCCGCTTTAAAGTTTAACCGAATAGGGCTAACCTATGGCAGTTTAGTTACACATCACTTATTTACTTAAATAGGCTTGAATATCCGACGAAAATGCGTTCCTTCGCCGCTCCGCTATTCATATAGACCGATTTTACTGGAAGGAACTTTTCTTTCCGATATTTTGATACTTCTATATGCCTGTACTTCTATGCTTGAAATATTTAGCAGCTACAACGGTGAAGGATTGCCGAAAAATATTTTTTTTGGGGGGGTAACGCGCAATAACACCAGTACACCATGCAATCCCATGATATCAGTCCTATCCTACCCAGTGCCAAAATTTTCTGGTATTGCCCTGATGTTAAAAGAAAAAAGTTCCAGAGGGCGATAACAACAACTATTATCGCCCTGCGACAACTATTGTCGCCCTGCGATATTCACCGAGCACTTTTCCTCAAATACTGAATTCAACGAGCATTTTTCAATCAAATACTGAAAAGTAGAAGCTGACCTCAAAAAATAATTTAAAACAATACTTTCAGTAAAAAAAAAGTTTTTAAAATTGTATAAAAATGAAAGAAAAAATAAGAGAAAAAGTAACATAAAAGTTGAAAATGACAGAACATCTTACTCTCTTAGACATCTAGCCTATGCCTTAGGTCATACCTTGTAACAATCAGATTACCACTGAAAATACAGCTTGTCAACTGAAACAACATCCTACTATCCCTTGCTTTCCAAAAGCTAGTTATTCAGCATTGAAAAAATGAAAAAACATCTTACTCTCTTAGACAATCAGCCTATGCCCCAGATCATACCTTGTCACAATCAGATTTCCACTGAAAATACAGCTTGTCAACGGAAACAACATCCTACTATCCCATGCTTTCGAAAACCTAGTTATTCAGCATAGATCGCTGTGTTTATTCACTTCAAAAATATCTCTTGAATTCTAACAAAGAAGCCAACACAGCTGATTATTGTTTACGTTTGACTACCCTGACTCCTAGAGTAAGATCCATAGTAGCTTTTACGACCGCTAGATGGCACCTGAATCGCCCTCTATCAAAAAAGTTTGTTCGAAAAAGTTATAATAGTTAACATACCTCCATCTCGGTTCATATCGGAATAATTCGATTTTTCAAGTGTACTGATGTTATAATCATTATCGCCCTTGCTGTTCTTCGGGCGATAGCGGAGATATCACCGGGCGATAGCTGGAGATATCACCCTCGCTGGCACTCGGGCGATATCAGCCTATCATGCTACCCGCGGGCCAAACTTTTCCACTATCACCCTTAGCAAGGGCGATAATATATAATAGCGGGCTTTCTTCAAAAGCGACCTTTCAATGCCCAACGACTTTTCCACGAAGAAAATAGCTCAGAAATTTCGTTTTTCAAAAATTCAGTTACTTTCTACGTCAAATTAGCGATTTTCTTGTTAGCACTTGTCGACTCTCTCCAGCCTTCCTGCTCTCCGACGCGGCGGCTGGACGCCAAATATTTGAAAACTGGATGCGCGGTGGTCAAATTTGGGAAAACCGAGAAAGTCCAAAGCACATGATGGCCTGACATCCAAAATGAAAAAATCACTGTCCTTAGGCGTGAAAGAGTTGTCGGCGGACCTTGAAGCTTTCAGGGAAAATGCGGCGGAAAAAGACGGAGAAACCGCAAAAAAAGTCATAGGTATGAAACGAGGCAATGGCGAAAAGGTGGGGATTTCAGAAGCTTTAATTATAATTCCATAAGGATGCTAGGGATAAACTGAAACGCAGAATAAGCAAGGGCAGTCCTTTAATGCCAATATTTCTGACGCAACTCTCAATTCTAGATGCGAAAAACAGATTAAGTGGGAGCCTATCATCGGCATGGGAGCATTCCAATTCCTGCATTTCAAACGCATGGCACACTTGTTACAAACTTTTCTCCAGCTTTCTGGATATTCCCCCCCCCCCTCCAAGAAGAAAGAGAATTTTTCAGAATAAGACAAACAATAAGAAGCACGAAGCTCCAACACATGACTGATTTTCTTTAAAAGTTTTAAGCTAGAAATGCAGGCCAAGGAGAAAGGCAAGGTCGGTCGGTTTACACTACCCTAAACGAGGTTATTTAGAGTACTTCATAAGCCAAGACTCCAAGGACAAGAAAACTGAGCCTTACCTGGTCTGTCGCCGCAGTTACTTTTACTGGTGGTCGAACATAAGGCTGGCATATCCATGGCGGAAACTTCAGAACTGAATCTAAAAAGCAAAAATCCGTCAGCTTCTGTACCTACAACCGAAATACACTGATCATCTAGTAGTGACACGTACTTGATGCTACGAAGTGGTACTATCCTTGGATTGAGTGACTGATACTACGGAAGATCTGGGGATGAACTTCTACCCGCCAATGAGAATGATTATTGCGAAAGCAACTTTCCCTTCTGGAAAACTCCAGCCCACACTATTCATAAATAACAGAAAATTAATTAAAACCTTTGTTGCGGCGGGTCTTCGGCCTTGCCAGTTCGTTTTTTAACTTAGTAGGCTACATTTAATACCACTGACCGGGCTCACTTGACACAACTTTTCTTCACGAAAAGTGAGGATTTCTAAGCAACAGTGACATAGATCCAGAGCCAGCCAAACATTTGACTGTTTTTAATTTAACAGCTAAATAATTTATTTTTTGATTTTTCTGCTAGGAGCTATTTTGTATTTTAAAATCACCCAGCAATGAACTTCCCAATATCGAAAGCCGATCAACCCATGGTCGTCTGGGTCTGAACTATAGTAACCTAAATACGGGTAGTTGACACTGCGCATGTGAGAATACTATACAAGAGACTTTTACAGTGACGTTTGCTTTCAGCAGGATTACTGTTCCTCCGACCCGGTTTAAGTGGTTTGTCAACTATGTTAAATTCACAAGCCCCCCTGTAGCTCAGTGGCTGTAACCAAAGGTCGTTGGTTCAAAACCCGCCTAAGGAACACTTTTGTCTTTTAGTTCGCTACTTATAATTTCTCCTTCAAGAGATGGCGTGAAAACCGGCATCCTCGGTTAGGCCAACCAATCCCAGGGATTTGCAGGGGGGGGGGGGGGGGGGGCTAACAAATATAATCGGTCGAAGATTGAAAAAGGTCATCATAGCCAGCTAGCTGAAATTTCACCTTATCTTACGGACCAGAGCTTTTCCTTGCGGTATTTGACCAATTCATTCAATAATGTGTGTGTCATTTATCAGCAAAGCATCTTATCTAATGAAGAGTAACTGAAGTACAGTTACCGCACAACCTTACTGCGATGATTTGGCTGTGAGTAATAACCGAGAATGTATCCACGGTCTTCAAACCGTTGGGATATCACTTCTTTCGGTCTTGGCTACCACCTATCCTTAAACAGGTCTTACCAACACAGATCCAACGCAAGCAAATGTCACTGATATACTTGTCATGCGAGTTTCCGTCGGCGATTTTTCAGAGATGGGTGAATCCGAATCCAGGATTCGCCCTTTTGGCCGGTTTCGAATCGGGATTCGAATCTTCTGCTTATCAGGCTGGATTCGGATTCGGATTCCAAAACCGCAATCTTACGAATTCGCTCAAATGTCTAGTCTACATCCTTCCAGTTTCCGTTTACCAATTTTTACACAGTGAGCTTAGGCAATCCAACTTTTTGATCTCCACCACCAAACATCCTCAGTAATCTGTGACGTGATCCGATTACCTCAGATATCAGTAAGTAACTAAGTAAGTAATTTATTTATAACCCGCCATTTCGAAAAGCGGAGTAAATGAAAGAAAATAAATGCAACATATAAAGACACAGAAAAATACACTAACAATCTTCGGCCAGGAAGAAGTGGAGAAGGGCGTGCGCTGGTTAGGCTCTGTTGTCAATAATGTTTTATAGTGACGAGGAAACATCCAAACGGTTAACACTTGCATCTTGACTTTTGAATTTCTCTGTCAATGTATGGTTATGATATAATTTCGGCAGGTGGAGTAGGTGAAATAGTATAGAAGGAGCGAAGAAGTTTTTTTTTTTTTTTTTAAGAAGGTGCTGTACAAATTTCCTAAAGCTTTACGATTATAGCGCCCCCGGTTGGGGACGATGCGCCCACAGACTGTACGGATTGATTTACAAACTTCTTGAACAACCGAAGAGCAAAATTTCGACAATGAAAATTTGAATGTTATGCCGAGCCATCGTAGAGAGTCTGTTGATTTGACGACGAACGATCCAGGAGAGATGGAAGCTTTGGACGCATTCAAACCATTTGACAAAGGGTTGAAATGCAGGTACTCACATTTTGAAAGGTTAACATCAAGGTCGATTTTGAGAAGTTCCGACGACAGCTTACTGACATTTTTGGTGAGTGTGGATCGGCTACGGCTACTAAGAGCAAGTCGTCCGTGTAGGCTATGTAGCTGAAAGCATGTCTTTATAAAAGTAAGCAGGGTGTAAAGAATCGAGACAAGTGTTGGTTGTCACGTCTTTATAAAAGTAAGCAGGGTGTAAAGAGTCGAGAAAAGTGCTGGTTGTCACCTCTGATTTTTAAACCATAACATAATAAATATGATTTGATTTTTGCTAAAAGTCGGATTCGAATCCAGACTCGATTCTGAATTCGAATCCTCAGCATGAAAAGGTGGATTCGGAATCGTATTCGTACTTAGCGCTGGATTCGGATCCTTTCATGGTCGGATTCGCCTATCTCTGCGACTTTTAGTATCGAAAACCAAGACTTGTCGAGACTGGCGAGTGGCGACAAAACGATGAATACCTTTCAGCTCGAAAACTTCAGATCCGTCTATGTACTTTTTGAAATGTGCTTCAAGACTTCGGCTGACTTCTTTCATGCCAGCAATATCTGTAGCTTTGGCCAGTAGTTGCCTGATTTCACTGCATTCCGGAAGCACGAGACTAAAAATAAGAGAAGTTATCCTCACTTCAAAAGAAAATAACACTAGGGAGTAGCGCCATGACCTATGCTTTCCATGGATCGGAAACGAGCTTATTCGCAGTACCACTCACTGCGCTCGGGACATTCAAAGCGATACAAACTAGCTGGTTTAGAACATTTCTAGTCTAAGATGCTGTCTGCATACATTCAGGACCCATGGGATATTGAGTTTGTGTCACTTTTTTCAAGTTTTGGCGCTGCTACCTAGTGTTACTTTGCTCTCAATCTCTTTACAACTGCCGTCCAACCGACAACGTACCTAAATTATAATCTTAAGAGCAGGAAACAGTGTCATCTAGCAGCTAAGCCGGAACTCCTCTTCATCGTGACAGAGTTCTTTACCGTAAGATGACGACAGATTTACGAACAAACTTTTGAAACTACTGTTTCAAAAGTTTGTCCAGTTATTGAAAGTGTTCTGAGACTTTGTGTTATAGTTTATGTGATTATTATGATATTATAATAGTATACTGCAACATACAAGGCTTTCGCATCTAAATAACTCGACGAGATTGGAAGTAATCGCACTTACAAATCTTATTTATAAAGGTACGTGCACAAACAGTCCGATCTTGGCAGTCGGATGGGACTTTCAGTCTTTGCTCCGAACTGTGACGCAGCATGCAGTTTTCCCACGGGTTAGTGATGCGATAAAACTGTGTGTGGACAAAGCTTAATATACCTGAAAATACTGGATGGTTCAGCATTAACCACATCTTTGGTAAAGTATGGTCCAAGGACCAAAGTTTCCTTGTGGAAACTTTACTTTGCACGCTTGATAAGCATGAAGAAAACCCTATATCATCTTATTTCGTGAGGGCAGAAATAAACTGAATAGACTGATTGATAACAAGACGTCAAACTTCGTCTAGAATCCACAACCTAGAAGTTACATTCAAACTGGTAACTACTCCCATATGTAAAACTATCCCTACTGACTATGGGCGCATCGTCCCAAACCGGGAGCGCTACATTCGGAATGCTTCAAGATTTTTTTTACAGCCCTTTTTACGCTCCTTCTATCGCCTTTCGTCCTCGCGTAACTCATGTTCTGTGAAAGATGGAGTTACGAACGTTGAGAAGTGCTATTTTGAATTTCGAAGCACCTGCTTCGTTTGTCATACCTACCTATGCCATAACCACACGCTAACGGAGAACCGAGTTTAAGTTGCAAGCGTTACCCTTTTGGAAATTTTCTTGTCCTTACCAAAAATTATGGCCAACTAGCCCTAACCAGCACAGGACGTTGCACAGTGTTACTGCCCGAAGACTGCAAAAATTTGTATAAGTGTTTTCTTTCACTTCCTTCATATACTCTACTTTTCAGAACGACGGACTTACCTAGCTGGGCAGTTTTTGTAGGATTCAGAAAAAAAAACTAATTTACTTATTCCAGTTCAGGGCGATCCCTGAAAAAACCTCTGCGGGTTCGATCTGCCCCTGAGAAACGTATGAAGCTCAGGGCTCTTAAAAAAGCGACCAGGCAAGTTAACAAGAGCTCTAAGCTCATATGGCACTTGCATGGGTTGAGGTATGTTGTTTGATCAACTGTACTTTTCGACTTTGCGGTTAAGATGCGCACTTTAAGGGTGCTAGAAAGAAATGTTTAAGCAAACCCAATGTGGCACAAATGACCCTGGCTTGAGATGTATCTTTGAAGAAAAGTACTTTTCGACCTTGCGGTTAAGATGCGCACTTTTAGGGAGCTAGAAGTTCATTAGTAAGCAAAACCCTTGAGGCAGAAATGATAATGTGCTCATGGGGATCAGGAAAATGTAGATTTTACTTAAACATATTTTTCTTACTTTGCGGTCAAGATTGGTATATGCCAATTTCATCGAATCTCTAATATTCCAGCCAAGTTTCATCGTCCTAGCACATCTGGAAGTACCTTAACTCGCTACCACCGGAATTCCGGACCCCCCCCCCCTCAAACTCCCCCCACAGTCGCCGGGGCCAATCTGGTTCTGTAAATGATTTATCAAGACCATCTCTTTGTTATTCCCACAAAGTTCCATCCAAATCTCTCCAGTCTAAGCAGGTCACGTATCCCCCCCCCCCAATTGTTGTCGGATCCGGTCCGGATATGAAACAGATCACCAGAGATATGTCCTCTGTTCAGTTATTAAATTTCACACAAATCCAATCACCCGTTCCGAAGTTACGCGTGACTCAATATTCCGGATCCCCCCCCCCCCCCCCGATTGTCATATCGAGTAGATTTTTATTTACAAGTCAGTTGGATCGGGTCCCTGATATGCTTCCCAAGTTTAATCTTGAAAATCCCGAAAATCACCATCACCAGAATTCCGGGAAACTCCCCTCCAATCCCCCCTCCCCAGGGTCCGGATCCAGTCCAACTGTGTAAATGATTTATCTGAAGCAGATGCTTGTTCTTCCACAAGTTTCGCTCCGATCCCTCCATTCTAACCGTTTCTCGAGATTTCCGGTCTTCCCCCCCCCAGCTCCCCCGTAGCTGCTGAATCAAGTCCGGACTTCAAATGCCCGTACGGAAAATCTCCACGTCGAATGCCATTTTCCACCTCGAATCGAGGACGAAACGTAATATTTGGTAGCGAAATGCGGGCGAAAGTATAGCGAGGACGAATATTGATGGCGACTTCTACTTCGACCCGAATTTCGCTGCGAATATGAAAGCGAAGGAGAGGGAGATCTCGCGTTCGCTATCGTGTTTAGTAAGGGCGAAGGCGGATTTCCCTTCGACCTTAGTTCTCGCTGCGAATATGAAGGCGAAGGAGAGGGAGATCTCGCGTTCGCTATCGTGTTTAGTAAGGGCGAAGGCGGATTTCCCTTCGACCTTAGTTCTCGCTGCGAATATGAAGGCGAAGGAGAGGGAGATCTCGCGTTCGCTATCGTGTTTAGTAAGGGCGAAGGCGGATTTCCCTTCGACCTTAGTTTTCGCTGCGAATATGAAGGCGAAGGACAGGGCGATTCTATCCCTGCCTCATCTTTGGCGAAGGGCGAGGGTGTATTTAACTTCGGCTTTGTTTTCGCTGCGAAGATGGTAGCGAAAGATCATTGAGATTTCATCTCCGCCTCGTATTTGGTGAAGTGCGTGGGCAACCTTATAGTTTCACTGCGAAGTTGCCATCAGGTGATGGCGAAAAACTTATTCTATAATACTTCGACTTTTGTTTCCGCTGTCAATGTAATTGACGAGATGCAGAGGCTGTTTTTTGTTTATTTGTTTTTTATCTCGCCTATAGGCATTTGGTGAGCTATGAGAGCCATCCAGTTCGATTTGTATGTTCACCATATTAATCAAATCCAATGTACGCAGTAGTCTCTAATTGCTTGTTTCGAGTCAGGAAATCAAAGTGTTAATTGTAAGAGCCACGGAAATGCTTTGATATAAGCCCTGCCGTCTATAGTTTTGAAAATATTGTTGTACTGTAAAGTTCAAAAAATTTCTGAAGCAGCTTGCGTGTTTAGACCTTGTTCGATGGTGTAAAAGCATCACCCGACAAATTTTGAGAGTTACTAGTCCTAAGTCGATAATTTGGGGAAACACAGTTTTGTCATCTATATTAAGTCTAAATTTGGGTCTATCGTTAATATACGAAGGTGGGATAGGCATAGGATAGGAAGGAGGAATAGGAATAGGAGAGGAAATAGGAATCGACCTTTGAGGGAGGATTCGGCACTACCTGGTCATGTTCGATCAAATTGATTGACTATGACACGAATTTTCGTTTCTACAAGGCCGATTATTACTAACAGTCTCGACCTCGAAAACAGGGTCTTTATCTATCAAATGTATGAGATGGATTCGCTACCAAATGAGGTTCATCCGCGGAGGCGAGTTCGCGCAGCGCTCTCGTTGTACAGACAGAGAAAACCGGGGTCCATCCGCGAAGTCGCGTTCGCTGTCCAGGGACAGCGAGAGAGAAAACGAGGTAGTTTGTGTTTCAAATGTACGAGGTCGTTTTGAGGTGAAAAACGAGAGCGAATAGGTAGCGAAAACGAGAGAGAAAACGGCCTAGTTTGTGTTTCAAATGTACGAGGCCGTTTTGACCTAGATTCGACGTGGAGATTTTCCGTACGGGTGGGACATCAGAGATATATCATTTATTCAGTTATTAAGTTTCATTCCAATCCGATCACCCGTTCCAAAGTTACGCATGACTCAATTTTCCGGATTCCTCCGCCCTCCACTCCCCCCCCAGATGGTCGGATCGGGAAACTGATTATTTCCAGGTTACTTTGGTCGGGCCCCTGATATGCCTGCCAAGTTTCATCGTCCTAGCACATCTGGAAGTAACCTAACTCGCGATCAGCGGACCGACCGACCGACAGAAAAGTGATCGGTATAGGGCACTTGAGCGAAGCTGCAAGTGCCATAAAAATATTTCGGCGGAGAGCCAATTTTTCTTTGGACCGTCTAGAAGAGTCGTGGTTGAAGTCTACTGAGCCAACATCAGCCTTTGTAATTTGTTGACAAAAGTGAACATTTGTTCGCTGGCTGATCAACCAGCCAACTGAATAAGGTGCTTCCGACCTAGTTTGTTATACACAGACCCTTTTCGGGCACACTGCTCCAACTGGGATATACCCTAACATATGGGCCCAGTGCTCCAATATTTTCTTGCCGCGAGGGGACAATAGACTACCCCCATAAAAATCGTTAATCAGACCGATTTTCAACACCGATGTTCTCGAATGATGGAGCACTGTGCTCATGATTTGGGTTATACCTTAACTTTGAGCACTGTTCCCAAAAACTGACGATTTGTCTGTGACTGACATAGAGGAGAAACATCCAAGACAAAGACAGGACAGTTTTCCCAGTCTAATACGTCCCACATCTGCGCCCCTTTCGTTTTGGAGCAGGCAAGATTATGCCCATTCTCGAGTCTTTGGGGTCAACTCAAATGTTTCCGGACGGTTATTACTCAAATGTCAAATATTGGCCTTTGAAAATAAAGCTGAACCAACTTACCAATGGTTGAATACCTTGAACAGGTGTCCTCGTATATACGACATGTTACAAGGGTGTTTTTCGACTAGTTCAAGATACTCGACAGCCATCTTCCATACTGGTGGTTGAATTCCCTGAAATATTGCTGGATTGGTCAGGTTCCCTTCTGCACTCATAACAGCATCAACACCCGTCAGTTCAAGGCATTGTTCGGCATCAGAGAGGTACTGAATATTCCCATTGGCTATGACAGGGATGTTTACGGCTTGTCTGAAAGAAGTAAAAAAAAGTGTATTTTTATTCAGTAGGTGTGAAAATACAGCCGGTTAGGGTCTAAGCATATCATGTTTTAAGATTCTGAGCGCAACCGAGAAGCGTGTGCAACATGTGATCCTCTCCGTTCTGATGCAACTCTATTCTGCTACCCTTGAACTTCTCAGTGAAATTCAGACTTGTGGAAAAAAATATTTACGCGTTCGTCTTCTTTCCAGGTTCGTCACTCCATCTGAAGGTCTTCTTGCACGGATCCTAAAATTCTGCGGTCACCCACCTATCTTTGTTAAGTGTACGAAAACGTGATCGAATGACTCATGCAGTTGCGACAGATATATTATTGTCTGGCTGTTGTTCCTGTTTTTACCAGTTTTAGCTCTTCTTTCCTTTCTTCTCATTTTGTTTACAATACTATGCTAGTCCTTATGCCGTCAGTACGTGAGTATAACTGTTATTCTATCATAAAAATTTAATAAGCATTCCTTCAGCCTTAGCCGACTGGGAATGGGAAACACATATTTAGATAAATGGCTCAAAACGGAAAAAGTCGGTTGTAATACTCGTCAGAAATATTTCGGCCTTTCTCGGCCAGGGTTATCGTCAGACTGTTGCTGGAAGAAGGTCGCAAATATTGCTGACGAACATCGTAGCTCACTTTTTCCGTTTTGAGCCATTTCTTTAAAACATACAATTAAAATTCCGCAATGCGAAATTACCTATGGGAAAAGGGAGGATTACCGATGGTAAAGTCTGTCTTTGGACCGCAAAACCTGCAGTGTTTAGTTCTGACGTGTCTATCTAGGTAGTGTGTCAAAAGAAGCCCGATGAAAAAATTTCGAGATTTAGTCGTATGGAGTTGAACGATAAAGTAGCATGCAATAGTAACTGTTGCCACTGCATAATACTATTAGCAAACTGGATGCTACTACAGCAAGATTGGATACTATCGTATACTACTACTTAAGATAAACCAAGTCGGAGGCATGTTAAATCAAAGAATTCTACATATCAATACATGCAACTTTTTTACAACTACGCGGTCAAAGAATTTTTCATCGGGAGGTGAACGAGTAAATCTATAAAGCTGCGGCAAGGGAAGGGAATAAAAAACATTTGCGGATACAACGCTGGACGATTAATACAAACAAGAGCTGTAAGCTCATATGGCACTTGCAAGACCCTTGTGGCACAAATGATGGTGGGTTGAGATGTATCGTTTGATAAAAAGTACTTTTCGACCTTGCGGTTAAGATGCACACTTTAAGGGAGATAGAACTTCATTTGTAAGCAAAACCCTTGAGGCAAAAATGATAATGGGCTCATGGGGATCATGCAAATGTATATTTTGCTTAAAAGTATTTTTCTTAATTTGCGGTCATGATTGGTACTTTAAGGAATGGTCGGATTTGAAAAGTGGCGATTTCTAAGCCAATCTTGTCGAATTTCTAATATTCCAGCCAAATTACATCGTCCTAGCACATCTGGAAGTACCTTAACTCGCACTCACCGGAATTCCGGACCCGCCCCTCAAACTCCCCCCACAGTCGCCGGAGCCAATCTGGTTCGGTTTTGGACTTGTTTGTTATTCCCACAAAGTTCCATCCCGATCTCTCCAGTCCAATCCGGTCACGTATTCTCCCCCCCCCCCCCCAATTGTTGTCGGATCCGGTCCCGACATGAAAAAGATCACCACAGACATGCCCTCTGTTCAGTTATTAAATTTCACTCGAATCCAATCGCCCGTTCCAAAGTTACGCATGGCTAAATATTCCGGATTCCCCCTCCCTCCGATCCCCCCACGACTATCGGATCGAGTGAATTTTTATTTACAAGTCAGTTTGATCGGGTTCCTGATACGCCTCTCAAGTTTCGTCGTGAAAATCCCAGAAATCGTCATCACCAGAATTCCGGGAAACTCCCGTCCACCTCCCCCCAAGTGTCCGGGTCCAGTCCAAATGTGTAAACGATTTATCTGGAGCAGATTCTTGTTCTTCCCAGCAAGTTTTACTCCGATCCCTCCATTATAACCGTTTCTCGAGATTTCCGGTCTTCCCCCCCCCCCAACTCCCCCATAGCCGTAGAATCCGGTTCGGACTTCAAATGGGACATCAAAGATATGTCATTCATTCAGGTATTAAGTTTCATCCCAATCCGATCACCCGTTCGAAAGTTACACAACACTCAATTTTCCATATTCCCCCGCACTGAACCACATATACAAACCCCTTTGACCCTCGAATGCACTAGCTCTTTCCGATGTTAACGGAGTGATCCGATGCAAAGAGTGACGTCACCCTACGCGCAGAGCTACTAGTATGAAGAAAGGGGCAGGGGTTTTACAAAAACTACTAAATTCTCAGGATTCCCTCGCCCTCTACTCCCTCCACGGTGGTCGGATCGGGGAAGTGACTATTTGCAAGTTAGTTTGGTCGGGTCCCTGATATGCCTGCCAAGTTTCATCGTCCTAGCCCATCTGGAAGTGCCCTAACTCGAGATGAGTGGACAGACAGACCGACCGACCGACCGACCGACCGACCGACCGACCGACCGACCGACCGACCGAAAGGTGATCGGTATATGGCACTTGAGCGAAGCTGCAAGTGCCATAAAAATCGGTATGACATTTGAGACAGACACATGAAATGCGTATGCAACGATTATTTGTTGCTGCTAGATCGAAGATTACTTACTTTACTGCTTTTATTTGCTCCCAATCTGCCAAGCCGGTCAAACGTCCTTTCTGATCTCGCGTTCTTCCATGCACGGTAAGGGCATAGCAACCGGCTGATTCAATCATTCTCGCATACTCGATTGTCTTCTCCACGTCGGGGAATACTCGAATTTTGCACGTGATCGGTACAGACAACTCTTTCGTCCCTCTTTCAACTGTAAAACAAAAATATTTTCGAATCTAAAACCAATAAGCGTTAAAGCTAGACACATGACACTGCTCCCGTAGATACTTTGACATGGACGGCTACGATCAATCCGCTTGGACGCGGTAATCTAGACACTGCAAATGTTAGAACGATTCCAATTAAACTCCTTTCAGGTTCCATGTCCTGAGTCTCTCATGTCCTGTACCTCTCGCTCGGCAGTCCTTGGTGGTGTGACTCCGATTTGTGTCATCGGGTAAATTGGTAGTTGCAGTGTTATATATTTCGGCTGACGGATACGTCAGCTTAATTTAATTAGAGCGATATTTCGGCCCTTCTTGGCAAGGGTCCTCTTCAGATTTAAGCTGGAAAGTGAGCTTTTAACAAAACAATGAATAAAAAAAAAAAAATTTTTTACCTGAATCCCTTATTTATTGTTGAACCAGTTTTCTGAGAAAATGCAGGTTTCTCGGTTGAAAGAACTTCTGAAGGAATCAAGAGGGACTAGGTACTACTGAATAAACTAATTTCTCGCTAACAGATGTCCTGCTAGTCACAATCAGAACAAAAAAAAAAGGTCGGCGTAATTTTATTTCATATTCACATCGGACGATACCATTTGAGGTAAAATCACAATTTCATACCGGGACTCGGTAGGAGTGTGTGTCATACAGTGGTCCGACACATGCAGCTAAACATTTCTCAGTATTCGTAACATTTTCACCCCTCGTATTGTTACTTCCCGTTCTACGTATCCTGCTCATTATCGACGAATTCAGGCTTGGGACGCATTGTCTCCAAATCTAACGATTAAGACTGTTATCGCTGATCTTAAAATACAATTAAAAAATGTCTGTTGAATAATTCTGATTTTTAGTTGTTCGTTAACCTGGTTATTTTTGTTTTTTTGTTGTTAGTTTGTGTTCTCTGTACCATTTATTTGGTGGGTCCATACCGCGACTTGGATAATATCAAGAACAAATAATCACACAGAACCTCCGTCTCCTTATCTCTATAATATGACCATGTTGTCGAGTATTTCCTCGTACCCTGCCCGCTGAAAACGAGCGGATGTTACTAGCATCGCGGCACATCACGTTTCGTTATCTCTACAAATACCTATAAAGCTGTGAAGCCGCGTAGAGGAAAAGTAGAAGTCAAAGCTGACTGATTCTCTGGACGCGCTCCAGAGCGGGTCTGCGCGCCTCCTGCATTTTTTGCTCTGAGATGAGCAACGGCAATGCAGGAGGTAGAGTAAACGGGTATCAACATACAGCTCAAAGCTAGAGCAAATACATCTAGCTCCGCCCAGTTTTGACGGGGTATCCATAGTCGCTGCACGGGACAGAAGACGGAGGTTCTATCTGATTATTTGTTCTTGATATATGTGGGTATAGATAGACTGATAGATTTATTGGTTGCTGAGCAGCCCGACGGCCAAGGCAACAATTAGTCACAAAACAATCTCAAGACACATCTACTCCTATGTTGCATAGCTATCCGCAGGAATCGCCCCAATCTCGTAATCGTGGCAAAACACTCATTCTTAACACCTCTGTTTAACCAGTCTTCATCAAATTCACCCACACCGTAGCCTACTGTTATTTTCTCCATGCCCTCAGCTCCATACACCCGCAAACCACGTGAACAAAACTCTCATTCTGACACCCGCACATCGGACATAAGCAAGGACCGCATTTCTGCCTCTAATTACCAATAGTTGTGTTTTTGCAGATACCATGGTATCTGTTACCACGGTAACTGGATACTGATGAGACTGGAGACTGATGTCGGACATCAGTCTGGTTAGCAGTTCTGAGTCGGTTAGCCCCCAGGGCAGGCCAGTGCTTTCTGGGGTGGCCCATTCAATAATAGTAATAATAATTTATTTTGACCCACAAACTGTAAAATCAAGAAGACATAATTAGGGAAAACACAACACACAGAAACAAAATCTACTCAAGAGTCATACAGACGACTAAGCCATGAGAGGGCGACAGACGCGCCTACGCCGTTTCGCACAGTTTACATATGTAGTATCTTCGGATTACGTAGTATCTGTTCTTACCCGGGTTTTGGTCAATCGACCTTGTGTCGCCTGCTTAACCCTATGTCTGATAATTTTATAATGAAGCGTAATTAAACCTTGAACCTTGAACCTTTAATAAATTCCCTCTCTCCCTTTTCTAGTTCTTTCAATAATCTGTTCAGAGGATTTTTTGTTATTTCGGCATAACAATTCGGGTATAAGCCTTATCCTCAAGAAGAAATTACGTGTGTAGTAAGCCTGGGTACACAGTCTGACATGCCAAACTATTGTTGGGCGGGTGGGATTGACTGACCCGTTGTGGCAGAGGATTGATTCAGTTATATTAACTGTCGACAGTGTTGGCTGTTGTTAGAATTTTTCAGAACGAAAAGGTACAATAGCGTTTCATTCATTTCGACTCCTAAGAGTTTCTCCCAGATTCACGCAATATCGAGTAGCTCCGGGTACAAAACTCAGATAAACCCCAAAACAAACGAATAGGGTTAACCATGAATGTCCTAGGAAGAAGAAAATTCTGCTTACCGATCCTCCGTATGAGATCCCATTCGTCTTGCAGATAAGATCCATAGCGTCCTCTTTTCGCTATTGATTGGGGGCAGCCAAGATTCAGGTCAATCGCAACGCAATGAGATTCAGCCAATTTTCCAGCTTGGACAAAGGTCTCCGGGTCATTGGCACAGAACTGTGACGAAAACAATCGATCACGAAAAGGAAATATCACACAGGCAAGCTGTAGAATAAGTAGCTTAGGGCTCGATATAAATGCACTTATTTGCATAAGATCGTGAGGTAGGGCAATTTTGAGCACATACATCATCGGTGCGACCATTCTTGGTGCGACGAAAGCATTTGGGGCCTCTGGAGTAAATTTCGGTTATAGAACTAATCTTAGCTCATAATTTCCAAATGTTAGAAAGCTTTAAGGTTATTTGTCAAAAGCCTGCTTTGTTGCCAAGCCGTCTAGTCGTTTAGTCTACTTAAGTATACTTTCATTGTATACCAATCAACTGTCAATCCATTTGATAATCTCGTTGATAATGTGATACTGCTAACTGACCACGAGAAAGACACGTCGCGTGAGCCAATCCAAAAGAGCGTTTCGCTATCCGGCTTCTAAGCTTCAACCAGAAAAGACAGGTGCGACGGAACTTAACAAGAGAAAAGACGCAAAAATAGATTTTTGTTCTAGGTTTTTAAAGTTGGGAGGCAATTATTTTACCAGGACTTCTGATCTGGTAACTCAAAAACGTCGGTCGCAACAATCAAACTGAGAAAACGATGAAAAAGGCTTTTACGCATAAGTCGACGAAATTTGGAGTAGTCACGTTGAGCAGTTATATTTTTTAGCTTTAATAAGTAGGCCCTACGACCTTAAAGTTTAACCAAAAAGGGTTGATATAGCACAATCTAGTTACCCAATACGTATTCCCTTAAAGAGAGTTGAAGACCCGATGAAAATGCGTTACTTCGTTGCTCTGCTATTCAAGAATAATCAGTTTTTATATAAAGGAATTTCCCTTTCGGATTTTGTTACTTCTACGCGCTTGTACGGTACCTGTGTTGTTGGATTTACGAAAATAAGTGTTCACGCGAAAGATAAGCCGCGTTTCTATTGAGATTCAGATTTTTCAGCGTTATAGTCGAATTCTGCGTTTTGGGAACGGTGGTATATATTCTGAACGTTATTACTGGGGCGAACAGTGAAAAACAACCTTAACACAATCCAAATAATGCAATGTAGGCCTATTCAGTTAAATGATACAGAAATAAATTGGCTTTTCTGTTAAACTTTAACAGCAAACCTCTTCTTATTCTTCTTTCACATACGCATGAAAGAACAGGAACCAAGTTTGTCTCCACACGAAGAAAACGACATCATGTCTTTGTATTTCTCCTTTTCCTGCTCAAAACAGAGATGTCGACGCTGTTTTTCCAAAAGCTTATTGCGACATTTTTCATCGAAAATGAGTTATTAGCAGTCCCCTATCCGAAGCTGCGTCTTGCATGTTTGGTAAAAGTTTGCGCCGAATCGACCTACCGCTACGAATATAAAGAGTATTCTTTCTGGGACCCTTCTTGGCTTAAGTGAACAGTTTTGGCTATTCCTCTAAATACGAAAAAATTCGCTTGTAACCTGTAGGAAAAACTGAAGCGTTTGCTTGTTCACCGCCTCTTTGCTTAAGCTCCAGAGCTTTACGTTCAGAAATGGCTTCCACCAGCTAATTAATAGTAAATAATAGTAAAAAACTTCATGATTGGTGGTCAATTACAATTAAACATGCAGGAGTAGCGCTATGAAATGAAATACCTCTGTGCATTAGGAATGCAACAACCCTTTAGTCTTTTAAAAGACAACCGAAAAAGTCATTTTCAAGTGACAGTGGTTGAGAGTTGGTATTTGAAAATGTATTTAAACACTAATGTTTATCAATGTGCTCATCAATGTTTATCAATGTGCTTATCAATGAGCTCATTATTTCTATGTACGCTCCCATGGGCCGCATGGCTTTTTTTTTAGGCTGACACGCAGTTTGTTCCAGGAATTAGGCCTGTATTAGTTTTCGTGTTAATAATATAATCTGAAATCTGAAAAACAAAAAGTCTGACCTGGACAATCAAAGGATGATCTTCACTGCAAGTCTGGAGGTGGTCTGATCGATAGCGGGCGTCTCGTGCGAAATTAGAGGCATGGAACATGGGAGTGTAGACCACCTGCGCACCATAACGTTTGCTTAGCAGCCGCCATGCCAATTCACTGGCATCCACCATCGGCGCCAACACAAACCTAGGGCTTCCAAGTACTTCCTTCCAAAACTCCCAAGGCCCTAGCTTGTCAGGCATGGCTTAAGGTTCTGCGACGGCACTTGGATCCTGGACAAAAAAAAGCTAGGTCAGTTCTGTCTTACCGCATCAATTTGCGACAAAGTGGGCAAAAGTCATGATTATTACCTGCGTTTTTTGTTACCAGATTACTCACTGGTTGTCTCTGTTTTTCTTATGAGGCATTTTTGGATTCACTTGTGAGGGGTGGCTAGTATTACAGCCCCGTTTACGGTGGGTTTACACTTTGCGTAAAATCCGAGCGTATTTTACGCACGTATTTGAGCTAGAAAAGATTTTTAGCAATACGGACGTTTTATATTCAAAACGGACCGATTTCTGAAATACGTCCGTATTGCTAAAGCTCTTTTCAAGCCCAAATAAGTGCGTAAAATACGCTCGAATTTCAAAATTTGCTCGGATTTACGCAGTGTGTAAACGTAGCATTAGGCTACCCGTGTCTGTTTTCCGTCACCAGAGTAAACTAAGCCGAACCTGGTCAGGAACAGGTTCAAATAATACCACCGGGAAATGGCGAGACCAACCAACTTTTAACAGAGGAAACACCAGACACCAGTGAATAAAAACCAGAAGGTACTACGTACGAGTGCTATGAATATGCCTTTACAAAGGCGTTACTAGTTACTAGCCAAAATGTTTGGTGGGGGGTAAGGTATTTACCGAATATTTTTGCAGAAAGAGTCGACTGTTTACATGGATAAGATAAAACTAAAATTAGATAAAACTAAAAAAGATTTTGATGAAAACCTGACTGATTTCAGAAAAAACAACTGTTTTAGTGAAGAAATCAACTGTTTTTACGAAAAACCGCGGCGCTTCGCACCAAAACAGTTATCTTTACCGACTGGTCAACAACATTCGGGGGGGGGCTTAACCCCCCCCCCCAACTCATACGTGACGCCCCGACAACATTCGGGGGGGGGGGGGGCTTAACCCCCCACCCAAACGTGACGCCTCTGTGCCTTTATACAAGTTGTCACAGAATAGTAAATCGTGGTAGAAGCCAATCCTGTAAGGGTCAAATAAGAAGAACCGATGCATCATGATGAATACAAGTTCAGGGGGAAAAGATTAACTGAGCAATAGGGAGCAATAGGGGGAAGAGTTGACCAGTGTTACTCGTATAACTGTCCACGCACACACCTCTCTCGAATGCAGTAAGCTGTAAAGTAATCAGGCGTAATTTTTACCGATCGCGTAGCCCACTGCTCCATGCAAATTGCCTTGAAAAGCGCGGGATCATCAACCGTTTGCTGGTTGAGACAGCCTGTCGACGACCTCTTTCCCGTGCTCCAGCATGGGATGAATGTACACTCCCGAATCAACGATGGCTAACGAAGACTGAGGCGACGGAGTGACCTTTCTCGACTGTCGAATACATGATCTGACATTCACAGACTGTTCCGCCACAACAGCTGCTGCACCCGGCTGAATTTTATTTCCTTTCTGACAGGAGCCTATCCGGATGATGCCCTTGTACAGGCTTAGGCATGGATACTTTTTAACTAGAATTAGCTGATTCTTTTCCGAAGCCGTAAACTTTCCAGATTGCTCTTTAACGAACTCATAAGTAGTCATTCCCAGGCAAGCGATGTAGACATGAAATGCAGCTAGATGAATCAATAAGGACGTCGCAATGATCGACAGAACCATCATAAAAATGGAAACGGCAAGGTAAGTTTGCGTCGATACAGTCTGACCGAATAGCGAATATGTCACTTCCAGGCAGTCATTTTCAACGGCAATGCTATCTTTTGGTATACTAAGCCTCTCATACATTTCTTTTTCAGTAAAGTAGGAAAGATTACAAATGAAATAATAGTACAGGCCGCATCCCGCAACACAAGCAATGAGCAGGCTGTAGGAAAGTGCCGACCCTACAGTTATGGCAAAAGCCTTGTAGTTTTTCTGTCCCACGCACTGATTCAACCACTTACAATGGTGGTCGAATGACGACACGCACTTATTGCAAATACTGCAGTGTTTCGTGTCCGAACTAGTTACTGAAATCTGGCAAATGTGGCACTTTCCAAACGGTGCAACGGGTGACTCAACGCCCTTATCTGAGTTTTCCACTTTCTCGCAAGGATCAAGAAGCGTCGCTACAAGCATGGCCAACACCACAACTGTCAAAGTTCCAGCGCAAATAATATGGAGGGATTCGTGAAGCCATGTAGGGGTAGCAGGGACCAGCGCTCCATGGCACAACACAGCGGAACAGAGTAGCACAACATAACCACTGATTTGCTGAGGATGCAGCGGCCGCTGTAGCCCATGGTCCCTTCTCCAAGGTTTGCACTCTTGCTCATCCATTTTCACTGACTCATTCATGCTTGAGAACAAATAGTTAGGTAGCCTCGATTCACTCGCCATCACTAGGTCTACTTCATTGACACAAATTCCTTCGCCTGAATTCCCTCAGCGAATACTACCGACTAGTTAGGAATCTCAGGACGGTAACTAGAAACTCATCAGAGGCTTTCCTGTTTAGTATCCATAGAAACGACCGGAAAACAAACAGGCAAAACGCGTCGCCGCGACGGCCTAGATCCTCCAATAAAGACTAGAATTGTGTGACTGTGATGCTGGGCAACAAATGATGCGCGAGACTAACCCATATCACAGAAAGTTTCAAATAGGCTAGTAAAACGCTAGCAACACTACGGTTCTGACAGTGTGCTCGGTCTTCCCTTAGCATGGTGATGTCTTTAAACATAGCCTACTTCCCAGGACTAAGACAACCAAAATTTGAAAACAAGGAAAATTGCCTAACAATTGCGATTGCGGAGCTGGTGATATCGAAAAGGGGTAAAATATCATGGTTACACAAGATGTGGTGTTGCTTTCCACTCGGAAGAATATTTTGGCCGGAATCATGCGGAAAGCGGAAATACAAGAACGATCAAAACAGAACAAGGAGCCTGGTTAACTAGTCGATAAACAGCGAAACAATAGGAAACCTCCTATGTTCACGTCCAAAGTCGACAAAAGCGTATTCTAGAGTGTGGCTAAGGACAGTCCCTCGCTGAAATCCTGGTTGTTTTTGTTCAATACAGCAGGAATAAAAATAAGAAAAACAAACAAACGTGTCATGTCCTTGGTACCATGGCCATAAGAAATATGCCCCCCATCGTTTATTTCAGGAAATTTGTCCTCTCTTTGTTTTCGGGGGCTCTATTAATTACGAGACGGGGGGTTTCGTTGGGATCCTAGACTAGGGTATATTTTGATTTCCTTGATCCACGCTCTTGCCTCAAAACAGAAAGGAAACTGACCACCAGCACAGATGTCGACCATGGATCAGAAGTGCTTGCCGGGATTAATAGTCCCGGGCATTTTTGCAGGCCTTCAATGGTCCAAGTCCAAGTTCTTTCTACATTTTCTAAATAACTACCTAAGGAGCCAATTTACGGTCAGGTACGTGGTAGACAAACTGCAAAACTGTCACAGATTGACTGACTGACGACGGACTAACTGGTCGAATGAGAAGATTCCGCCCAAACCAGCCACCTCGCTAGCCACACCAACCAGAACCTAATAGCACATTTTTCTGACTGACCTCGTCCTTTTAACCTTCTACCGACCTTTTAATCAGTCCTTGAAACTATTAGGTTCAATCTCCAAACTGCGGTTCTGGCCGGAACTCACCGAACAACTGATCCTATATGATGACCTGTAGCCTAGTATTTTCTAACTCCTATCAACCTTTCAAGCATTTGCCGGGGAACTTTTTCCATCACTTTTCTTCGAGGTCCCTTCTTTATACGCCCTTCATAAAATTCCTTTTTTGCCGCTAGATGCGCTAGTAGGCTATAAAAGTAAACAACGACAAATTACTTCTTTGTGTACAAATGTACAACGGCAATTTTCAATTTCTCTTAGGTCTGGCCATGTTTAAATTGTCTAAAGTGCCAACGCATCTATATGTGTGCTCAACCCAACTCTTTTCTGTAAAACTTCATCAAGTTCGTCGATTCTGGCTTTAGAATTCAGTGCTGACTCTGCTGGCTGACTTTTCCACGGAGCTAATGCGCGACACAGTATGACCCGAAAGCCTAATCGCTTTTTTCCCATTCAGATAACTTATACCAAAACCTAACGAGTGATTGTTATTGTTTATCTAGCACATCTGGCGGCAATTCGTCACTGTATTGTAAATACTGAGGTACAAAACCGGTCCAGGAGCCATCCAAATTTCCGAACCCAAACTTCGAACGTGCGGAAAGCATCTGTAGCCAACAAAACAAAACAAGAGCTGGAAGCTCATATGGCACTTGCAAGGCTGGGTCAGACGATGACAGTAGAAATTCGCCAATTCGTGGATTTGTTGTGATCATTATTGTAAGCAAAACCCTTGAGACTTGGAAATCACGAGAATGATCGTTTGGCAATGCATTTGGCTATGCGCACTTTAACGGCACTAGAAATTCATCTGTAATCAAAACTCTTGAAGCAAAAATGATGGTGCACTCATCAGGAGCACAAAAATGTATATTTTACTCAAAAGTATTGTTTCTAGCCTACTTAAAGAAATTCAGCTGTAGGCTAAGCAAAACCCTTGAGGCAAAAATGACCATGGGCTCATAGGGATCACGAAAACGTATATTTTGCTTAAAGGTATTTTTGTGCGGTTAGGATTAGTACTTTAAGGATGGTCGGATCTGGAAACTGACAATTTCTAAGAAAATCTTGTCAAGTGTCTAATTTCCAAGCCAAGTTCCATTGTCCTAGCACATCTGGAAGAACCTTGATTCGCAATCACCGGAATTCCGGAACCCCTCCAACTCCCCCCACAGTGCCCGAACCGGGTCCGGTTCTGTCACTGATCTATCTAGGGCTTGTGCTTGTTCTTCAAACAAAGTTTCATCCCAATCGCTCCATTTTAAGCGTAGCATAAGATGCCGGCTCTCCTCTCCACCTCTCCCCCACAACACTCCTCGGATTACAGCCGGACTTTAAATAGGTCATTTGAGACATGACGTCTTTCCAAAAATTAATTTCACTAAGATCCGATCACCCGTTCAAAAGTTATACATACCTCAAGATTCAGGATTCTCCCTCCCTCCACTCCCCCCGCGATGGTCGGATCAAGGAACCGACTATTTGCATGTCAAGTCTCTAATTTTCAAGCCAAATTTCATCGTCCTAGCAGGTCTGAAAGTACCTTTACTTGCGATCATCGGAATTCCGGACCCCCCTCCCCCCTCTATACTCTCCCATAAAAGGTAGAATTGCCGAAGTTAGTCACCAGGAAATCCTTTTTTAAAGCAGGTTTAAATAAAAAAACAAAAATAGATTTTGCATCTGGTTGACTGTCACTGTCAGGACAGCATGAAAATTTCATTTTAACATTTTCGCTGCAAAATTCGAGGTTGTGTAAAAATGAGGTAAGGTAATTCTCGGCTCTATATACACAGATACAAATATATACAGTAGAGGTATGCTTATGTGAACAGTTACTTTAGCCTAATGTGAATAGCCTACTGCAGTTTTGGGCTAAATGGTAGACTGAAGATCCAAAATACCTGTACAGGTGTTTTCAGCAGCCCTTCTTACCTAAGTTACTTTGGGTAACTGGTAGCTAGCTATAGACACAGCAATTGCATGAAAATGGCAAAGTCCGAAATCAACAAATGTTCACATAAGCATACCTCTACTGTAGCCTACTGTGCAACCTTCATTTACTTGAATTTTTCTATCTCTTTTGTGACACCTGATGTCACATCAACATCACAGGCCATGGATCACAGGCCATGGCTGAGGACTTGCTGAGAATTCAAACTAGAAGCAGGGACCCATAAATTTCCTTTACAGGGGGCCTGATACTATCTTGGGCGCACGGAATGTAGTTCGAGAAATACCCACGGTCCAATGAGGTTCAAGACCAGATAGACAAAATTTGGGATTGGCTGCCGGCGCCTTAAGGGAGGAGTCTGTTTGGTGTGCACGTCCAATGAGGCAAACAAGAATGCCGATCGACTCATGATGACCTAACTGGATGGTTAGGTCATCATATCACTAGGCTATAGGGTGTCGAATATAGTGTATCGGAATTCCGTAAGTCATGACGTAAATAGTGACGTCATGTGATTGAGGACCCAAAGTAAGATTTGATTGTCCCTCTGATAGGGTAGCCTGAAAAGCGCCATCGGCAGTGCCGCAAGTTTGCCAATTTTCTGTAACGTAAGCCTGAATTGCTGTGAATTTTTCTTATCTGTTTTTCGTTTTAACTATCTAAAACATCTTCAAAAAATATTTAAAAAATACTATTGCATTCAGGACAAAATTGTCTATTTTATAAGGCTAACAGTAAGATGTCCTAGTTATTTTTTTATTATTCCTTAATATTCAATGTAAATTTAGGTCTAAAAAAAGCAACTGAACTTGTCTACAGAAATTTATTGATACCAAGGAGGAAAAGTCAGCAGCCAGTGGCAGCAATAAGTTTATTGGTCTATTCACTTGATGATCATATTCATATTTTCTAATCTAACTCACTTGCTGGGGTGCCCCATGCACTCAAAACAAGCCCAAAACCACCCCAGTTTCACAGAATTCCATTGAAGCACACGATGGCAGCACATAACAATGGCTGCCCACCAGGCATTTCACAATGTAAATTACAGGAGAGGTACACAACCTCAGACAAGATTTCAAATTTCCAGAGAAATCTTTTTTTAGTGAGATATATCTGGCTTAAAAAGGAAACAAAAAACATGACAAAAATACTAGAGTGAAGCTAATAGAATGGTTTACATGTTGGGGATATAAATTTTACTTCAATATTTCCAGTTAAATATAATTTTCTTTTCAAATAGTTTCACCCATTCTTACATGAGGTCAGATTGCTTGCAAAGTGATGAAAAAGATAGAGGTATAGTAAGGCTAATAAGCAGAAAATCCCTTTTTAAAAAAGGTTCAAAACAAAGAAAAGACAAATAATTGTAATATTTTGGGACATAACTGTTGAAAAAAAATTCAGATTTTGCTTCTTGACTGTCAAAAACGAGGTCAGGTACCCCTCCTGGCTCCTGTACTGCTTTCTAAAGAAGATTTAAGATGTTCAGAGGCTAGACAGAGAGGTGATTTTTGCCTCAAGTCAGAGCTAAAAGATAGGAGAATCACATTCTGATCTTCAAAAGCTCAGGTTTGAATTTTTTTTTTTTTAGTGGCTACCCTACCAAGGATGGTTTATAAATGTAAACTGCAGGTACACGGGATGGGCGCCTCGCTCGCCACTCTGCTCTATATATATACAGGAGTGTTGCATGAAGCTGCCCATCCCATGGTGCCACCCACCCCCTAGAAAAGCCACTAAAAGAGGAAATCTTAGAAACTGTAACTTATTAACTCATTTAGATGTTTGTTTATTACTATTTGGCTTGTTTTGAGCCAGATTTGACTCCAATTGGCCATGGTACATGAACCTGCCACCCTGGATCCTGAAGCTGCCACCCCAGAAAAATCATGCAAATTCAAAGAAAATAGCAAATTTTGTTATTTGCAATAGGTCAAGGAACCTCTGACCAAACAGCAGGCCTCTAACATTCGTAATGTAGCAAAATACAAATTTTAGCAAAGTGGGCGGCTTCATCACTTGGGTGCCTGTGATCTTTCATGTTTGCCAGCTTCGCCTTGAACAATTATAAGTAAACCGAGTTACCAGCAGCAAGTGAAGGTTTTGAGCTTCCTTTCAAGAGGCTCCACTGAATTTTATTTCAATTTTTACTATGTTTCCAGTGACCAGAAGTCATTTCTCCAAAATAGGAGTTTAGGGTGGCGGCTTCATGCAGCACTCCTGTATTCAAATATATGTTCACCGTTAGGAATAAACTACATTTTTTTTTTTTTTTGAGGTAAATTACATCAAATAGGTGTGACATCACGCTTTTACGGAATTCCGATAATCGATATAACTTATTTATATTACACCCAATACAGAAGCATAGGAAATGACAGGCCTTCTGTAAGGAAATTTATGGGTCCCTGCTAGAAGTAGCAACTTCAATCCAAGCTCACCTATGCTTCAGTATTCTCCACTTCAAACTAGGAAATAAGTCAAAAAAGGGTTTTGTAATTTTGTTATGCTTGTGTTGCCACTCCACCAAAATTCAGTTTACTAAACTGTGATGTCTGTTAGTCGGACTGTCGATCCGACTTCTGCTATCCGGGTACTTCCACACCAGCTAGGACGATGAAACTTGGCTCAGAGACCCGACAAGATTAACTTACAAATTAGTCACTTCCCCAATCCAACCATCGGATGGGGTGGAGGGAGGGGGAATCCAGGAAATTGAGGCTTCCGAGCGGGTGATCGGATTTTCATGAAACTTGATATTTAGAAAGAGCTCGTGTCTCACACGACCCACTTCAAATCTGGACCGGATCCGGTGACTTGGGAGGGGGAACCGGAAATTTTGGGAAAAGCTTACAGTGGAGGGATTGGAATGATATATAGTGGGTCTTCACAAGTCCTGGATACGTTGTTGACATATCCGTATCAAATTCGGGCATTGTGGTTGAGTTGGGGGAGGGGGGGGGTCTGGTTATCCTGCGAATTCGGTACTTCCTGACGTGCTAGGACGATGAAACTTGGCAGGTGTATCGGGGACCCAAACAGACTGACTTGAGAATAGTCGTTTCCCCGATCCGATCATCGTGGGAGGAGAGGAGGGATGGTGAATCTGGAAAAAAGTGTCATGCATACCTTTTGCGCCTAGATTTGTTACTTGACGTCTGGACTAGATTTGGCCCTGCTTGGGGGAGGGGGGGGGCGGGAACCGGGAATTTGCAGGTGAGCTTCGCTCCAGTTCCAGTCAAACTTGATGGACGGAAAGAGATGTCAGAGATGCGACGTTTATGTTTCTTAGTCGTATTCGGCCACAGAATGGGGAGTTTGAAGGGGAGTCCAGAATATATTTGGCTCGCGTAGGGGTCAAATGAATAGAGCGATTAGAACGAAAATTGGAATGTAGAGAGACCTTATGGCCCAGATGTGGCCAGATGACATATTTTAGGGTCTTAACCGGATCCGACCACGGTTGGTGTTGGGGAGGTTTACCGGAACCAGTTTGGCCGCGGGAGGGGGAGCTGGATGGGGCTACCGGAAATCAAGTGGCACGTCTAGGGATCAAACGAGTGGATTGATTTTGCTGAAACTTGGAAGGTAGAAATGTCATTTGCCCTAGATGATCCGAAGCGATGCCGGAAATGCCCAGACCTGACTAAGACCAGATAATATCCTATTTGTAGGTCCGAACCGCATTTTTTCGATGGCGGGGTTAATTTGTGACGTATTACTGTGCGTTCACACAGAGGCGTCGGGAGCGGAACTTCATTTTCGCTGTAGTTTTGTAGCAGCTACAAAATCGCAGCACGGTTCACACAGGACGATTGGGTTCAGCTACAAAAGGTGGCAAATAATTCAAAATATCAAAATGCGGCATTTACTCATTAGTCTGGGACCAACGACAGTAGGGTAATAAAAATATGAAAACAAGGTTCTCAATCTGGGGTAACGGTTCTGATGATGGATTCCGAGTGTATCGACCACGCCACCCAAATCATGGGGTGGATAGCTGAATAAACGAGGCCGAAAGAAGTCATGAAGTCGAGCATATACAAACGTCATCTTGAGCTCTTGGCATTCCTGTTTCTATAGTTGTAGCCTATTACGACCAGGTCACCTACTACACTGATTCCGATTCTGACTTGCAAATATCCTTCTAAACACAAAGGGAAAAGAGCCATGCCCATGATCCTTCAAAAAAGCTACATAATTTCATTCTGTTTCCAAATACACTTTTTGTAATTTTGTTTGAGCATGACTATAGGTGTGATTGCGCAGGATTAGAGCTTATGCAGAGAAATCAGCCTTGTAGTTAACATTTATAGAAATAAGAAAAAAGTACACTATTCATATAATATATAAAAACGGACTCGTCAGCTGTAGTGCTTATGTAGCGATATTTCGGCCCTTCTTGGCAAGGGTCCTCTTCAGGCTGTCGGTCTTCTTGGTTGTCTCTGTGCCAACGCTGGGAAGGAACAAACCTGCAATTGCAAAATTGTCTCTGTGCCAACGCTGGGAAGGAACAAACCTGCAATTGCAAAATTGCAGGTTTGTTCCTTCCCAGCGTTGGCACAGAGACAACCAAGAAGACCGACAGCCTGAAGAGGACCCTTGCCAACAAGGGCCGAAATATCGCTACATAAGCACTATAGCTGACGAGTCCGTTTTTATATATTATATGAATATATGACTTTAAGTCAGCTTGGGCTCAAGGAATATTTAAAAAGTACACTCCTTTCAGGTTTGAACAACTAAGCAAAGGGGTGGGTTTAATCATAAACTTCGAACAAAAACAGTATAATAACTTGAACGCTTAATTCCATGACTCTCCCTTGTGGGATATGACTGTCTTTTGATCACTGTTAGAAAAGCTGTACTCCAAACCGCAATACCCATCTTAGTTCATCCATAGGTTCAATAAAGGGGCCTGATCTTGCACCCACACTGAAAGCTGCAAAAGGCAGGCAAACAGTGAAAAAGTCAAAAGCTCTGTCAGCTAGTTGCAGCCACTTCAGCTCACTTTTAGTATACTCATACATTTGTCACTAGCATAAGACCATGCTGTTGATACTCTATTAACCATTTGTGATTGGTCACCATCTCATATCCATTTGAAGCATCAACATGATCTGAATCCAGTAGACTTAATTCAGACAGACCTTCAGTACTAAAGTTGTCTGTACCTTCAGGGTCCGAGATGATTATCTTCTCTGTCTTCTCAGTAATTTCACTCTCAGAACGCCTTAAGCATGACCTTGTATCATCAATGACAACTCACAAATAATTTCCAAACTGCGAACAAAATTCAGCAGGGCTTGCTGTATCTTTAAACTGGAAGCAAGTAGTTATTACTTCTTACTCTTCACCAAATTTTAGATCAATACCATGTTCTGCCTTAACAGAACACACAAACTTCTCATTGATTAGGAAGTTTGGAACACTCTACCACAATTCAAATTCGGTTCAGTTTCAATGTTCTTCTAATGGACCCTTCTTACATCTAAAATCTCCTCTTCCACTGGTTTCAGCTTGAGAAACTTCTTGATAAACAAATTAATCATGGTATTTGGCCTCCTCACGCCACAGAAAATTCTGCTGTCGTCACTGTAGTCAATAGATAGGCTAGTGCCTATCTCTTCTTTTCTAAGAAGCATCACTGAGCTTGTCCAGGACTTTTGCCTCTGACAAGGGAAGAATATCTGGTGGTTGGCACAAAATGCAAAGTGTGAAGTCGTTTTTCTCCTCTTTCCACTGTCTGCAAACTGGAGCTGCTCCTTGGCTAGTTGATCCATCCAATATACTGTAATGAAAATAATGTTTTAATCAGTAAGAAACACATTATTAGTTACTATATTATCAAAATACCTTGCAAGCACAGAGGAATTTTACTTTTATTAAAATTTAAATAATTATAAATGATTTATTTAATGTTTATTAACTTTAACTGGTATAATCAGTGGCAAACAAAGTAGAAACTTACATACAAAAAAATAAAAAAATAATGAAACCAATAGGGACACAACCAGTTTAGCCAATTATAATGAAAATGTTTTGCAAGCAATTACATTGCTGCTGAGCTATGTGGCACAGCCTACAAACGTATGACATGGCAGGATACAGTCGTCAGTGGCCTAGTTTAGCGCTTGAAAAAATAATGCTTTCTCGGTAAACAGTTAAACTAAAACAAACACAAACAGCACCATAAATAATCTTGCTAACCCAAGGTTTTTGTGTCTAATTTAGGCCTATGTATAGCCTATAACCAACATTTGGTTTTCTTCTGATTAGTTTTCCTAAATTTGAAAAAAAAATGTTAGAATAATGTTGACCTAGAACCTAGTCTGTTGACCCTTTGAGTTAGGCTAGTCTAAACATATGACACGGCACATACAACCATACGTATAGGCATCCCTGGCCCTGAGCATACCCCAGCTGAGGTTCGCCAGTATAAAAATAGTTTGCCATATAGAAATGATACAATACTTTACAAGCCAGCTCTAAAGATCAATGATTTGCAGTCAGCTTTGAATATTTAATAGTACAGTATGCTAGTCTAGCCTGAATCAAAGCATATCAAAGTGATCTTACCTTCCTTCCATCTCCACTTCTAAAATGCCTCTGAAGCACCTTTCTCCTAGGCTTGGAGGACCAGATGCCTCTGCTTGTGTCTCTTACTGTTCTTTTCATGTGAAACTGGCTGAAATTTGACAGCTAACACCATTTTTCAAACGATTATGTCCATTTTCCTAGATTTTTGTGGCGCGATTTTGTAGCTGTAGTTGAAATAATCCAACTACAGCGATTCTCCGAAATATCGCAGCGAATTTGTAGCTTTGTGGCGCGAATTTTGTGGTCGACGAAAAATCGGGCTATTCTGCGAATATTCGCGTCTGTGTGAACGCACAGTTATAGATTTTTTATGTAGGAAATACAAATATAAAAGTAAATAATTGAATCAGAAATAATAAAAGTGAAAATGATATGGCCCATGGCCTTTACAGACTAATTTCGTCACCTAAATAGTTTGTTTTTCTAAAAAAAAATCAGGTGGGGGAATTCCTCGTGTTCTCGTTGTTTTCCAGACGCCAGAAAGTGACCTTCTCTGTTCTCTTGGCTCCTGGTTCCCTTTGACACCGAATCCCGAGGCAAGGAAAGGAAGGAGTCCCCGGGAAACGGCGAGGGACTAGTTTTAGTAAGGATCTAACTGTTGGCGGCAATACCTGCTTGGCCGAAGTTGATGTATGTTTATTTTATGCCATCTTTACTTTCGACTTTCGAGTTGGCACTTTGAGCTGAGAAAGTGAGAAAGCCAAATTGTAGTAGGCTAGGTCCAAATCTTTAAAACTAGTTCAAGAACTGAAAATGAATTCTTTGAGCTTCCTGAACTGGGAGATGGTAAGCTTTTCTAAATATTATATGTTTTTATTTTAGAAGTTCAGGAGGGGTATCCAACCTCCTCAGACAAGATTTCAAATTTCCAGAGAAGTCTTTCCTTCAGAATATCCATCTGGCTTAAAAAGGATCCAACAAATATGACAAAATACTAGATTGAAGCTAGTTGAATGTTGAATGGTTTACATGTTGGATTAATAATTATTGCTTCAGTATTTCTAGTTAAACTTATTTTTCTTTTCAAACAAGATTACTTTTTTCTAACTTCAACTCGATCGACTTAAAAATGATGAAAAAGGAAGAGTTAGCAATGTCAATAGCCAGAAAACAGGATTTCAAAATAGCTACAAATGGAGAAAAAGGCACAGAATTTGAATATTTATGGACACATGACTTTGAGAAAAGTCATATTTTGCCTCTTGACTGTTAGGACAGCTTGTACATTTCATTTTAACATTTTCGCGTCAAAAATCGAGGTTGTCTAAAAACGAGGTTGGATACCCCTCCTGTAGTGAACTGAAACTTTTTTGTCTTTCAGTGAAAGACAAAAATGCTCCTTAGCCGGGATTTGAACCAGGACCCTCTGCTTAGAAGGCAGGCACTCTAACTGTTTGAGGGGAGTAACCGAATTGTAGGATTGACGTCGAAACTGGAGCAAAGACGAATAATTATGAGTGATATTCGTGATTCGGTATAATTACCGAATTATAGCCTAATTATACCAGGGACCCATAAATTTCCTTTACAGGGGGCTTGTCAATAAGAAATTTCTGATGCTATGTTGACTGCACAGAAGATAGTTCGAGAAATACCCATGGTACAATCACGTTCAAGACCAGATAGACAAAATTTGGGATTGGCTGCTGGCGCCTTGAGGGAGGAGTCTCTATTGCGCGTACGTCCAGTGAGGCAAACAAAAATGCAGATTCGACCCAAGTGGGATTTTTGGAAAGTAGGACTGGTTCGGTCAACATAGCAACATAGTCAAGAAGCATAGAAAATGACAAGACCCCTGTAATGGAAATGTATGGGTCCCTGATTATACCTAGTAATTACGTGCCCATATTTGGGGTTCGATACAATCATACCAGATAATTTATCGAGTGATATTCGGGATTTGGTATGATAGTCGAATCCTGATAATTATAGTAGCCTACCAGATAGTGGTATGATTACCGAATCTTGATAATATCCTACCGAATAATTGTGGACCAATGTTTGGGGTTCGGTATTCTTATGCTGAATAATATTTGTACGGATATTTCTGATACGGTAGCTTTTCCAAATCTCGGTTATTAGGCCTATAGGACCAATACTCGGATTCGGTATAATTAGCCTATATCGAAATTGGACTAAAGTTTGGGATTCGTGATAAATACCGAATCCTGATCATTATACCTAATAATTTGGACCGATAGCCTATGCGGGATTCTGTATAACAAACGAATCCTGGTAATTAGGCTATGGCAGTGTCTATCGTTTCCCTACCTGGGAATCGGTACTCCACACGCTATTGTTCCCCGTTTGTCGGGGATTGGTTGTGTCAGGAGCCCGTGTTCCTCGACAGTTCGGGAAAGGACTAATCTTCCCCGCGAACTTTGGAAATCGATGTGTCCAGAGCTAGTGTTCTATCCAGGTTCTATCATAATTAAATAATCGATTTGTCAGGATCGAAGGGAGTCGGAATCGAAGTGTCAGGGGCTAATGTTCCCAGACATGCAAATATTGATTTTGTTTAGTTGAGATCGAGAATCCAAGTACCAGGGGCTAAAGTTTCTTTATAAGCAATAGTGTTTTTTTAAGTTCGGGGAATCGAAATGTCCAGAGCTATTGTTCCCTCATAATTGGGGAATCGAAGTGTCAGGGGCTGAAACATTGTTCCCTGACATGGAAATATTGGTTTCAAGTTTAGTTGAAGTCGTAAATCCAAGTGCCAGGGGCTAATGTTCTCTTATAAGCAATAATGGTTTTTAAGGTCGGAGAATCGAAGTGTCCAGAGCTGATGTTCCCTAATAATCAAATAATCGATTGTGAGATTGGGGAATCGAAGTGTGAGGGGCTAATGTTCCCCGACATGCAGATATTTATTTTGTTGAGTTGAAGTCGGGCAATCCAAGTGCCAGGGGCTAATGTTCCCCGATTAGGAAATCGTGGTTTTAGAGATAGAGGAATTGAAGTGTCAGGAGCTAATGTTCCAAAACCAGCCAAAGTGGAATATTGAACTTCTTCTACAGGATGATCACTGGAAGGGGAACAGTGGATCGGGGACCATTAGCCCCCGGCACTGATAGACACTGCCGGTAGCATAATTACACCGAATAATTCTGGTAGGCTATGGAAAAATTACAGAGTCCTTAAGGGATCCTTAAAGGATGTGGGGTGCTGCAACCCCCTCACCCCCCCCTTGCGACGCCCCTGCCTCTCACCGACAGGTCATGGAGTTATTCTCATCGTGGTGTCAAGCACGAAATGCTGTTAATGTATGCCAAATGCTAGGCACAGGATTTTGATGGGATGTTTTCTTAATTTTGCTCAAATCCTCAGTATTCGATCTTCTCTATTTTACTGTGGTGGGTATGCCTTGTCTTTTGCATAGCCTGTCTAAAGATCAGGAAGATCAGGGAAGGACTGGCGAACTGCCCCTGTGTTGGTAAATTGTGTTCTCGGTAGGCCTAAATTGTGTTCTTGGCAAGTTCTTCGTTTTCCGAATGATAAGAAACTTTAGGCCTGTATGAGCTAATACTAAGTTGAAGAGTAGGCCTTCTACTGTCATTACTTCACATACTGAATCCCTTATTTTTCTAGGACTTCGTGGGCCAAAAGAATGCTGAGAGACTTTCACAAGTCATTATTGTCGTTTTTGCTGTAAGTCACTTGTTTTTAGAAGTTACGCATTTTCTTCCTTGGGGCTTCAGGTTATGTGTGGGCAATACTCTATATGACTAAGTCCAAAACACGCCAGTGATCCTCAGGAAGAAGGAGTAAACGTTTCCGTAATGACTCAAACATAACGACTCAAATCCTGCGTCACACAATCACGGCGTTTTTTGGGAGCAGCTGTGACACCGTTTCTTTCTTTCTTCCGCTGGTACGCGGAGATTTAGCATCGGCAAGGAGAGATAGTCATAAAGAGTATTGGCAGATGTTTGGGACTCACCGAATATTCAGAGCAGGCACCATCCTATGAGCTTGACGCTTACAGAGGAACCAAGAATGTGGAATTGAATCTTAAAGGCCACGTTGTGATAGGAATTCATTCTACATCTGTAGTATTTCCATCCATTCTCGTTCCCGAGATTCTTCACTTTATAACATGTAGGCTATCCTGTCCCCTTAATAGCAATACACTAATTATAACGCTTGCCACGTTTGATCTCTTTACGCGACGCATCACGTGTTTCCGAGGAGCTTATTCGTCCGGACACCGGTTATTCAAAATTTTGCCAAGATTGTCATACAAGGCAAGGGCCATGGAAAGAAGCCGAAGCCGTGTGTAATTTACTGTAAGCATAGCTTATTATTAAAGAGGTCAACTATCTCAGAACATCTGAGAAAAAACCATGTAGGGTGTCCTTTAAAGGAAATAGCAGGCAAGCTCCGTCGAATCATCTTGAAGGTCGTAGTGCCTTCTAGCGGTGTATATGAATGCCAGTTAGTTGGTTTAAGTTCCACTTGACGACGTTCAGGGCACTCCTGATCATGTTGGCATGTTAGTGAGTAACCGAACATCCCTGTCCATTTCCTTGTTGGTTACTAAAAATGTTAGGAAAAAGTTGTTGGGGGAGGGATTTCGACTGCCTAGGGAACTACCACTAGAAGAGGAGCTAGGCTCTGTATCCGTTCCCTGTTTACCTCATATTTACATGTGTATATAGGGTGAAACGCCTAGATTCTAGGCTATTTGGTTATATCAGCGGGGGAGGGCTATTAGGGTTGGGGTGAGTTGAGTTTAATAAAGAACTTGACATGTTAGTCTCAAGTCGATCAGAAGTCGTGCGGAAAGAAGGCCTTATTTTTTTCTGGCGGGTGATTTCGTCTGGAAATTCCTCCATATTTTTCTGTCTTGTAGGATTGTTTTAATTCTGACTTGGAACTAAAAGGTAAACCAGATAAAGATTGTAAATATAAAGATATGAAAACCCTTCGTAACAGGCTATTAGGGTTGGGGTGAGTTTAATAAAGAACTTGACATGTTAGTCTCAAGTCGATCAGAGTCGTGCGGAAAGAAGGCCTTATTTTTTTTCTGGCGGGTAATTTCGTCTGGAAATTCCTCCATATTTTTCTGTCTTGTAGGATTGTTAACGAATCGGAAATAGTCTCGCTTTAGCAATTTCTACGTCGGGTTGCTAGTTGAGAGTGCGATATGGAAGTAGGCTATGTGAACCGAATAGGTGTCTTTTGTATTTAAAGTCGAGATTCTTACGCGACAGCGATCTTGAGCGACAGGGGATTACGGAGAATACACAAATCTTTAATGGCGTATACGGTGTGGAATCGTAGCCTTTCGTTTGGATTGTTTGTGCGCTTTTACATTCCTTGTTCGGTTATAAAATAGATATATACACTCTAACTGGCTGATTTCTTCACTTCCAGTCTTTTATATCTCAAGTCAAAGAATTATTGGCTTTTTAGGACTTCAGGTTGATTGACCTTTCAGTTTTCTGCGTCGTAATCAGCCTCTAAAGGTCACCGTTGTTCTAGCTTACCCAAAAGGTCATACCAAGATCTGAATAGCAGTAGCCTAATTTTGAAATGACAGAAGAGTGTCAGAGAAATCAATGAACTAATCGCAGATTGTGGTTGGTTTCCAACTATGGAGAAAGTTGATTCTTTTGTTTATTGAATTACCATAAATTGTTGACCTGACGATTCGGAAACATAAAAGAGAAAGAAAACAGAAAAATGAGAAAGAAAACCATTTAAGTGGTGTAAATGTTAGCTGGTAGAAAAGCTGGTGTAGGTGACGAATGTCAAGTAAAAGGAAGCCAAAGTAAGTAAGTAAGTATTAACCCGAAAATTCACAAGGAATTGGTACGGAGTACAACATGAACAGAAAAGACAGTGACGAAGGATAAACCATCGCAAAAAGCTGTAGGTTACCCTAGCCTAGGGTTATTTGCCGTAAAAGTACAATGCGGAAGTGATGGTAGCGGTGTTCCATAGCCACTGGGGTCAACCAGCCGCTATCATATGTATACCGCCCATCAGAATATAACCTGTATGGTGCAGATAGCTAGAGCAGGTAGTATCAGATTGAATTATCTAAATGCGAAAAGTATGTTTACCGCCACCCAGGACTTTCGTCCCCAAGAGAACTAGTTGGTTCAGAGAGTAGGGTCAGTTCTGTCTCTCCTAATAATTTGATGGGGTGTCCAGTGGTAACCGACTTAACAATCTAGGCCATTAAGGGATTAGCCCATCAGTCACCAACGGGTATGAATTATCAATAAAATCGACTATAATCGCAGAATTTGTTAAAACAAAGAATCTGCTAGAAAATTACATTTATAACGTTGACGGTTTCTTGTTTCGGCCCAAGAATAGGAACAATAGAGAGTTTTCGGAAATAGGCTTGTTGCTCACTTTAGCACCTCAGCTGACATCTGGTGGTAAGTATTGGAAACTTCAGTTTTCGGAACGCTAAATCTGTAACTCACGTTATCCATCCTTCGACGCCAATTACATGGAAAAGAAACACCCTTGTACAGAGTGTACACTTTACTTACTTTATTCTTTCCAATCCAATCCAAAAAAAAACTCTACAGTGTTTTTTTTCAAATTTCACGCTTAACAGTCCAAGTATGTGACGCTAAAGATAGCGTTTTTCGCCAGAGTCCACTTTTTTGAACGCTAAATTTTCACCTTATTTGTTATCAGCATCATCACTTTAGCGTGAGCTACAACTTTAGCGTACGGTATTTAGGTCTCACTCAAGTTTCCGAAAACTCTCTAATGACAATTTTGTGTGTACTTGAAAAATATCTGGAAGGCCAGGCCGTTTTCTCACCTTTTGAAATTCGAACAGTTTTAGGTGGAATGTTTGTTCATGTTGTACAATTATTGTCTAATCAGTATTTGTCGTAAACTTAGAAGCATTACGCCCAGTCTCTCTATTAACTAGGATTAACGCGGAAATCAACACCCTCTTTGAATTTAAGGACTTGGATCTGAATCTACCTGCACCAGCTACCTATGCTAGCCTACCTGTACTAATCGGTTCTGATCTGGTAGGCGGTGCACATACGGTAGCAGTAGACCTACCGAAATATTTGACCCTACCCGGTGACCCAACTAATCCTCATGATGATGCAAGATTTCCTGGGTAGCGGTGGACATACGGTAGGGCTGGAACACGGTAGCGGTAGGCCACCCACTTCGAAGCGATCAGTGGGATCCGTAACGGATAATGTTTCTGGCCGAATGGGTGGACAACTGTGTTGTATGTCCAATACCGGTCGTCTATGAGGCAAAAACTTGGTGAGGCCAATCTGATATAGCTTAACCGATGAAACGAAGTTAAGTTAAGACGGATCTAAGAACTGGAATGTTTTTTCGTTCCAGGATATGCTTCCTGCTTACGGTCAAAGTTTGGGGATATATTTGCCTCGTGTTCACAATAGCATCGTTGCGCCACCTTGTGGCTTAATATTTCTGTTTTTCCACGAATCGAGTTTATTTTCTCGTACTGTTAGGAAAGAAATCGTCGGTCTGACCTTTTCCGCATGTAGCATTTGTTTAGTAAGGAATTTAGCATTTCGTGAACTGTCCGTTTGACGGATTGTCCGCGGAACAAATCATCCGTGCTACAGACAGTCTATAGGACAATGGTCCCTGGGACAAATTGTCCGTTATAGGAATAATCCGTACACCGTTAGCTACGTCTTTTGTTATCTGACGTGCTTTTCACTTTTTAGACTATTGGATGGATTTATGGGTACATGTTACAACAATACTCTATGACCATTTACATTGCTGGAGCTGGGTATCTACTTGCACTACTGGTAAGTTTTAGGCATGCTCTAGGATGATAAGGCTATTTTCCATCGGTTAAGTTTTTTCCATTAGCCTAATTGAATACTTGGAGATGGCGTTACACCAAGTCAACGGTTCTTATTCTTGACCCATAATGCTGCTAGAGCTTTTACAGCTTTAGTATTGCAGGCCTAGCTGTTGAGCTTGTGCTCCAGGGTCTATCTTAACTTACGTTTTCACCTTCGCCTTTTGCAGAGGAGGTGTATTTTGTTTGACAGAAAAGTCGTTAAGCTAATCTCTCACTACAAAACATATTGATCATGATCATGCTAGATACTTCACCTAACTTTGACTACAATCGAATCGTCACTGGAAGGGGTTTATCATTGAATGGTCTTTTGGCAAGGTGAATATTAAACAACAGAAGAGTTGGCTAGGAAGCGGTTTCATGAGGCCATTCCATGGTTGGCACGCACGGTAGCTAAACGAATATGGTGAACCGAGATAATTCCGGATGTGGGATAGTTCCGGACATCGGAAATATCTTGGTAACCGCTCGTTCAACAAGACCAAAGGATCCGATGGGATCCCAAAAATTCAATATTTGATCCAGACAATTAGGCTAGGTTTCGCCAGACTCCTTGAACATTTTTACTCTTATAATTTAGGAACAGATTAAGGCCAAACAGCTAATCATCTAAGAAAACCAAGTTAAGATATGGATTCAGCATGTGTGCTTACCCCTAGAAGCCGATCGAAACGATCCTGCCTTACTTCTGCGAATTTTCCGGTTTCGGCGAAATCCAGAACTCCTTGTCCGGCAAAAAAATAAAGCTCAAAAACGAATTCAGCGTATCTCCTTATCACTATACCCAGCATATAATCAACTTCATATCAAAATTTAACTTTTAACAAATTTTCCGGTTTTAGCCGGATTCCGGAAGAACTACATATCCGGCTAAAAAATGATTGTCATATACAGATTCAGCATCTCTTCTAACCCCTAAATCAAACATGTAATCAACTTCAAATAAAAGTTATACTTTTAACAAACTTTCCGGTTTTGGCCGGATTCCGGGCGAAGTACTTGTCCGGCGAAAAAATGGTTTTCAAATTCGTGTTCAGCATGCCTTCTTCCCCCTACATCGAACATCTTATCAACTTCAAATAAAACTTTTACTTTTAACAAACTTTCCGGTTTCGGCCGGATTCCGGGATAACTACTTGTTCGGCGAGAAAATGGTTTTCATATTCGTGTTCAGCATGCCTTTTTACCCCTATATCAAACATCTAATCAACTTCAAATAAGACTTCTACTTTTAACAAACTTTCCGGTTTTGGCCGGATTCCGGACGAACTACTTGTGTTCAGCGTGTCTTCTTACCCCATAATCGACTATCACATTAGCTGTTTAAAAATATTTTACTTGCCCCTTAATTTGAACCCCCTCCCCCACCCCTATATGTAGAGCTACAGGGCCCATCTACGAACTCGACCTTACTCTTGACCCAAAGAATGCTCACACCAAGTTTCATCAAAATATCTCATTCCCTTCGAGAGTTATCGTGCTTACAGACGGACGGACGGACAAACAACTTTTGCGATGTCATAGGTATCCCTCGGCCCTCCACTTACGTTTTTGGGTTCCCAAAAACTGTCAAAAAAAATGTAGTGCTATCTGTGGCCTTCTTCGATTCACAAACCGCACTGTCACCGCCCTCGTTTGGGGAAAGCCACCCAGTCATTTAGTGAAACTTGCAGGAAAAACATCGCTTTAAAACTTTGGTTGTGTTCACTTTGTGTGCTATAAGTTTTGAACGGTTTGTTGGATCTAAGAAACCAAGAAGTGTGGTAGTATAGGAATGAGTAAGGAATCTCTTGGAATTTTTTGCATAATTTTCGCTTAATGTATGCAGGGAAAAAGACCTGTCCGGAATTACCCCTTTTTAAGACCCGTGTGGGGTAATTCCGGACGAAGTCAAGAGGGTAATTCCGGACGGGGGGGGGGGGATTCCGGACTGTACAATTTTATTTTTTTTCTGTTCATTATTGTGTGTTTTCTCCCATTTATGTTATCTCTGAGCCACATTTTAGTCACCAGTTTGTGGAATGAGGACTTAATAGAGCATGATTTAGTCTAAAGAGAGCAATAAGTTCACTTTAAGTGACAAGAAGGTGGTATAAATACAGTCGTTCATGAAGGACGAAAACTTCCGAAGAAAACTTCGAAGATTATAAAAAAAGGAAGATTCTAGCTTAGTCTTAAAGATCTAAATTAGTGAACTTTCTGTTGGAGAGTAGCTTGGAGTTAAAAAGGTTGCTGAGATTTCATTTTGGACACGGCTGCTGTTTTTGCTGCTCGATTGGGTCTCTGTCCGGGTAGAGATTTTCCTGCAGTTGGGTTGATTTTCGTTTTTCTGTAGAGAGGAGCTTGGGGTCTGAATTTCCTTGTGCTGATGATCCCGTTCCATGTCTCTGGTAGAGAGTACTCGCCTGTGTCTCTGTTGATACCTGAGCGGTTTTTCTTAATTTCAACGGCTTCTCTTATCGTTTGGTGAAGTCCGGTGCATGTTGCAAGGATTTGGGCTTTTTGAAAATGTACTGCATGGGATGGGTTTTCGAAAACGTGTTCAGCCAGTGCTGATTTGAAGTTATAATTTGGACGGTGACCGTTGGAAAGGGCGTGGTCGATCTCCTGCTCATATTCTGCGTTCTACTGAACATGAATTTTTTGAAGCAGAAATTCCGTCAAAGGTGTCCGGAATTACCCTGGTTCACCCTACGGACAGATTTTTTTCTTTATTTTGTTTGGTAGTAATTTCAGTGGGTGGTAATCTAAATACGGGACTTTACTTTATTTTCAGAAAAACCGTAAGTGTTAAAAACTAAAGAAATTCCAGTGTCGGCAAGTCAAGGTTTCTCTTAGAATAATAATAGTAACGCTTGTTTGTTTATCCAAAAGGCCATACAGGATTTAATACACGCTTCACTTCACAAATAAACTTTTACACCTCTAGAACTACTGTGCTACGTAAACTAGACTAGACTTTCTTTCCTGATACTAAATCCTTCAGTCACATATTTACATACATCTACGATACATTTTGGGCTCTTAGATTTCAGGATACGGGGAAGCGATACCCCCCCCCCAACAAATGTAACTATCAAATGTGAAACTCTCAAATGTGTGCTTGGCACTCTAAGAGGAAGTGGTTCAAATCCTCCTCTGGCAAGCTTAGGGTGACGGGAATAAGATATATGGTGACGCCGCACTTTCAACTTGGATCGGAATTTTTTGAATGAATGAAGATTTAATCCGTAATATCTTTTTTGTTTGCAAGGTGTATTTGTCTGTGCATTGTCTCTTTTCATGAATTTTGAAGTTCGGAAAATACCTGTTTAGTGCATTTAGGTCATTTGCATGTGCCTACTTTTCAAATGGTTGAGTAGGCCTAGTGGAAAAAGTACAGACTACGCTAGGCTAAAGTCTAATATTATGTTTTCGTCTCTGGGGTTTTAAAACTGTGTAATATCCTCTGGCCGAATGGTATATTATTTGTGCTGTTTATTACTGTAAAATATTTCCTGCAGAAATGAAGTAAGAACAGCAGATGAACTGATAATAAATAGGCTAGACTAGAAGTATAAATTGAGATGTTGGCCACAGTGGCTCAAATTGCCTAACATACAAAACAAAAATGTTGAGTCTATGTAAGGTTCATGTTGGCAGCCTTATTTTGGTATATACAAAATTAGCCTTTGCGTCAGTAATGTAAAGGGTTCGTAGTGGCACTTCCAGCTAACCGTACGATGGTAGCAGCAGGCTGAAGTGCGAAAAATTATTTATCTGTTAGTCAGTTATCCCGCAGTCTTCAGTCGTGGCTCCTGTAGATGGGGTAAGAACTTAAGATTCTTAAATGGCTGTTAAATTAGAGACGTAATAATTTAGAAACTTTTGATTTTCTGACGGCGACTTTCATGGAGTGCTTGATTGACGGGGGTCCTAAAGTTATGGAACGCATAACTACAGATTGACTTTTCGACTAGGCACATACTTGGTGGGATGAAAAATTATTTCCTCATTATACAAATGCCACAACTACAGATCCACCCTCGTGTTCCATTGAGATTCAGCGGGTGGAAGCCCGTTGAGATTGAGACGGAACGGGATTGATACCTGATAGCTTGTAATATAAAGCGTCTCTGTATAGCATGGCACCGTAATGTCGCTCGTTCATGTCGGGAATCTTAGGTTGGGGCAAGGATGTGCTCCGAAGAGGAAGTCTTTGTAATACCATAAGTCCTTGATAGTGCCAATCTATTTTTGTCCTTCTTTTTTTCCTATTACCCCGATTTTAGCTTATTGCTAGAAAGTAGCAAGGGTCTAACCTCTGCGGTTTTTACGGAAACTGTGGACCTTAGGCCGGATTAATGAATTATGACATTAAATTTTGGCAAGCTTCGTAGAACTCTTGCCTGGGGCCCAAAATGATGTTTTTTGCTTTGTGTCGAGCCACAGTGACGTGGAGTTGTAAAGCCTTTGTCAGATAGGAATATCTGAAGTTGCAGCTAAGCCAATTTTGAAAACCTCGATGGGTCGGCAACTTCAGCATTTAACCGATAGCGAAGAAACAAAACCAAAGTGTTGCTCTCGCAACACTTCAGGCAACGTAGGTCTAGTTTTTATTGTGATTGTAATAGACAATTCAAGAAGAAACGGTGCATCCCCTGAGCTAGTCAGTGCAATTTTTAAATCCCACCGTTCGTCTTTTTGCGGTCCAACGCCTTGATGTGCCCCCTCTTTTGCAGGCTTGTTCCATTCCTTGGCCCTTCTATCAGAGAAACCCGGTGAAGTGGAGGAAGGCTGTTAAACTAACATCCACTGAGATTGCAGGGATCGATACCGTTGACAATAAGGATTCCACGAAAGGAAAGAAGAAAAAGTCTGCAGCGAAAGACAAGTAGAATATCCTAATCAGTTTCTTTGTGAGGTTTATTTTTTATTTTTATGTTTTTTGGAGTAAGGTTTGATTTGCTCATGTCTTTTGCCCGCTTAAACGGAAGTTTAAACACATGCAGACACAGTCCGATAAGATTTCGTATGCGAAAATACGCTTGCGAAATTTGGCTCATTGTGCGTCGAAATTTTGGATCGAACGAAGAAATTTGCGTTCTACTGGCAAGGTCGGACTGTGTGTGCAAGTACCTTTAGGACGATTTGCGGCATACGAAGCACCAAAATACTGGTTTCTGAATCTGTTGGTGCGAGTTGCGCTGCTTAGTGTGATACATCTGACACTGCATTCCGGTCGTGAAACACAGTAAGAAAATCTGTCAGAAGATGAGTAGGATCTGGGGCGTAATGCGGGCCGAAGAGTTAAAGGGCGCGAGTTTCATTGTGCCTACAGTTCTTGGCTGTTTACCGACTGAAAGTGGCGATCTTTGTTTTCGTTTTTACTATTAATTTTTTCTTAAGATCGAAGTTTTTCGTTCTGCTGAAATATTCCACTTTCCGTGCTATCTTTATTTTGTTTGTTTTTATTTAACTGAGTCGACGGCGAGCAAGTGACATATAGGCTACATCTTAAAAAATAGTAACAACAGCACACAAATACATACATTGCAAAACAGCAACTTCACCCACGACAACCATATTGGGAGCATCAGCTTCAAGTACGGCCCAGCAAGGACAGCCAGCAACGGATTTTGAGATTGCAGAAAGAGGGATAACCTTCGCCAATGAAGATTGAGGACGCATTGCACATCCACTTGGACCCATGTAACCAATGAAAAGAGGATAATTTGGGATCAGAGGTCTTAACTCTGCAACAGGCTGTAAGAGACTAGACGGGTAAGTCTTATTGCTTCTGGTACATCTCATTGCAACCAGAGATGGGCAAATCCGACCATGAAAGGATTCGAGTCCGAATCATGGGGTAGGTAGGAATCCCAATTCACCATTTCATGCTGAGGATTCGAATCCGATACATAGGTTATAGTTTAAAAATCAGAGTTGACACGAAGCACTGATATTTAAGGTAATCGAATGACATTATAAATTTCTGAGGATGGCTGGTGGCGGAGCCTGGAAATTTGAGTGGATTCGTAAGATTGAGGGTTTGGAATCCGAATCCAGCCTGACAAGCAGAAGATTCGAATCCGGCCAAAAGGACGAATCCTGGATTTGAATCCGGATTCGCCCATCTCTGTGTACCTATATGTCGGTTCTTGAAAGAAATTAGCTGTCATGTGCGCCTCCCTCCGGCTATCATTTTGACGCTTGGTTAGACACTTGTTAAAGACCCCCCCCCCCCCCCCCCCCCCCCCCCAGTTACGACCCGGATTGCTTTTTTTTACATTAGAATTGATTAAATATTCTTTCAGCCGAAACTGACTGCGAATCAAGAGAAATTTGTCATATGGAATCCACAAATTTCTTGTGAATTTCCTCATATGTTAAGATATCATATAAAACGGGTACGTCAGCTACCATGCTTTGGCAGCGATATTTCGGCCCTTCTTGGCAAGGGTCCTCGTCAGACTGTCAATCTTCACTTTCAACGTTCGGGAAGTACCCAATATGGTACAAAGAATTCCAATACCGGTTAGTACGAGTGCGCATCATCGCAGCCAAGCGCAAAAATACAATACTTACTACCAAAATATACATTTTTGGGATTTCCAAGGGCCCATGAATTCTTATCCCAGGGTCAAAAATGCCTCAGGCAACAGGTTCTACGGAGCTTTCCAAAATGTAAGGTCATGTTCATCAATACAAAGTCCAAGTAGAAAGTGCAGAAGTTAGACCCTTAATAAAGTAGGCTGAAATCGGTAGATATATAGAAAAAACAAGAGCTGAAAGCTCATATGGCACTTGTAAGAATAGGCGAACTGTAGGCGGGAGGTTTTTGCTTGAGAGTTATATACAAAGTCCAAGTAGAAAGTGCAGAAGTTAGACCCTTAATAAAATAGGCTGAAATCGGTGGATATATAGAAAAAACAAGAGCTGAAAGCTCATATGGCACTTGTAAGAATAGGCGAACTGTAGGCGGGAGTTTTTTGCTTGAGAGTTATATACACAGTGGAATATCATTTTATTTTACACTTGTTGAAGTAAAAAGAAGTGAAAAAGGCAGGCCTACAACTCCTCTTCTTCCTGAGAAGGTTCGAACCTCTAGGTCTCCCCGGATTTGAAACTGAACATCTGAGACACTCGTTCTTGACACTTGTCAAATTTCATGCATATCCGATTACCCGTTTCAAAGTTATTCATATTACTAGTTTCCGGATTCTCCATCCCGCCACTCCCCCCACAGTAGCCGAATTGTGGAAACGTTCATTTCAGAGTTAATCTAGGGCAGTCCCTGATGTGCCTGCCAAATTTCATCTTCCTAGCTTATGTGGAATCGTTTCCCGAGATTTCCGGTTCCCCCTCCAGCCCCCCAACCCAGTTATCGGATCCGGTTCGGATTTGGAACTGAACATCTGAGACACTTTTTCTTGACACTTGTCAAGTTTCATGCATGTCCTATTACCGGTTCCAAAGTTATTCATGATACTAGTTTCCGGATTCCCCATCCCTCCACTCCCATCACAGTGGCTGAATCGGGGAAATGATCATATCCAAGTCAATATGCTGGGGTCCCTGATCCGCTTGTCAATTTTCGTCGTCCTAGCTTATGTGTAAGAATTTCACGGGATATCCGGTTCCCCCTCCAGCTCCCCCACCAGATATCGGATCCGGTCCGGATTTGAAACTGAACATCTGAAACACCTGTCCTTGCAACTTGTCAAGTTCCATGCATGTCCGATTACCTGTTCCAGAGTTATGTATGTTACTAGTTTCCCGACTCCGCATCCCTCCGCTCCCCCATGATGGCCGCGTGGAAGTGATTATTGCTAAGCTAATTTGGTCGGGTCCCTGATAAGCCTGCCAAGTTCCATCGTCCTAGCTTATGTGGTTGTGCCCACAGTAGCAAAACCCGGACAGACCGACAGAAATTACGATCGCTATATGGCACTTGAAAGCTCAAGTGTCATAAAAGGCGGCAACTAGAGAAAATCTTCAAACGGGAGTAACTTTTTTTTATGGCACTTGCCTTCCGGCCAAGTGCCATATACCGATCACTTTTCCGTCTGTCGGTCGGTCAGTCCGGTGATCGCGAGTTAGAGTACTTCCAGATGTGCTAGGACGATGAAACTAGGCAGGCGTATCAGGGACCCGACCAAACTAATTTAGAAATAGTCACTTCCCCGATCCGACCATCGTGGGGGGAGGGAGGGGAGCCGGAATCCGGAATTTAGGGGCATGCATAACTTTCAAACGGGTGATCGGATCTTAAGGCAACTTGACATTTGGAAAGACGTCATTTCTCAGATGTCCTGACTCAGGTTCGGATCGAATCCGATTAATCTGGGGGGGAGTCGGAGGGGGGAACCGGAAATCATGTGACACGCTTCGACTGGAGCGATCGGGATGAAACTTGGTGGGAGGAACAAGCACATACCTTAGGTACGTCATTGACAGACCCGGACCGGATTCGTGCACTGTGGGGGAGTTGGAGGGGGGTTCCGGAATTCCGGTGATACGGAGTTACGTTACTTCCAGGTGTGCTAGGACAATGAAATTTGGCAGGCAAATCAGGGACTCGACCAGATTAACCTGAAAATAGTCAACTTCCCGATCCGACCATCGTGGAGGGAGTGACGGGAGGGGGAATCCGGAATCTTGAGGTATGTATAACTTCCGAACGGGTGATCGGATCATAACGAAACTTGATACGTAGAAAGATCACATGTCTCGGATGCCCAGTTCCAAGTCCGGACCAGATCCGATGAAGGTGGGGGGTCGGAGGGGGGAACCGGAAAACTTGTGACACGCTTTTATGTATCGACGAGAACAAAACGAGATTTTCGGGGTTTTTTATCGATCAGTGGATTATATCTCTCTAAGATAGTATTCGAGAGATATGAAGAAAAATCGAATATTTCGGCTACACTTCCGGTAACCGTCCTCTGATCTATAATCCACTTATCGATAAAAAACCCCGAAAATCTCGTTTTGTTCTCGTCGTCATGGACGGTCAGTGTGGCTTCAAACCATATCTTAGCTTTTATGTATAACTTTTGAGGGTCTAGGCGAGAACCCCCCCCCCCGGCGAAAACCCCCCCGGACAAAACCCCCCCGCCAAACCCCCCCGGCTAAAACCCTCCCGTTACCAAAACCCCCCGGACCAAACCCCCCCCCCGGTACCAAAACCCCCGGTACCAAAACCCCCCCGCATAAAAAAGACGGGTATGTAAGAGTAGAGTAACTGGTAGGTAGAGAGAAAGAGAAGAATAGAAACCCCCCGGCAAATCCCCTCCCCCCCCCGAATCCTTAGACACTCACACATATTAAGACTGGGATTTACTGGGCAACAAAACGAACAACGATGTGACAGTTTTACCCTTGACAAGCACGAGTAAGGTAGAATATTTCTGGGACTATCTTGAAAGTGCTATCGCAAAACGAGCTCAACCTTTCCCTCCCCAAAGGATCCTCCCATCAAGTCTCATAGAAATATTCATTCCCTTCGAGAGTTATCCTGCTCACAGACGGATAGCAGGACAACTTTTGCGGTGTCATAGGTATCCCTCCGCTTATTGCCCATCTTCGAGTTTCTGGTATGAATCAGGGATAACTAAAGAGCAATCAGGCAAGGGGAGCTTCACATTGCACCAATGGAAGGCATCCTAACTGCAGCTTCCTCGCCAAGAAGGGTGAGGCATTGGGAAAGGATTTGTTGGGGGGATCGTTACACTGAGTGGAACTGGCTTTGATTTGATCATTGACATTTAACACCTCACTGACAACAGCTTCAGTGGAATGCGGGTTTTAGGTGACTTCAGCAATTAGTCTGTCACCGTCAACCTTCACCTTCGCCTTACACTCCCTTTGTTTATCATTGTTCTGATACCCACTGTAGGCTACTTCAGACGTTCTTGTAGAGTCAAGTTTGCGAAAGAAGTTTATTCAACTCTTACTCTCTACCTACCAGTTACTCTACTCTTGCATACCCGTCTTTTTTTTATGCGGGGGGGGGGGGGGTTGGTACCGGGGGGTTTTGGTACCGGGGGGGTTTTGGTACCGGGGGGGTTTTGGTCCGGGGGGTTTTGGTAACGGGGGGTTTTAGCCCGGGGGGTTTTGGCGGGGGGGTTTTGTCCGGGGGGGGGTTTCGCCGGGGGGGTTTTAGCCGGAACCCAACTTTTGAACGGGTGATCGGATCTTAATGAAACTTGATATTTGGAAAGACCTCGGGTTTTGGTACCGGGGGGGTTTTGGTCGGGGGGTTTTGGTACCGGGGGGGTTTTGGTCCGGGGGGTTTTGGTAACGGGGGGGTTTTAGCCCGGGGGTTTTGGCGGGGGGGTTTTGTCCGGGGGGGTTTCGCCGGGGGGGGGTTTAGCCGGACCCCAACTTTTGAACGGGTGATCGGATCTTAATGAAACTTGATATTTGGAAAGACCTCATGTCTCAAATATCCTGTTTAAAGTCCGGATGTAATCCGATGAATGTTGGGGGGGGTGGAGGGGAGAACCCAAAATCTTGTGGGTGGAGGGGTGGAGGGGAGAACCCAACTTGGTTGGAAGAACAAGCAGAAGCTCTAGATACATCAGTGACAGAACCGGACCGGGTTCGGGCACTGTGGGGGGAGTTGGAGGGGTGTCCTGAATTCCTGTGATCGCGACTCAAGGTACTTCCAGATGTGCTAGGACGATGAAACTTGGCTTGGAAATCAGACACTTGACAAGATTGGCTTAGAAATTGTCAGTTCCCAGATCCGACCATCCCTTGAAGTACTATCGCAACCACAACGTACAAAAAATACTTTTTAGCAAAATACACTTTTTCGTGATCCCTATGAGCCCATGATCATTTTTGCCTTAAGGGTTTTGCTCACAAGTGATTTCCTTAAAGTACAAACAATACTTTTGAGTAGAATATACATTTTCGTGCTCCCGATGAGTTCATCATGTTTTTTACTTCAAGAGTTTTGATTACATATGATCACAACAAACCCACAAATTGACCAATTCCTACTTTCATCCTTCGACCCAGCCTTGCAAGTGCCATATGAGCTTCCAGCTCTTGTTTTATTCCTCGGAGAAGTCAAATATAAGTCGAATTGTCGAAGACGCGTAATTCAAGGACCAATTATACCAAAATATTATTTAAAGCAAGAGCTGAAAGCTCTATATCAGCTACATTGCGTATGCTGATGATATTCTCCTAGTCAGCCGTACAAAATCTACTCTTTCTAAGAATATTAAAATTTTAGCAAACAAACTTTCGGACATTGGACTTGAGATAAATCTGTCAAAATGTGAATATCTTTGTTTCGGTCGTACAACAACCTCTGAGCGCCCTTCTGTTGCAATTGGCTCTTTTTCTATTTTATCGTCCGAGTCGCTGAAATGGCTCGAAATTACCTTCAAATCCACATTATCTTTAACTTGCTCCTCTATTCTAAAAAGAATCCATTAGATTTGGTTACGGGCGTTTGGTCCCAAATTGAGGGAAAAATTTACCCAAGGTGCTCGGAAGGTTGTATAGTGCTTTTTGCGGCCCATATATTTACAACTGTTCCGGAATTTACCATATCCTAAGGAAAAAAGATGTAAAAAATTTGAGAAGCTGTTTCTTTAAGTAGCCTACTGTAAATTTCTGATGTATCTTCCAAAATCCTTCCGTAATCGTAAATTGGTTTCGAATTTTAATGTCCAGGATAGTATCAATACACTCCTTCGTTCACATTCAAATTTATTTACCCTCCACAAACATCCTGCCTTGTCAGCCCACGAAGTTATTGGCCAGTTTTTCAATCCTGAACCCGTTTAATGTGCTTGTCATTGTGTAAAATTCTGTAGGCCTATTTAGTGTGTTGTTAAATTATATGAAAAGAATGTAGTCATGTTTATTTACATTGTCTTGTTTAGTGTTTTAATATGTGTATTTTCCTTTTTGTATTTACTCATACTCCGCTGTTATCCAAAAAGCGGGTCACAAATAAATAAATAAATTAGAGTCGGTCTTATTTTAATCCTTAAACTGTACCTGTTCCTGCAGTCGGTCGAATCACAAATACGATTAGCCTAGTGGTCTACGACACGGTCGGGTCCCTGATACGCCTGCCAAGTTTCATCGTCCTAGCTCCCCCTAATCTACATCAACTCCTACTACGCTTCAATAACATGTACCAACCCCTTCAAAGAATGACTCATCCACGCGCAGAGTTATTATTAGTGTGAACAAGAGCTGTAAGCTCATATGGCACTTGCATGGGTTGAGATGTATTAGGTGCATTTTTGTTCATGGTTCTCAGGTCTCAGTTCTCTGGTCTCAGTTCTCTGTTTTGCCAAAAAATGACGTTTTCGTTCGCAGTTCTCTGTTCTCAGTTCTCTGGTGGATGGTCACCAGAGAACTGAGTAGCGAAGTCAGTTCTCTGGTGAGGCTTATCCACCAGAGAACTGAGAACAAAAACGGACTCAGGTCTCTGTTCTCAGTTCTCTGGCGTGCGAAAAAACACAAAAATTACTAACTGGCAGGAGACCAGAGACCAACCAGAGAACAAAAATGCACCTATTATTTGATCAAAAGTAATTTTCGACTGTGCGGTTCAGATGCGCACTTTAAGGGAGCTAGAGAAAAAGTATTTTATCGTTGAACTTGGCTGTGATGATGCGCACTTTAAAGGCACTAGAAATTCATCTGTAAGCAAGACCCTTGAGGCAAAAACGATAGCAGGCTTTTAGGGATCATTGATATATACGTATGATCAAAAGTATTTTTTTTCCACTAATGCGGGTAAAATGCGCATTTTAAGGGTGCTAGAATTTTTTTTTTTTTTGCAAAACCCTTGTGGCACAAATGATCATGGGTTGAGATGTATCGTTTGATAAAAAGTACTTTTCGACCTTGCGTTTAAGATGCACACTTAAAGGGAGCTAGAACTTCATTTGTAAGCAAAACCCTTGGGGCAAAAATGATAATGGGCTCATGGGGATCATAGAAATGCATATTTTGCTTAAAAGTATTTTTCTTAATTTGCGGTCATGATTGGTACTTTAAGGAATGGCCGGATTTGAAAAGTGGCGATTTCTAAGCCAATCTTGTCGAATTTCTAATATTCCAGCCAAATTTCATCGTCCTAGCACATCTGGAAGTACCTTAACTCGCGATCACCGGAATTCCGGACCCGCCCCTCAAACTCCCCCCACAGTCGCCGGAGCCAATCCGGTTCGGTTTTGGACTTGTTTGTCATTCCCACAAAGTTCCATCCCGATCTCTCCAGTCCAATCCGGTCACGTATTCCCCCCCCCCAATTGTTGTCGGATCCGGTCCGGACATGGAAAAGACCACCACAGACATGCCCTCTGTTCAGTTATTAAATTTCACTCGAATCCGATCACCCGGCCGTTCCAAAGTTACGCATGGCTAAATATTTCGGATTCCCCCTCCCTCCAATCCCCCCACGACTATCGGATCGAGTGAATTTTTATTTACAAGTCAGTTTGATCGGGTCCCTGATACGCCTCCCAAGTTTCGTCGTGAAAATCCCAAAAATCGTCATCACCAGAATTCCGGGAAACTCCCCTCCACCTTCACCCCCCCCCCCAAGTGTGCAGGTCCAGTCCAAACGTGTAAACGATTTATCTGGAGCAGATTCTTGTTCTTCCCAGCAAGTTTTACTCCGATCCCTCCATTATAACCGTTTCTCGAGATTTCCGGTCTTCCCCCCCCCAACTCCCCCATAGCCGTAGAATCCGGCTCGGACTTCAGACGGGACATCAGAGATATGTCATTCATTCAGGTATTAAGTTTCATCCCAATCCGATCACCCGTTCGAAAGTTACACAACACTCAATTTTCCATATTCCCCCGCACTGAACCACATATACAAACCCCTTTGACACTCGAATGCACTAGCTCTTTCCGATGTTAACACAGTGATCCGATGCAAAGAGTGACGTCACCCCACCCGCAGACCTACTAGTATGAAGAAAGGGGTAGGGGTTTTACAAAAACTATTAAATTCGCAGGATTCCCTCGCCCTCTACTCCCTCCACGGTGGTCGGATCGGGGAAGTGACTATTTGCAAGTTAGTTTGATCGGGTCCCTGATATGCCTGCCAAGTTTCATCGTCCTAGCACATCTGCAAGTACCCTAACTCGACCGACCGACCGACCGACAGACCGACCGACGGAAAAGTGATCGGTATATGGCACTTGAGCGAAGCTGCAAGTGCCATAAAAAGGGGTAGGGGTTTGACAAGAACTAGAAAAAGCGTTTCAAGAGATTGTGCAGATTCCCGCTAGGATCGGGAAACCGATTATTTCCAGGGTGGTTTGGTCGGGTCCCTGATACGCCTGCCAAGTTTCATCCTCCTAGCGCCCCCTAATCTATGTCAACCCCTACTACCCTTCAACAACATATCCCAACCCCTTCGACCTTCGTATTAGACAAGCTCTCTCCCAACACTCAAAAGATTTGAGCAAAGAATGACTCATCCACGCACAGAGCTTTACTAGTAGGAGAAAGGGGTAGGGGTTTGACACATACTAGAAAAAGCGCTTCAAGAGATTTCCGGTGTCCCCCTCCAGCTCCCCCCCCCCAGTTGTCGGATCCGATCCGAATTTGACAGTGAACATCCAAGATACTTGTTCTTGAATCCTGTCAAGTTTAACGCACGCCGATTATCCGTTCCAGAGTTATCAATGTTGCTAATTTCCGGATTCCCCATCCCGCCACTCCCCCACTGATGGTGGGATCGGGGAAGTGATTATTTTCAAGTTAATCCGGTCGGGTCCCTGATACGCGTGCCAAGTTTTATCGTCCTAGGTCATGCGGAAGTGCCCAAACTAGCAAAATGCGGACAGATCGACCGACAGACAGACATTACGATCACTATATGGCACTTGAGTAAGCTCAAGTGCCATATAAACGGGACAAAACCAGTGTTGCTCTCGCAACACAATGATTGATGACGAGGATTCGGAGGATAAACCGCTTTTAGAAAATAGTCGAAGATTACGCGAAGGGGATACAGAGCTACCAGCAGAAGTTGTTCCGAAGAAAAATATGGCAATAGTCATTCCAAAGTACAAGTTCAAACGAAAATAGTTTGTCAGGAAATAAGAAGCTTTCCAGTATGCCTGCAAAGAGCCGCAGGTGTAAGGCTTGACTCGCGTGGAACTTTTCTAGAAGTACCTACCTTCGCAGGGTTTTTTTTGACGTCATAGTGGAAAAGACTGAGCTGTATATCGTTCTCGGAAAAACTGCGAGGTCGTTGCTTGTGAAGAGAAAGAATTTAGCTCTCTTTGATTTAGCTAGCATCACAAATGATTGGTAATCCAGTTCTAATGGCATCTCTGAATCTTCTCACAACAATTGTTGCATTTTTGCAAATACCATGGTATCTGATACCACGATAACTGGATCTACAATTAGTCGTTTTTGCAGTTACCGTGGTATCTGATACACGGCTGCTCTGTAAAAACGACTATTGCCGATATTGCACTTTTCGAAGTCATCCCAAAAGATAAACTGATATCCAGTTACATCACTAAGTGTCAAATTTCTTTCCCACCAATTTGATGAATGTGAGATGACTTTTCAGATACCCTGATCAGTCCGACCGTGCACTGTCAGAAGTTTCATAACAGATAGCGCATAACACTTTCCAGAATAACACCTTTTCACTTAGAAATAAACTGTTATGACCAATTAAGTTTACACTATGTCGTGCCTATAGATCTCCAACAACACCTTCAATTGGTAGAAATACTAACGGGAACGAAATAAACATAACAGATAACATCCCAAAGTGTTATCTGTTGAAACCGGGCATCCTTCTGTTGTCGTTATGTAACTTCTGACATTGAAGCATTTTTACCAGTTGAAGGTGTTGTTGGAGATCTAGGCACGAAATAGTGTAAACTTAATTGGTCATAACACTTTATTTCTAAGTGAAAAGGTGTTATTCTTGAAAGTGTTATGCGCGATCTGTTATGAAACTTCTGACAGTGTGGTATCTGAATATCAGATACCACGATAACTGGCCAGGTACCACGATAACTGCAAAAACGCCATTTGACCGTGGTATCAGATACCACGGTAACTGCGAAAACGACTTCAGACCGTGGTTTAAGATACCATGGCTGTGCAAAAACACAACTAAGAAGTACTTCTTGCCCCATGTTGCCGACACAGTGCCTCGTGACTGGTTTTCACATGACAACCGTTGAAGACCGGAATGACTGTGATGTACTACAGAAAGTTAGACCTCTTCTGCCATTGGTTCGTAGCAAATGTTTGTCGTTGGAGCGAGAGCTAAACTTGTGTGGCCACAAACAAATAAAATTATTCCTTTCGAAGGACATCGAAAATGGAGCAATATATAAAATCAAAACCTAGACTGTGGGGCCTATAGAACTGTGTGCTGTGGAAGCGTTAGGCATCATGTATGATTTCGAAGTTGGTCAGGGAAATAGAACTCCAATCGACGAAAATCACAAGGAATGTGCGAGGGGTTAGGAGGTGTTATAAAGAACTGGAACTCTAGGGATATGTGGCCAAACAGGCGTTCCACAGGATGTTTACTACTACTTTACTACTTTGCCGTTTGACACACCACTATCCACAACGACAGAAACTTCTGCAAGAGATTTCACCAACATAGTGTTGTATTTGCTTTTTTCTTTCATGTGTCCAATCATATAATTGAAGCATTTTGGTACGGTCGATCCGCAGTATGACAAATGACCGAAACGACGGTTCTATTTTTACTACCCAGATCCGTCATTTGACAGACCTCTGATTTTCTAAGAGGTAGTGACTGACATTCATTGGGATATTTCTGGTCCATAATCTTCATGAAAAATAGCAAAATCTGAATTATATCTGTAGGAAAAAAAAAAATTCCTTCGAAAGGGTAACTGGAGATCACCGGGATTCACGACCCTCCTCCAAATCCCCCCACAGTGAACGAATATTTCGTGTCCTATATATTCGAATCCCTATAGATGCACAGTAGGCTACTGCGCATCTATAAGGCTTCCCGATGAAAAATTATCTAAAAATAGTAGTATGAAGTTATACGAAAAAGTACCATCAACAGCAAATAATCAGATAGAATCTCCGTCTCCCTGTCTCTGTCATACAACCATTCGGATATTGGTCTCTACCATTGTGACGTCACGTCTAACTCACTAGGAGACCGGGTTCTCCCTGCAGGCCTCCTACGGTTGTTCAGATGGTATAGGAAGAGCGAAGTAGATGCTTGTCAACTCAAACCTCACAGCAAATACCTCTAGCTCCGCTCAATTTTATCGGCGTATTCGTAGTCGGCATGGGACCAAAGACGGTGGTTCTATCGGATTATTTGTTCTTGGTAACATGCAGTACCAGCTGATGCTGCTACACGCGCTACTATAGCAAGACTGGATGCTACTGGAACAAGGCGGGATGCTACTGAATACTACCTTGATACTACTGCTTAAGATTTGCCCAGTGTGAGGCACATTAAATTAAAGTACTCTGTACTACTGCATATCTATACATGCAACTTTTTTGTACAGCTACCATACAACTACACAGGCTACAAATTCTTCATCGGGTTGTGCTTGTTGTTCCCGCCAGGCTCCTCCTGACCCCCCCCCCCCACTCTGAGCGTGTCACAGGATTTCCGATTTTCCCCTGCCAACTCCTCCCAAAGTCAATGGATCCGGCACAGACTTGAAATGTGACGTCTGAGACATGAGGTCTTTCCAAATGTCAGTTTTCCTGACTTCCCCTCCCTCCACTACCCTCACGATGGTCAGACCAGGGAAGTGATTATTTCCAAGTTAGTTTGATCGGGTCCCATATGCCTGCCAAGTTTGATCGTCCTAGCACATATGGAAGTACCCTAACTTTCGATCACCGGTCTGACCGACTGAATAAGTGATCGGTACATGGCAACACTTGGGCGGAAGGCAAGTGTCATAAACACAAAAATCAGTAGAAGATTGTGGCTCGAACCCAAACTGTCATTACGATAAACGTATCTTAGGTTCGACAATGGCATACAGACACTTTTCGAAAACCTTTGGGATAAGAGCTGCCTTGCGGCCATAGGCCGATAGTTAGTCAGGTCATTAGTCATTTAGATCTCCCGTCAACGAATTGGGGATAGGGAGACAGATTTCAGTTAAAGAATCACGTTCTTATCCATGAGAAAGAAAACCATTAAACAAAACATTTAAAAATCATGCAAGTTGCGGGCCAGCATGCTTCAGATGGTTCGCAGTTAAACCATCGAGAATCCCACTCCTGCTACCTAAAAGCCCAGCTACCACCTTAGAAACCGCCTCACGCGTAAAGGTCGGGCTTCACTACCCAGACGCCCCAGAATCTGGGGTCCGGATTATGTGAAGACGGTCCCAAACAGAAATCAAATCAAATGTCTTTTCAACAGTCCACTTTGGGGTATTTTTCAGCACTTCTGTCATTTTCTTAGATTTTACCACCTCAGCAAAATAATTTCTCCAAGTCAAATGAAAACTACTTACAAATTCCCGCTTATCGCACCCAGAATCCGGGAATCTGGTAAATTTTTCTACCAGATTCCCGGACGCGTCCGGGGTGTTTTCAGACCGTTTCAGACCTGTCTTCAGTACCCATACCGATATCGAAGAAAACGGAACCCAGAATCCGGGCGAAAAATCTGGGTAGTGAAGCCCGACCTTAATAAGCTGCCCCAAATCCGCAGGAGCGATGGCTTTCAGTGAATCTCTCACAACACAATCAAGGTCAGAGGGGACTGAGGAAAAAGTCGAAACGAAGTGGTGACCCATAACTCAGCTGTCTGCCTGACCGGGTACGCGCTCAGCCGCCTTTTCGGCCATTGTTTTACTAATTATAGCAACCTCTGCCAAAACTTCTTGAACTTGCAACTTGCTCCTTGAACTTGAACTTGCTTCTTTCTCTCCGATGAAAAATGTGTAGCCTGTGTAGTTTTATGGTAGTTGCCTCACACTTGGCTAATCTTAAGCAGTTTTTGCATCCCGCCTTGCTCCAGTAGCATCCGATCTTGCTATAGTAGCATCAGTTGGTACTGCATGCTACTTTTTCGTCCAACTTCATACTACTATTCTAAGATAAGTTTTATCGGGCCGCGCCAGTGGCTTTTAAGTTTCCAGTGAAGCAGTGATCTTTCAAGAGGGCTATTGGCCAGTAGACAGCCAGGCATGCACGAGCTTCTGTTGAGCATTTCTTTGGTTTTGATATTACTACTGGTCGACTCGAAAGAACGTGAGTTTCTTTTTGTACTATGCTCTGACAAATACGGCGTCGTAGCCAGTAGTTTATATTGGGCCATTTCAGGCGCATTCTAATGTCAGAGCTAAAAGACTCTAGTGTTAGAACCAAAAGACACTTCCAAAAGTGCTGAATTCTGGTATCGATCCATGAACCTTCGACTCATGAGCTGTGGATGTTGGCACGCGGCTATCCGGACTTGTTTGGAAGCCCAGATCAAGTGGTAGTAGGTACCACAGAGTCTGAAAATCTAAAAGATCTAAGTGAAAGACCAAAAGTTCTGTGACATGGTATCGATCCAGGGACCTTCGACTCAGAGACTCGAGAACGCTGGCACGGCGGTACCGAGCCTTGTTTATTTACCACGATCAAGTAACACAAGGTGTGACACGGTTTTGAAAATGTAAGCTGCTACACCCTGCCATCTAATATCAATTCTCACAGCAATCTGCCATCTACCATCAATTCTCACAGTAAGGTGACATACCCTGCCATCTACCATCAATTCTCACAGTAGCTGCTGTACCCCGCCATCTACCATCATTGCTTCTGTTATTACCTCTGCAGTCTGAGTGGCAAGATTTTTCAAATTTGTACCACATGCGACTACTATACTACAATTAAAAAAAAAAAAAAAAAAAAACGCGTTAGGGAGTATGAAAAGAAGTTGTTGTTGCAACACCCTATCGTCTTTTCGTCGCAGGTGATCGACACTGCAAATGAATAATTATGCGAACTATCAATGAACTGATTAAAATTTAGGAGGCAAGAGTGCTCATTGGCTATCATTTTTTTTTTTTTTTGTGGACAAGTAATCTGGTTTCAACCAGTTATTCTTTTTCGCTTTAGGCATAGTTAGTCGATATAAAACCTGAGCCATCCTTGGGATTGTTAAGTAATTGTTGTCTTTAGTTCAGTGGAAGAAGGTGAGCATGGCTTCTTTTGATATCCCATATCCACCACACGAAGAGTTGGCTGCTAACTTTTCACCTTATTTGAACGAAGAGGAGTCATTTAAGCCAGTAGTGAAAACGAATATCAAGAAGAAAGGACAGTTGAGAAAAGATCAAAGCAAGAAACATTTCTATGATATTCTCAACCGCCCAGGTCCCCCGAACTATACCTCGCTAACAAGCTTTCATAAAGGTGACTTTTATAGAGTGTTGAGCTACCAGAAGAGTCACTCTAAATATGGAAAAACAGTGATTATTCAAATTGACAATCGTGGTGAATCTCTTACAGTCTATCTTCCAAGTTATTTCCATGATTATGATGATCAGGTTTTATCTAACATGATTGGAAGTTACTTTCAGACATACAAGCCTCCGACGGAACGAAGAGTTATAACCTTCACCGAGAGCCGACCTCCGAAGAGTTTTACAACCCACCATCAGCCTAGAAAGGAGAATGTATACGTGTCCATACTGCTATTACAACATAACTTCTAATCAGTGTGACAAGTGCAACCCTGTTTTATTAGACCCAGAATGTGAACACTGTGCAATTGCAGGCTGTGGGCTACATCGCTATTTTAAGAGGTACTGCAAGATGTGTGAAAGATCTGTATGCTCCTTCCACTCCCCATTAAGGTGTCTATGTTTTATGTGTCATACGGAAGAACTTTGTGCCCGAGGCACTGATGAGATTGATAGTATGAACAAGTTTTAAAAAAAATTAACAAGTGATACAGTTTTTTATGTCACAAAGGTTGTCAACGTTTAGAATAATAAATGCTGTTTTCATCTAATCATTCATTTCAGTTAGATATCATGGTCTCTGAGGGAAGGTTCTGCTTTAAAGCACCATTCAAACTGATACTGAACGGACCTAGCAATTGCGGGAAGACAACATTCTGCCATAGATTAATTGAAGAAAAGGAAAAACTGATTATCCCAAATATTGAGGATTCAATTGTTTATGTTTATAAAGCTTGGCAACCAGCATACGACAATCTGAAAAAAAAGTTTCCTTTTATTCGTTTTGTTAATGGCTTAGATGGTGTCTTTGGTTCACTTCAGGAAGACAGTCTACTCGTTCTTGATGATGTAGCCGAACATATTGACCAACATTCGAAAGAGTTTATTGAATTATTCACAGTTACATCCCACCATTCTAGAATAAGCTGTATTCTTATTACGCATTCCTTGTTTCGCCAATCAAAAACCATGAGATTGCTCCAACTCAACTGTAACTATATAGCAATCTGGAAGGTGCCACGTGACTCCTCTAGCATAATCGTCCTTAACAAGCAAATATTTCCTTATCAAAAGAGTTACCTATTATCAAGCTATAACTTCGCAACAGCCACACCCTTTGGTTATATATTAATTGATCTTAATACTACCACACCAGACGAGCTTCGCGTTTTGACAGACGTGTTTGAGAAAGAAGTCACTGTTTTTCTTCCCATTGTGTCAGAGACGAGAAAATCGTAAATGACAATCGACAAATTAGAGAAGACCTATCCATTGCTGCTGGTTCTTTCCGAATCTTCTCCTAAACTACGAAACGCAATATTGACAAACGTTAACGATAGCTGCATTAAACTGATTTGTGAGCTATGCTTAAATCTGAGAAGAGATAACATCGAACTGTCAGACGATCTCCGTACGCGAATGAAAGCATATCAACATTCAATAACAAAACTATCGAAATTCAAAAAAGGACATCAGAACCGACGCTATCTTAAGCAGAAAGGAAAAGGCATACTAATTTTTTTGGTTCCTGTTGTTGCTTCTCTACTTGGTTCGTTAATTACAAGAAATCAGAACAAAGATGGCTAAGCCGTACAAACTGATCCCTTATGAAGTTGCATTAGCCCCGGAAAAAAGGATTGAAAACGATATTGCCTCACTGCTGTCAGACAATCGAATCGCGGATGACTTAAAGCTAACGTTCTTGCACAACGCCGTACGTCGGCTTGAGAAAACGAGACAGAATGCTTCACCCCCAAGTCTGAATGATGGAGTGATAGGGTCTCAGCTTACAAGCAAAAGCGATGCTATGACTCCTTCAACTGATGAAGAGGCTGGTAAAATAGCTGCCCAGGATCTAATTAGTAACTTACCCGCTTCCTATCAAAACAAAGCAAAGCGTGTACTGGAATTTTTAGTTCGGCAAGCTGAGGTCAAGAGTGATTTTCAGTCGAGTAATTTGGACATTTCCGGTATAAACTATAATATAATTGATTTACTTAGCGACCTATGTAGTTCAAGGAAAATCCTAAATGCTGTTGATGACACGTTGATAGCCTATCTAGGAAAGATCAGGTTTCCACTTTCTATGATAGCCAATAAAAACGTGGTTAAGCGTATTTCGCGATCAAAACAGCTTAGCTTCAGCTCCGTGCTCTCCCCTTCCCAGTCTATGAGTGACCATACAAATTATGACAGCATTTCAGCTTCCACCCCAAATACAAGTCGAACATCATACAAGAAGTACACCTCACCTCACATGACTTTGCTGAGAAAACCATGGATAGCAGAAGACTGAGAGAGGTTTATAGCAATGTAGGAGGTGCAGGAAGCCTTTCAGCTCCCCACAGGCTTGCCAAAGAAGCTGGTACTACCCTAAAAGAAGCGGAAAATTTTCTGAAAGGAGAGGAAAGCTACACTCTGCATAGACAAAGATATCTTAGGAGTAAAAAATATCGCAAAACTTTCGCTTATGGGCTGAACGATTTGGCCCAAACCGATTTAGCAGTTTTAAATGATGTGCAACGTGAAAGCAATAGTGGCTATCGTTATATTCTAGTTGTTATCTGTGTGTTTTCACGTTATGTATTTGTTAGAGCTTTAAAGACCAAAACAGGTAAAGAAGTTGGACCAGCATTAGATTCTATACTTTCTGCAAACCGTTTTTCTCTTCTTCAAAGTGACCGTGGGAAAGAATATTTGAACGATCATGTTGCCCGTGTTTTAGTAAAGCACAATACAAAATTATATCATTCTAATTCGCAAATAAAATGTGCTATTGCTGAGAGATTCATTAGAAGCTTAAAACAATTAATATCCCGTTATTGCAGTCTTCATAATACCCATAGTTTTATTCATGATCTTGACAAAATAGTAGATACCTATAACCAAAGACCACATTCCTCCCTCAATAACTTAGCACCTGCAAATGTTAATAATCAAAATTCTGCAAGTTTATTTAAGAAATATTATGTCTCCTCAAAGGAATCAAGAGCTAAGTTTCAAATTGGTGACGCAGTTCGCATTTCCCGTATTCAATCACATTTCGAGAAATCCGAATTCTTATGGAGCAGGGAAATTTTTAGAGTTTCCGAAATTAAAGCAACCAATCCAATAACTTATAAATTAACCGATCTAAATTCTGAACCAATCGCTGGAGGGTTTTACTCTCATGAGATACAGCTTGTTTCCAATCCTACTACGTTTAAAGTTGAAAAAATACTTAAAAAACGGAAATATAAAAAAAAGACTCAGTATCTCGTGCGGTGGTTAGGCTATACGTCAGATTTTGATTCATGGGTAGATGCTAGTGAACTGAAAAATGTCTGATTTTTACATAAACTTCATTTCAAACGTTGAGAGCCCATTATCGGTGGAAAATAAATCCTCTGAATTCTGGACCAAGTTCAATCCACCAATTAAGCTTGAAGAAAGATATGAATGCGCTGTAATACAGGCTATAATTACAAATAGTTATGATGTGATCAGAAAGGATAGTAACTATGAAATTCAACTTCTACCTTATAACTGGCCTCCGAACGTACCTAGCCCCCTCAGATATGTGGTTCCTTATAAACAGTTTGAAAGTGTTGACGAACTATGTCGTGATATTATGCTCAACCTTCATGATGGCAAATCTGGGAACAGGCTGAACATCGAATATTCGAATCAGTATAAAAGAGTGTCAATCCGTGGGCTAAAAGAAAACGAAAAGCTTTGGATGAGTGATGATATGAAAGAGCTTCTTGGTTTTCGGGAGAATATTCAAAAAATTACGAATGAGTACGAGAAAACTCATGGTAAGCATGGTGAGCTACAACCAGGCTTTCTTGCTTCATATAATACCATTATGGTTTATGCCTCTTTTGCTGACAACGTTCGTGTAGGCAGCTCGAATGTTCCACTATTGAGGATACTTAATCGAAAGAGCACCAAAGAGGAAGTTCACTCATGGGACATCTTTGAAAGAGTATACATCCCTCTAAACACTAAGGAATTAGAACTTTGTCAGCTGTCACTAAAAACAGAGACAGGAAAACTTCTACCACTTGCTAGAGGAATCTCCGTCATAACCTGCCACTTCCGCCCATTGAAAGATGCGTAATAGCCGTCAACCGTTCCTCTGTCCTGATATCAGCTGTTATTACAATACCCTACGACCACAGAATGGATCTGGTATGGAATTCTATCATGGAAGAAGTCAGCAACGAGGATATGGTCTTGGTTCTGTTTTTTCTAAGATGTTCCGTTCCCTTCTACCACTTGCTAAGAAATATATCCTCCCAAATGCTACCTCGTTTGCTGCAAACACGCTTACAGATTTTGGAGGCGGTCAAAACTTTCAAGACAGCCTTAAAAAGAACTTGCGAAAAAGCGCTTCAGCTCTTGGGCAATCGCTCAAACAGACAGGGAGAGGGTTGAAAAGGAAGAGACCGACACCAAAAATAATCAGTCTTGCAATAACAAGGAAACGTGCTAGACATACAAAACCAAGAAAGCACAAGCCTAAGCGAAAGAACAAAACTCACAAGAAAAAAGCTACCCGACGTGTCAATACGCTTAACAGAAGGGTTAAAGCGGATTTTTTCTAGGGGATAATGTCATACCTTCCACATCCTGATGTTGGTGCAGGTGTACCTTCTAATTTAAACCTTTTTAATGCTGAGCATATGAATGTTAGTGTAAAACATGGTTACTTTGAGCCTTTCTTTCCTATTCAGACCCTTGCTGACAACACACCAATTGAATTTCGTTTGTGCTCAAATGAGGACACCTTCTTAGATCTGGCAAGTAGTTTCATTGAGCTCAAGCTTGAGTGTATTAAGACAGCAACGAAAGTAAGCCCAAAAGCTGAAGAACAGGTTTACTTCGAAAATAATATTCTAGCCAATATTTTTTCACAAATTCAAATTTGGATAAATGGTACATTGGTCAGTAGTGGAAATGGGTTGTCTAATTACGCCAGCTACATACAGTTTATGCTAATGACCCCTAAGGCATTTAAAGAGATTCGAGGACCAGCGCAAGGTTATTTCTATAAGAAAGATCATACTATAGATGACAACTTGAATGCCTCAGAACCAAAGACAGTTATTGGGTCGATCTACCATGATTTGTTCCATATAGACCAATGGTTCCCACCAAATACAAAAATTGATATACGTTTTACTATGGCCAATTCGAACTTCCTTCTACGCAGAAATGCATCTACAGCACCCCCCTGTTCTGTAAGAATCAAAGAGGCTGTTCTACACGTGAGGAAGTTACAGGTTTTGCCCTCAGTATCTCTTGCAATAGAGAAACTTCGACTGCAAGATAATAATATCAAAATTCTTGTACCCTCCTTAATTGCTACACAGCGTCATATTGCAAAAGGTAGTTTAACATTTACCGACTCCAGCTTCATTAATGGAGAGCTTCCATCCAGACTCTGCATAGCCCTTGTGAAGAGCAAAAGTGCACTTGGAGATATAGATTCATCTCCATATGATTTCAAGTTCTTTGATATGAACAGCTTGTCACTCAAAGTAAATGGTACACCGCTTGTAAACATTTCTGCAGCTGATAAGTCATATAATCTCCTATACCATCTTACCATGGCTTCCCTAGATAACGACCCTCTCTTTCAAAATGGAATAACTCCAGCCATGTTCAAAGATGGTCATTCCTGTATGATTTTTGATATAAGTGGAACCCAAGATTTAGCTCCTATAAAAACAGGATCAATTCGCTTTGAAATCAGTTTTGGAACAGCATTACAGGAAAGTGTTACAGTTTTAGCCTTTGCACAGTATGAATCATACTGGGAAATAGACAAAAATGGACAAGTTCTTTTGGATCTAGCCCCATAAAATGGATACACGACAGATTTTGGAAGTTCTGCATAAAGACCCTATTTCAAAACAGTTTCAAACTTTCTGCCTTCCTGCAGACTACTTGAGAGGTGTACAAGCCCCTGCAATCGGGGTAGTGAATACTAAATCAAGTTATGAAAAAGGTACTGGTCACTGGCTAGGAATCAGGGTAGGCCATAGGACCACAGAAATCTTTGATGGTTTTGGATTTGATTACAGACTCTACGGACCTCACATAATTAACTTCCTTGAGAGCAGAGGAAGAACAATTGTTCAACAGGAAAATCAACTTCAAGCTTACGAAAATTCTTCATGTGGTTTTCAGTGTTTGTTTTACATTTTGTTAAGGTGTAGGAGAGTTAGCTATCAAAGTATTCTTCAGTTATTTTCCGTTAATCCTATGATTAACGATTTTGTCTTAGAAAATTTTTTCACACACACTTATGGTGTGACCTTTAAACCTCTTGAGCTCCAGTGCCTTAATTCTAAATGTAGTGAGATCAGTTTTGTTTATTCAAATAAGAAAAATAAAATTATACCCAATTCTTAGTAACACACAACCAACAATTGTTTATTCAAATGCTTAGCCCATACTTAGTCCAACACAACCGACAACAGGGTTAACACTCATCCTCACTTTCGCTACTTTCTGTCAACATGGACTGGTCCAGATCCTCCCAAAGTGTCTTGTCACCAATTCTATAATGACCAAAGGCATATGATCGCAGACCACTTGTTAAAAGGAACCGTTTGTCATCATAAGGAGAGAGAGCCTTTTTATTTACTTTAACTGTCCTTAGCTGGAAATTTTTGGTTTGAATGCTTACATTTTGCCCACAAGTAGTTTCTCCATCTCTTAACACTCTGTGAAAGCTTTTGCGAGTGACATTTTTTGAAACAAAACCCCTTGACACGCCCTTCAAAGTCTGCTTACATTTTCTCCCAGAAATATCCATATGATAGTTTTTGGCTTTGAGAGCATAACAACGTTTAACAACAAAACTAACATCATCTTTAAACTTTCCTGCTACCCTACGATTCGTAGCATCATTCATTAAATTATAAAGTGGAGATTCTCTCGGATATTCACTTAAGTCTAGAAGATGACCATTTGCCTTCATGTCTTCATAGAATTGGGGGCAACTAACATGGAAGGCTAGACTATCTGTATCACAAAATAGAAGTTCAATCTTGCTACCATATTGCTTCTTTAGAAAATCATACCAAAACTCAAACATGATTATTTTGGAAATTTCAAGAACGCAGAACCCTGTGCCAATCGGTTTGTCTTGGACTATCTTTTTAGGAGTAAACTGAGCTATTGCAACATTTGGAGCAAGCTCATGGAACCTGATCAAACGTGGATCAATTTTAGCGCGCTCTATAAGATAGTCTCCGATACAAATTTTAACTTCTCTTCTGTTTTCTTTCCGCTCCATTGTTTTTCCTGTAAAAAAAGGTTTAGTATTAGAAAAACTAGATTACAAACCTTTAAATAATCAAGGCATGCTGGAAGATAAATTTTGAATTCTCCGCAAAAAAAAAAAGCAGCGTTGTCAGATCAGAGCCAAAAAAAAAAATAAAAATATAAGCTGCGATCTTTGAAAACACACCAGAAACATCTGCACCTCTTGAGAAGTCAAGGACTATCAACATAACCCCAAATATGGCGTAATACGGGTGTAATTTGAAGTCTCAGTCTCCTTCGAATCCCTTAGTTTGGTTTAAAATCCAACAATCTATCAGCACTAGTCAAAAGGTTAGATTAGATTTTTTTTTTTTTCAACTGATTTTCTGGTTCACGCTTTTATCCTATATAAAACATCAGCTGCCTTACATATATGTATAATGGTGATAATTATAGATCAGAAAATAAAACTGCTCACCATAGCAAGCGTTGTTGAGCAGCTTGTAAAAATCCTTTTCAAAGGCTGTTATGACTTTCTGCCGCATCTTGATGTTGAAGTCAATGTAAGGGCCCAACCATGCATCCTGTTTGTAGGATAACACCCGATGTACTGCCTTTATTTCCATTCCCATCCGAAGAGCCATTTGGAGATGGCGGTAGTGGATCGTATACATATCCTTATCTTCCAACGTTAGAAGAAGCTTCTTGACGTCGGATACCTGACCATGGTGACTCGAATAGTCGGATATCTCATCCGAACGGACTTTTCGGAGAACTGGGAGTAGGGGGAGGTCGTTGTGAAGGTCGTGAAGCTCTTGAGGGTAGCGGAGTGAAACTTCCAGCACATAGCCTATGTCGGAATCATGTGGTATGGTCTGGATGTTCCGCTCAAGCTCGCGAGCTTCTTCAGGTGTCAACCATCTGTAGTTGCCAACAGGAAATCGTCCTAAAAGAAAAAATAATAGTAAAAGCTGTAATTGTAACTATAAGGATGGACTCGAATCATTGCATTCAACAAATAACATGTATGGGATCTCCTGAAAATGAAGTTGATCCTGTTAGTTTGTGTTATTGTGGATTAGAAGCATTCCAGTTAATTCCAAAAACTGTAGTAAAAAAAAAACAAAAAATATGATTTACCTGTCATCATGGAAAAAGAATAAAGGGCATTTGCATCATAAATAGCAATGTATGACGGTTCTTCTTTGTCATTCCACTGGTTATCTTCAGCCAAAAAGGGATTGTTAGCTTTTGCGTAGCGTCGAACTGCCTGGCATATTCCTAGGACAGATAATCTTTGTTAGAAAATGCTACGATCAGCAGTATGTTTACAATAATAAACACAATCTCAATCATTTTACCTAATTTCTGAAAACAAAATAGATGTAGTGAAGATGGTAGTATATATTATCGCCCTTGCTGAGGGTGATTTTCCGCTGTCGCCCGAAGACAAGCAAGGGTGATAATGATTATAACACTAGTACACTGTGCAGCGCAAGCGAGCAAGCTCAAGCGCAAGTGACAACACTGTAATGCCTCGCGTAATATTTGAAAAGCACTGCCGGCATGCCGACCGACGCGACGTTGGACCCAGTGGCTATACATTTTTAGATTGATTCTGGATTTGTTTTGTTTAGACAAAAGGTCCTTTGCTTTGTTTGGTTTTGCCAAATTCCAGTTGGATTTTTATCACATGAGCTGTGATCTAAGCCACTTCTGTTCCAAGATGAGAAGATCTAAGAGGTGAGACATGGCTGTTTACCTAGGCTAATGGTTCTTGGTTGTTAAAAACCAACCTGAATCAACAGGTTGATTCACCAGCAAGGTGATTCCTCTGGACTGAATAATGGTGTAAAGTGGCTGAAATCAGGCTTTCAAAACACTGTCTTTGTTGGATGGGAACACATGGGAAAGTTAAAAACTCCTTTTTTTTTTGGACGACAACACATGGGAAAGTTAAAAGCTCTTCAACGTTTTCCAACATTTTTGTTTACTGTAATATTTTTTTTTTAGTGATTTTTTGTTTGTCCTCCTGAAAGTGATGTCTTTTATTAATTTTTTGGAGATCAGGCTCTATTCTTAAGTACTTGAGGGAAAATGCTCGATGAACTTGATGAACGGACCCACCGTGTGTTATTATTTGTATCGCACAGCTGGCTGTGCGTTATCACTTTTTATCGCACGGCTGGAACTTTTTTCTTTTAACATCAGGGTAATACCAGAAAATTTTGGCATTGGGTAGGATAGGACTGTTATCATGGGACTGCACAGTGTACTGGTGTTATATGGTTTTAATATTTGGGATCTGAGGGAAAATTTAAATATCGGTATCTGTAATTGTTGTTCAGATACAAGTGAACACTAAATCATTAATAAGAACGAGCTCATGTGAAAAGATTGTAGTTTTTATAATGAGAAATTAAAATAATTCTGGTAATCTGACTAACTTACCTCCTCTTATGGCGTTCGAAAAAAAGTTGTACATGTCGATTTCCGTGATGAGCCCAACTTTGGCACGAGTGTAACGGAGGGCAGCGTCCAAGGAATATTGCGGAAGACTGAAGTACCAAGAACAGTCGAGACCATAGCTTTTTATGCAGATATTCCTGAAGTTCTGAAATACGCCTGCGAGTAGAGCCACATCGAGCTCCAGATATAGTTTGTGGAAGTCGAGGAAGGATTTGAATCCAAACTTCTCCCAAATGTAAACTCCTCTCTCGTATTCTTCATCTGAGATCCCCCCTCCTCGAAGTTGTGACTCAAAGGCGGATTTAGGTGGAAACTTATTTTCTTGATTTAACAGAAAATCCACACTAGTTACCCACTCGTATGGATACGGTGCTTTCATCAGCACTAACCCGATCTGTTCTTGGTTCAAATGCGGTAAAGAAGCACGGACAATAGATGACAGTAGTGTTGCAGTTTCAGTATCACCCATTGCTACTTTCGTAAGGCTATCGAGTGAAGATGATAGGAACTGATAAGAATCAATGAATATAAGACTGTCGACTTGCATAGCTAGATATTTCTCAAAAGTGGTTGGGACGACAAAGCACTGCTTTCGCCCCGGTAGCTTAGTACTCGGAGTTCCTTCGCTCAACAGTTTCGTAATTAATTCCCCAAAACTCTGAAGAACAATTACTAAATCATAATTTTTGCTGTTATGGGCGATGCAGGGAATCCTAAATTTTTGACGAAAATTTAGCCGGAGATTGCACATACTATGGCTTTTGAAACGGAATAGTCCAGTTATGTGATCGTGATCTAGCACAAAGTCACCCTTTAAAGGTTTGAGGCATATTTGACAATCCTCAATCTCATCATAGTTGCTAGGTATGCTCTCTTGTATTACGGGAATAGCAGGCTTTTTCATCTCAATATTTACAATTTCTTCCTCTAGTTTAAAGAGGGTCTCGAGAAAATGTAAGCCAGCATTTTCTCCTACGTAAGTTTGCTTGTGATAGATTTCGCTACTATTTTTTATGCAAAGCAAACTATAAGAGTTGGGAATGTGATTATCAAGAATCCTCGTACTAGTACCAAGGTCTTTGTTCTCTGGGGATAAGCTGGATTCAAAATCGTAGAATATAATATACGGTAAGCGCTGCAGGTGAAGATAGTTTTTGAACTCCAAAACAGCATTATCCGAATCCGGCATCTCAAAAACTGGGAATGAAATAGGAATACGACATGTTTTCTCATGGTTTTGAAATGCCTTTTCACTAGCAAAAGGTAAACAACACTTTTTACAGTACTTTCTTTGATGATAATTATCAGCACCGAAAATCCTACTCAACCTCGAAATACAGCAATAGTGTCCACTATGAAAGCCACCAACTTCGGAGACGATATACATTAAGTTTAGAATAATAATGTCTCTACCGCTTTTAGGCGATATTCGCACGCAGTCAACAACCCGTTTTTCACTAGGTCTGTATATATTTACAGCAAAGAAGGGATTATTATCTTCAAAAATTTGAACTCCGATGGCTGTTGTAGGATAGGGGAATCCCTGAGGAAAAAATAGCGCTAGACCCGTTGTTTCCTCAATTTCTTTCAGCTCAGTTCTAATATAACCAAGCCTAATCCTTTTTGAGTTGACCTCTCCCTTTATCTCATTTATCAGCGCGAGTTCTAGCGCCACGCGAAAACTGTCATTTGGTGTATATGACACTCGGGGATTAATAACACATTTCTTTCTGCTTAGGTAATCGGGAGTTGGGAGCCACAGGCTTCCTGAAAGAGCTGGAAAATAAAACACAATTAAGAAATAGCATTTTATTTTAGACTTCTCTTACTAGTTTTTCTAGCATATGGCACGTTAAGAAACACGAACTTTAAATCGATGCATATAGTTTTTTGAAAAGTTAAACCAGACAGATTATTCTCAAAATTCTCAATTTCTTGGCTCAGCTTTCGTGTCAACTGCTGTAATATCGGTGTCGGTATGTCGAACAATCTAATCTCTAGCAATGTGGTTGAGGGGCTGAACACTAAAGTATCGCCAGTACTCTCTTTTTTATATAGCAATTCTGTATAAAGCTGAAGCTTGATCCCAGATCCTGTGACAGAATGGATCGCAATCCGCTGCAAAATGTGATGCGAGGTCGAGGATACAAGGTCGTTAAAATGAAGTTGTTCTAGACCTAAGGTGGCAGGTGAGAAACGATAGACAACAGTGTGTTGTGTGATGCGTCCATAACGCTGGTACACATTACCATGATTTCCAATATCAGCGGGAGCTCTTTCCTCTTGAACCTCTTCCACATCACCTCTCTGCTGTCTGTCTAACTCGTAGTTGTAACCATCGATGAGGGGATTTTCATCCTATACAAAAATACTATAATTGTCAATTCTGAAAAATATGAAAAAAAAAAATTCTTGAGTCTAAACTGACTGCGAACCATATTTGATGGTGTAAAACGGATACGTCAGCTGCATTTAATTAGAAGCATACAAGTGTCCTTTTTTCAACTTAAGCGCCTTTAAGTCTGAAGAGGATCCTTGCCAAGAAGGGACAAAATTAGCTCTAGTAAAATTCAGCAGGCGTATCCGTTTTACAAGTTGTCAAAATAGGTTACATAAAAGACTTACATTAACATCTTTAGGACATCGGAGGGTTCTCGACCCAAATTTTAATTAGCTATCATCTAGAACTCCGGAGGGTTTTAGTGTATAGCAAGTACCCCGTACCGCGATACCCAGTTGATATCGGCACCGATTGTCGTTTGTTAAAACATCAAAATAACTATTTTAGAAGCATTTGAAAATATGAAACGCCTAATTTATTGTCGGCATCGATGTCAGTATCGTCTATTTCGTCTGTTGTCGGCCGGTGCCGAGAAAGGGTTTACAGCAGATGGCGGGAGGTGGTAACCCCATGGTAACTCCCTGCAGCTCTTACAAAATTGGTCGTTCACCCGAATACCACAGACAAAAATATTAAGTTTTCCGATGTACTTTGTCAACTTACCTCATTTCCCTCAATTGGCGAGTTACTATTTTGGGTATTTTCGTTTGAGGATGACATCATAGGGCTGAATGCTCACCGACGTGTAGTTACTAAAAATAAGTGTATCAGCAAATATACTGTTTGAGCAAACCTAATGCGAATTATAATGTATGAGTAAGGGGTGTGAAAGATAGGAGTTATTATTATTATTGTTTCTCGATAAAATAAATAGTTATACGGGAAAAAAGAAAAAGAAATAAGCATCTACTTACATATAAAATTCTCGCTTTCCGCTTGCACTCTTTACAGCTCTACCCTTTGCTTAGCACTAAAGCGCCTGTAGTTTAGGTAGAAAAAAATAAAAAGAAGATATTTTACACCTGCCAAGAAAAAAAAACTACTTTGCAGACAATCCATTTTAAACATCTGTTACAGAAAGACTGATAATCTTTAAGCTGTCAATCAACTTAATGTCTCATTCGAGGATTGATGATATCGAGTAACTATCTTGACTGACAACTTAAAATTTCCTATTGGAATTAGACCATATGGTTTCAAAACCACAGGCTAAGGGCGGTGAAGGTACATATTTTTTTTTTTTTTTTTGTTTTTCATGGAGTATGAGATCGGATGAGTATAAAAAGTCCGTAGTCCGAGGCTTAGTTACAACACTTCTTTTGACAAATCCAAGCTCTTGACAGCACTTAGCAATATATTGATTACCATAATCATCATCTTCAACTTGTAAGTACTTTTACCTTTTCCTCCTACCTGTATAAGACGTAGCAGCACTTGGCTGATTTTTACATCACCTCATGTTTTGATTCAATCCTGGCTTCCGTCTTTTAGTTACTGAGTTCTGGCTTACCTTTTTTAGAGTTAATGAGCGAGTCAGTATTTCGTTTTTTTCTTTTTTATGTTCAAGAACTTAAACCAAGATCTCATCTCTGATTGTTGTTGTTTTTATAGTGTGTCTAGTAGCATTTTCGGATTTGTGAACGCTATATTTTTAAACAAACCTCATCTATAAGGATACATAAGGGAAGGTATCGGTTAGAAAAGTTCCATGAAACAATATGGGACAATTTCTTGATTTTTTTCTTTTTACAGATAAAAAATGTCTTCCGCAAGTTCCGCACCACTAATCATCTCCATCGATGAGGTTGAAGAGACCACGACTTCACAACTAACCCCCTCCACTGCGTCAGCTTCTGAAACAACCCCCTCAACATCGGCTTCTTTCACCGCCACTCCGACGCACATTCTTCCAGCGAAAAGCCATATAAGTCACCAGTCGGCTATTGACCATCTAATAGCTGGTTCAGGTGAGTCAAGAGTACTCCGATCCGTTGAGCTGCAGTCATTCAGGCTCCCCAGTATTTTTGAGTGTGAAGTAACAGAATTAGAATGGTTCAACGAAATCGAAATTTTTACACTTCGATACCTCACACCTTCAGTAGCTCCGTATCGCTGGGACGTTCCCTTCTTTTTCACCATCTTTAGTATTTTAATTTGGGAGGGCTCTCACTTTCTCAGAAAAAAAATTCAAAATAAATATTTGTGTACTATGAACATAAACGCACGCGGACCCCAAAAAGTACAATTCAGACAAATTGAGCTTAGTTTTCCCTCCCAAACTCTTCTCCTCAACTTCTTTGAGGTGAAAGTGCTTCCAGACAATTGCTTTTCGCACTGCATGTGTCTGGGTGAGTATGATAATAAAATTGTTGTCACCAACTATCCAAAATCTGTCATCCTAACATCTTATACTATTTTCACTGAATTAGTATACACATTTTTTCAGATATTCCTCTTGGATATGGGAATCAAAGCAAAAGTTTGCACTTGTGATGAGAAAACATGTGAAACGTGTAAGCTCATAACAAGTGACGTAGCAGATACTTTGAATCACATCATTCAGCTCAAACCCTATAAATTTAAAACAAGTGATTTCGTTGATCTGAGTTATTTCACGCTACAAAATACTGAGAACACCAGTATCAAAGTATATCTCTTCCGAGAATTTCTAAAATATGTAAGAATCGAGTGTAGACTGCAGAGGGGGGTTTTAAAGTCACCCAGTATACTTGTCTCCCCAAAACGGATGGGCGTGCTAATTGACTTATCAGGAATCTGGCTCGGCAAGCATCTGTTCAAATATACTAGGCTGGTGGATTATGCTGCTCTGAGAAGTTTTATGAATGAGGTAAAGCATAAAAATATATAAAAAACAAATGAAATGCTTTTTTACAATACTTTACACAAATGTAAAACTAATTCGGTTCTCCTTTTAGACCTATCCGCCTTGTTCTCCAGTAGAGGGATGAAGAGGAAGGCTGACTCGAACGGAGAATACAACAACATCTTCTTCCGAAATCCAGCGGATGTAACAGAGTGGCAAAGACTACAGTACAGAAAAGCGTATAATTATTCTGAGGGGGGTTTAAAGGTGGAGGTGAAGGTTATGGGAAAGGGCAAGTATGGTGTTACAACATTATCTAATTTGACAATGTCAGTAGACAAAAACGACGAGTTAGTTAAATTTATTAATAATGTTATAGCAAAAAAATTCACTAACCCTCCCGAAGATTCGGAGTTTTCCACCTCAAGTTAATTGTTGTTGTTTTTATGTATGTGCCTGTTTTTACTATTGTTTTGTTTAATGTTTTTCATAAAATCTCTTTTCATACTCCCTAACGTGTTTTTTTTTTTTTTAAATTGTAGTATAGTAGTCGCATGTGGTACTAATTTGAAAAATCTTGCCACTCAGACTGCAGAGGTAATAACAGAAGCAATGATGGTAGATGGCGGGGTATAGCAGCTACTGTGAGAATTGATGGTAGATGGCAGGGTATGTCACCTTACTGTGAGAATTGATGGTAGATGGCAGATTGCTGTGAGAATTGATATTAGATGGCAGGGTGTAGCAGCTTACATTTTCAAAACCGTGTCACACCTTGTGTTACTTGATCGTGGTAAATAAACAAGGCTCGGTAGCGCCGTGCCAGCGTTCTCGAGTCTCTGAGTCGAAGGTCCCTGGATCGATACCATGTCACAGAACTTTTGGTCTTTCACTTAGATCTTTTAGATTTTCAGACTCTGTGGTACCTACTACCACTTGATCTGGGCTTCCAAACAAGTCCGGATAGCCGCGTGCCAACATCCACAGCTCATGAGTCGAAGGTTCATGGATCGATACCAGAATTCAGCACTTTTGGAAGTGTCTTTTGGTTCTAACACTAGAGTCTTTTAGCTCTGACATTAGAATGCGCCTGAAATGGCCCAATATAAACTACTGTAGCCAACTTAACTGCCAACCTAACTTGTAATTACTGCCTAGTCATCAATTGTAAGTTTTTTTCTTTTTTTAAGTAGCTTAGGATTTTTCCCTGTTCCTGAAAATGGTTTAGTTATTGAACAAATTATCCTTCTTGGAGTTGCGCTTTCTTCGGATTTAACTTAGAAGAAGAATGCGAAAAAAAAACAAAAAAGCAAAATTCGTGAATGTACATAGTTAGAACCTGACTAAAGCCTGGGTTTGAGAAAAAGTATTGATCAAATCAGTTTGTATGTTTGTCCGAAGTCTTCTTGAATATGCGTGTCCGGATTGGCATTATAATTTGACAAAAGATGATAAAGATATCATTGAAAGTGTTCAGAAACGTTCTTTCAGAATCATAGACAGAGGACCTAAAATGCTTTGCTGTTTCCTTCTACAGCATTTTAAACTTGAGACCCTCCATCAGGCTGTGTGCAAAGAGTTTGGTCTGAAATACCTACAGAACCCCTCCTCCCGCTCCCTCCTGCCACCTCTCTTCCAACCTCAACGTTTGCGTCCACAAAGAGAGTGTGCGGAGCGAGTACCCAAGCTGGAACCCCGTTCCTGCCGTGCGGGGCCGTACCGTAATAGTTTTATCCCTAAATTTGTACACGTTTTCAACAATGAGTTTTTAGTCTGTCTTGTCTGTGTTTTACTTTTATGATTTTTTGTTTGACCATTTTCAGTCTGAATTATTCTTTCCTTTGTTTTGACTCGCATTATTGTTTCGATATCATGTATCTTGACGTAGCCAACACGCCATTTGGCCCCAAGCCACGATTGGTATTGACGTTTTGAAATAAACTGAAACTGAAACCACGGCTCAACGCTCGAATACTGCTGTAAAATATTTGACATTGCCTACTGCGAACTCGCCAAGCACCAGTACGCAATTATGCATGCTACAGTGGATACCTGCCTGCCATGAAGTTATGAGACATTTACAGTACGGATAACCTAACCGGATCCAGCACAAACAACATCTGAAAAAAAAGTCGTGTCCATCGAACAGTAGGGTTTGTAAAAGCTGATTTCTGTTGTAAGCATTGTCCAGTGAGGAAATTTTATCGCGCTTACATTTCTAATTTCCATTCAGACTCAAATAAGTAAGGCGCTTATGTTGGGTACACTTTCCTTCTGTAGAACTGAGAAAAGTTGAAAAATTCATCAAGTTGATTCATCGTCGTTTTATTTTTCCGGACACAAATAAATCTGGACAGCTTCACTTCTAGTTCTGTGAAAAATACCCCTATCTCCGAAGACAACCTGGTCGGTTTTTATCTGGTCAGATAACATCAGACTCAGTTTGATCCAGTTGAAAATGTGATAACATTTTTGTAGAGAAAAAATAAATCAGGCCAAACATATACACCAGGAAAAGGATCTGATATTCAGATAGGTATTAGGCTACATTTTGGCGTAAGCAATCTTTGTTTCAATTTTTCAATTCAATTCAATTCGGTTTATTTTATCCATAAATATCTTTTACAAACAAAAATAGTGCTAGACATGTCATTACATTTAAAAAGATCAATCAAGGATGTATTTTCCGTCAGCAAAGGTGTCTTCTACCGTAATGCTTTAGTTTCAGGAGATGACAACTCGTCCCCGATCAGCAACCCGGAATCTGATGACGAATTTTGTAAACTGAAAGCTGACACCGGTCCATGCAGAGCCGCCTTCACCCGATACTACTTTGACCTTGAGTCAAAGAAATGCAGAAAATTCACCTATGGTAACTGTGACGGGAACCGGAACAACTTCGCAGATGCGGAAGAGTGTCGATCGGCGTGTCGTAGTTTTATAAGAGACGGCGAACCCTACGTCGATGGTCTGTACCCTGTTTCGTGCTTGTAATTTTTTTTTTTTTTGACTGCACATTTTTGGGGGATTCGCTTCCTGCCTTCAAATACCTGCCATAGGGCCCTCTGCTGCACATAACCGAGCAAGAATAAGCGATGAACTACAGCCTAGAAGCGTTTCTTCTCCATCCTTAGTTGTTGTAAAGAACAACAAGACCAAAGGCTTCGGTTGAATCCCGAAGGGAACTGTCTTTTGGACGTCTTCGTTATGACCACAGCACGTATCTACGCAGTCTGCAAGCTCGATTTCTTTTTGGGACACAGTGGCGCGAGAGCAACAACCATGCGAAGTGCAGTGACGTCGTGAATAGATAGGCAAATTGAAGCAGCCAAACAAAATTGCGCTCCCGCCTATGGTGTTGTTCACGATCTACGCGTTTGGCGCGGGAGCAACAGCTATGCAAGTGCAGTGACGTCGTGAATAGATAGGCAAGTTGAAGCAGCCAAACAAAATTGCGCTCCCGCCTATGGTGCTGTTCACGATGTACGGAGGCGCCAAGTTCAGAGCTGTGTACCAAAAGCTTCTCATGGGGAAGATAGGAGCTTGCTTAACTGCCTAGATACATAAGCTGTGGTTATGACAGTCGAGTCCTGTAGATTTCCGGTAGTCGTCAGATCCCGTACTAACCTGGTAATCCCTGATCAACCCCCGAAGGTGGTCCAGCATATTCTTTATACCTGTGTCAGATGTGGAACACTTTGTTTTATCGGAAGAGGGGGAGACCGGCCCATGTTCGCCACTTTTTCAGCCCTTCATTTTCTGTGAACACAGTTTCTGACTTTCGACAACTCCGGAAGTCCTAATTCTTGAAAGCCACTGAAACTTAGAAGGAGATTACCGGAAACACTCGATGAATGTTCCGGTACGCTGTGTTGTCTGTCTTCACGAATCACTCTGGTAAGTTGAGTACCGGCCGCCGGGGTCATCCCGTGAAGCTGTGAGTCTGTACTTATCCGTTAAGCATCAAAGTTCCGGTAGATCCCTGAGCCAAATTGTAGTTGGAGCAAAGTCCGGTAGATTCCCTGATCCAGCCCCCAGTAAATTCCCTGAAACAAGACAAGTTCCGAGAGATTCCTTGAGCAAGATTTCATTAGATTCCCTGAGCCAATTCCGATAGATTCCAAAATTCTGGTTAGATTCCGTGAAGCAAAGTCCGGTAGATCCTCTGATCAAGCCTCCAGTAAAATTCCCTTGGACAAGTTCCGATAGATTCCTTGGGCAAGATTTCGGTAGATCCCTGAGCAAAATTCTGGTAGGTTACCCGAGCAATAATCCATGGTAGATTCCTAGTAGATTCCATGGAGCTAAGTCCAGTAGATTCCCTGATCCAACCTCCGATAGATTCCTTAGATTCCCTGATCCAACCACCGATAGATTCCTTAGATTCCTTGAGCCAATTCCGGAGATTAGATTCCGTGAAGCAAAGTCCGGTGGATCCTCTGATCCAGCCTCCAGTAAATTCCCTGAGACAAGTTCCGATAGATTCCTCGGGCAAGATTTCGATAGATCCCTGAGTAAAATTCCGGTAGGTTACCTGAGCAATAATCCATGGTAGATTACTAGTATTCCATGGAACTAAGTCCAGTAGATTCCCTTATCCAACCTCCATTTAGTTCCCTGAGACAAGTTCCGATAGATTCCTTTTGCAAGATTTTGGTAGAATCCCTGAGCAAAATTTGGGTAGATTACAAAATTCTGGTTAGATTCCGTGGGGCAAAGTCCGGTAGATCCCTGATCCAGCCTCCAGTAAATTTCCTGAGACAAGTTCCGGTAGATTCCTTGGGCAAGATTTTGGTAGATTCCCTAAGCAAAATTCCGGTAGGTTACCTGCGATTCCCTAAAAAGCATCAAGTTGAGATAATTTGACAAATTTTGAACTGGCACGGCTTTGCCGCACCTGTAAAAGTTTACCGGATTTTTTCCACAAACCTTTTGGGGGGTGCAGCCCCCCACCTCCCCCTCAGGACGCCCCTGGGCTCAGTATGTCTGAAAGGACTAAATCAAAAAATTATAAGCTCGAACTTTGATCAACACTTATATCAATGCTTTGATCATCGTGACCTGGATTATCTTTTCTTTTAGATGAGGTAGATCCGAAAGTCATCTGCTTCTTGCCGCACCTCATCAACTCGACCATTACAACGGATGGCAATTGCACAAAGGAATACGTACGATGGTTCTATAACAGCACCACCAAGAGATGCCAGCAAGTAGACTATAATGGCTGTGCGGGCACACCAAATCTGTTTCACAGAGAAATTGCATGCATCAAGACTTGTGAGTTGAAGCTAGACGGGGAATCATTGAACGGGGCAAACCAGGACGCCTTCAAAAACGGAGTTGTTGTTTTTTTCCTATTGTCTTGTGTAATTTCTTAGAAGAAATTAAATTATTGTAAACGTCATGATACAATTTCAACCTCACCTGGACGCGCTTCCAGCCTGTCATGCTAAGACTTAGGTGCACAAATTTTATGAAATCGTACTGAAAACTAACGAAATGATGAAGGTTTTGAGTAGAATAAATGTAAGTATAGATCTACGTTGCCTGGGCAGCGTGAAGTGTTGCAGCTCCGAACGAAACTTGACAATTGACTTGAGCACTTGTCCTTCGTTTTCCGTTTCATGTCTGGACCGGATCCAACTACTGTGGGGGTTGAGGGTAATGTAAATTTAAGACCCGCTTTAGACTGGAGGGATCGGGATGGAAACGGGTAGAAAAATCAATCAAACTCTCTAAATAAATCCGTTGCAGAAACGAGTTGGATCCGGACAATGCTTACAATTTTTTTTTGCTTACGAATGGATCCCTTAAAGTGTTCATCTTACCGCAAAGTATAAAAATACTTTTGAGTAAACGGTACATTTTCTTGATCCCCATGGGCTCCACATAATTTTTGCCTCAAGGGTTGCGCTTACAAATGAATTTCTAACTGCCTTAAAACGCGCGTCTTACGTCCGAAAACTGAAAAAAAATACATTTGACCAAAAGACACATTTTCATCAGTCCAAAGGCTGATGATCATTCGTGCCTGAAGGGTTTCGTTTTCAAACAAATTCTTTGCCCTCTTAAATTGTGCATCGTAATAGTGCAAAAAAACACTTTTGCCCAGACGATGCGTTGGCATGACCCCAAGGGCCTACTGTAATTTTTTACTCTAAGGATTTGCTTACAAATGAAAATAATAAACCCACGAACTCACGAATTCCCACTTTCGTCGTACGACCCAACCTTGCAAGTGCAATATGAACTTCTAGCTCTTTTTAAGTTGCTATTGTCTAAACATTTTGCAGCGTTCTGAATAACTAAATCTAAAGTATGGTATAGTATAGTTATAACCAACCAAACGTTTGCCAACAAAAGAAATGGAGTAACGATATAAGAGAAAAGAAAAGAACAAAGACAATAGAAAAATAATAACAAACAACTTTACTATCAGTCAGAAAAGTCTAATCTGTCGGTGATGTGGCAACAGACATAGACTATATTTTTGACGGAAATCAGTGTGCAATTCTTGCAGCTGCGACAAAATGTCGGTAGCTGCGTAAAATTTAATGATGTTAGAGTTGCTATGGGACCGAGGCAGTTAAAGAAGAAACTTACAGTAACGGAAATAATCTATCCTTATTCAGGATATATTCCGTTTATCAGAAACGTCAAGACCGTCAAATATAGCCGGGTCGCAGAAAAAGGCGTTGTTTTGCTAAAGCTTTTCTTCTGTACAAACTGTGAATCATACCTTCGTTTTCCTGTATGCATAAGTCGAATCATATTTTCAGTCCTTGCATATATCCCATATACCAATAGATCGTACCCATGCAAACTGAAGTAGAATATTTGTGGTAGATTTTTTTTATTTTTTCGCGCGCGTGATAGAATTAGTTTAGTAGTCTACTTAAGACTGGGAGGTCTAAATCGTTAGGACTGTTGTGTCGGTCTCTTTGTCAAGCTCTGGACTAACTATATGAACATAGTGAATTGAAAATGGTCCTCCAGTGTTTCTAGAATTTATTTACACAGGTGAAGATCTAGAGCTGAACTCGAACAGCGTCAGTTCTTGAACGAAGCTTGAACGAAACCTCGAAACAGAGTAGGCTAATCTTCACTTATGGGAAAAAGAGTAGGCCAATACAAGCTCGTCCTTTTCTTAGTCATTTATCATTCCTTATTTACTCGTCAGTCGGTATTTGTCAGGGATTATTGACACATTCTTTGTCACTCGTATTTATACAGGTTCGGATAAAATCTTGTACAGTTTAAGTCATAAACAAACCTATGTGATATGATATATATTTGCACAAAAGGCCCGAGGGCGATGGCAATACAAAACAAATTTTCACCAAATTCCAACCAGGCCTAAATAAACCTTTCTCACTGCTTCATCGAAAGCTTAAGGAATCTTCCTAACTGGCGAATTTCCCGTAAAGCATTCATCCTTCATTACTTTAACCATCCATTCCTTATCATACACTCCATACAAAGCGCAAATAAAAAGGCTTGGTGATACCCTGTGGTGAAAGAATAATGACCAAAACCCTTATGATAATTGTGAGAAATGTGTAGGCTACCACCAGGAAGAACCTGGCCTGGAAACCGCAACTAAAAACTGACTGGAATAGTTTAATGGGTGAGTTTCAGATTGCAATGGCTTGCATTCATGTCAAGAATACTTCCTGGGAGGTTGTGCACCGGTTAGTATTCTGGGGTCGTCGTCAGTTCAGTCGCCTGTCAGTTGGCCTATTTTAGAAATCCGTCAGTTCACCTACACGTCAGTTCAGCTACAGTTGACATAAACGTCAGTTCACCAACAAGATCTGTCACTACTCCCAAAGATTCATACCCGCCTATTAGTATGTTCATGCCAACTGACGCTTGTGTGGAGTGACGGTAGGCGAACTGACGTGTAGACGAACTGTCGGATTTTAGGATTAGGTGAACTGACCTGCAGGTCTACTGACGTTTGAGTGAACTGACGGTTGGTCAACTGACGTGTGGATGAAGTGATGTGTTAGTCAACTGATGGAATTTTGAGGGTCAACTGACGTGTAGGCGAACTGTCGAAAATTTTTGGCGCACTGACTTAATTGTGTGGCAAACTGGCGTTAATGTCAAGTGACGGGTTGCGGTACTGACGGGACCCGTATTCTGTGCTGGCATTTGGTCTAACAGGGGTAAGGAGGTCCTAATAAATTTTGACCTCATTTATGCTAATGTAGGGGACTTTGTGAACTAATTTTCTTTCAGTCCTCATTATGTTGAAGACAGCCATGATAATCCTGTGATGAAAGTTCTGTTGACCTGTTTCTGGAAAAAGGTGATTTTTCAAGGTGCATGTTATGATGAAATTTGAGTCTTGCTTCAAAGGCTATAATTTACAGTTGAATAACTGGTAGTCAGGTCTTTTAACACCAGAGGTCTTTCGTTATGAGGGGTATGTGAGGGTGAGATTTGTCTGCTTTTGCTTGCCAACTAAGAATAATCAAGGCCAGCAGTGTTTGAGAGAAGCATACAAGAAATTAAATAAAGTAGCATACCTGCTGTTTATTCTTTTGTATGAGTAGCCGTTGTCTTGACTTGCAAAGGTATTCAAGTTTGAATGGTAGGACTTGAGACCCATGTATGTTATGTTTGGTGTTGATGTGAACTGTTGTAGTCACAAATAAATGTTAGCAACTACAGAGTAATGAAATATTGGAAGGCAAGACAAAGGAAGGGATGCAACACTGTACTCCTGTTTATGGAGAATAACAGTAAAGTTCTTCAATGCCATCTTGGTTCTGTAGAAAAAGACTTGAGCCAGCAAGCTGTCAAATCAACTAACAAGCCGAAGTCCCTTGGTTCAGAGCCGTTTGGCAACATCTTTCGACAGGTTAGAGTGAAATGGAGTGAGAATGGGATGTTGAAGCAGAAAGTACATATCCAAGAAAACAAGCATAGCCCATTCTGCAGAGTTATATAAACAACAGAGATGAGTATACATGTAATCCGAGTATGTTGTGCTTCAAAAAGGAATTTAGTGGTGAATATGGCAGCAGGGTCTAAGACTTACTTTGGCAGGGGACACCACTTGGGACAAGTTTGGCAAGGAAACTAATGGGTCAGTATAACTTCTACCACATCTGATGCCTCTTGATGAAAAGTAACAATTTCCAACTGCTGCTTCTTCCCAGGTGTTGACGGAAATCTGACAGCAGCCTGTTTTCTTCAGAAAGATAATAGTTCATTAAAACAGGTTCACATCCAAATGTATTTTATTTTTTTCCCGTCATACTTAGTTCTCACCTACAACTTCAGAACCACATTATATCAGGGCTTGAAACAAACACTAAGCCCTTCTGAAAGGTAGTCTCAAGGGCTACCAGGAACTTTTTGTTTAGATTTTTTCAAGTTTCTGTCAAAAATTCTGAAATTTGAATTTACGTTTTTCCAGTCATGCATGGTTTCTCACCTATAGCTTGAGACCCAGATGATATCAGGGCTTGAAACAAAGACTGAGCTCCGGTAAAAGATAGTCTCAAGGGCTACCATATGCTTTTAGTGAAAATAGAAGAAACCAGGACATCATAAAAAAATTTAAAAAAATTTGATCTTTAGTTTCATGCACAACTTATGACTGGGAGTGAGTGTTGGTCAGGGCATTGGTGACATCGTAGAACACAGTCATCTCAAGGATATAGGGCAGCTAACTTGTCTCTGGAACAACCAATGACTGAAAATTCTGAAATTTCGTCGAAATTTCAGAATCTATATCCTTTTCGATTTTATTTTTTTCCCATCATACCTGGTTTCTCACCTATAACTTCAGAACCACATGATATCAGGGCTTGAAACAAACACTAAGCCCATCTCAAAGGTGGTCTCAAGGGCTAACACCAACTTTTAGTTCGGATTTTTTCAAGTTTCTGTCAAAACTTCTGAAATTTGAATTTTCTTTTTTCCAGTCATGCATGGTTTCTCACCTATAACTTGAGAACCACATGATATCAGGGCTTGAAACAAATACTGAGCCCTGCTCAAAGGTGGTCTCAAGAGCTACGACACACTTTTTCTTCAGATTTCTTAATAGTTTAGGAGATATTCAATCGAAACTGGGAAAATTAATTATTTACCTTCAGAATTGTTGTTTGTTGTTGTTTATTTCGACGTTTCTGGAGCAAATGCTGGCTACGTCACGTACGTAGCACTTTTATCCACGGTCCTTTTCTTCGTGTCCGTACGCCGGTAATCCACTTTTTGCGCCGCGGTAACGAGAGGTTATACCCCCTGCTCCAGTGTGTCCACTTCGGCGCCGAAATAGGCCCTACTTGCATAGGCTATGGCTCCGGTAGTGCGTGATAACTCAGTTCTTCCTGCTCAAAACTCTTTTTAGTGCACGTGTATTTATGGCGGTATTGATGTGTCTCTGTTTACATACGCCGATGATATTCTGAATCTAAGTCGTACTTTTCTGGGAAGCGAAAGTACGTTTTCGAAATTACAAAATGAATATAAGCAGATCGGACTGAGTTTTAATGTTGATAAAACCGTTGCAATTGCTTTCAATCTGAAGGGTAATTGAGAGAAGCGACTTGAACTTTCTGAAACATCTATTCCGCTTTCTGACAGTCTTGTTTACCTTGGCATGCCCATCGGAAAAACTATCAAAGAAACCATCAAGCTTAACATTATCAAAACCTCGCTAAAAAGATCCGGATCGCTTATGCTTCACTTGTTTCTAATGTCACGCATCTTAGCCGTTTTCATCTTTCTAAACTTTACAACAGTCTAACTGTGCCCCATCTTCTTGCTATGTCCCCCATTTGGCAATTTTTTTCTGCTTCTAATAAGAAAAATGTTCAAAGAATTTTTTTTAAATTTGCCAAGTATCTGCTGCATTTGCCCCCTTGGACCAGTAATTTTTTCTTGGCACAGAAATTTCAGCTGGCTCTGCCTGCTAAGATTATTGATAAAAGAGTGGAAGATTTCAAATCTTCCGCCAGGAAACAGGGCCACCAGTGGTCTTCCCTTTTCGTGTAATTTATAGTTATGTTTGTGTTGTGTATAATGTAAAATATTGATATGTGCATTGTCTTTTCTCTTTGTTGTTGTCTTTATTTTTTTCATTCTTGTACTCCGTCACTAGGGCTACACGCCCTCCTTGTTTTTGACGGGTTATAATAAATTGAATTGAATTGAATTGAATTAATACTTGTTACCCCAGTTCGTATTTTTTTCGCACTACCGGAACCCTAGCCCATGGGAGTTTGGTTCCGTGAGTTAAAAATATTCACTTCCGGTCTCCTAGGCTTCACTAACATGGGTCCGTGAGAAATTTTTTTTGTTATTGTCAATACCGGAACCCTAGCCCACAGGAGTTGGGTTCCGTGAGTGAAAAATATTCACTCCCGGTCTCCTAGTCTCCACTAACATGGGTCCATGAGTAAAAAGTGTTTTCTTTTGTCAATACCGGAACCCTAGCCAACAGAAGTTGGGTTCCGTGAGTTAAAAGTAGTCACTCCATATTGGCACGTGTCCGTGAGTTTGTATTTTTTTTTTTACTCTACCGGAACCCTAGCCTACAGGAGTTGGGTTCCGTGAGTTAAAATTATTCACTCCCGGTCTCGTAGTCTTCACTAATATGGGTCCGTGAGTATTTTTTTTTTTTTGCAATACTGGAACCCTAGCCCCTAACCATCTGTGTCCGTGAGCTGGTCATTTTCAACCAAATAGTCGTTGCTAACGGTACCTTAGCTCTCAATATATGGGTTCCGGTAGTAAATTTTTCCCAATGTTATTTTCTCTAAGTCAGTGAAAATCCCGGCACCCTAGCTCTCATTCAAACTATTCCGTGAGTTCTATATCCCATGTAGATACTACCGGAGCACAAGCTACAAGTATATAGTTTCCGGTATCACATACCGGCTCCCTAGCTTCTGAGTACATAATTCCGTGAGACTACTGGACGAGAAGCTGATACGATGAAGTTTCCGTGAGCTATTTCCATTTACTACCGGATCGGGAGCCAGCACATACAAGTTTCCGTTAGTCAGTGACGTCAGATTCCGGAATCGTAGCTCTTACGGTTTGCTTTCCGTGAGAACTACCGGTTTCGTAGCCCGTAGGACATAAAGTACGGCTCCCGGTTCCCTAGACAGTGCCGACTTTTACAGTGGAAACGAGAATGTGGCGCGAATCTCAAAAGAACACGTTGTACTAATCGTACCAATCCATTCTACATCTATTGCAGATCAGTTGTATTTCCGTCCATTCTCATTCCCGATATTCTTCATTTCACTAGTGTATGATGTCCCCTCTAATAACAAACAATAAACTGATTATCACACTTACCACTTTTGTTCTCTTTACGTGACGTATTATGCGCCCGAGTATAGTTTCTGAGGAGCTTATTCGTCGGGAGACCGGTTACGCAGAATTTTGCCAAGATTGCAATCCAATGCAAGGGCCATGGAAAGAGGCTAAGAAAGCCGAATCCATGTGAAATTTTCTGAAAGCATAGCTTGGTTGTAACGTGGTCAACTATCTCAGAACATCTGGGTAGAAACACTATGTAGTGCGAGGTGTCCTTTAAAGCAAATAGTACGCAAGCTCTTTTGAATCGTCTTGAATAGCGCAATTTGGCGGTGTGTATGAATGCTGTATAGTTGGTAGAAATCCCAATAGATGGTGTTCACGATCCTTCTGGTCTGGTGGAATATTCGCGATTAACCGGACATCTCTCTTCATTTCCTTGTTGGCTCGTAAAACTAAAAAAATCACTAGTAAGTGATGGGTGATTTTGACCACTTAGAGTCTTCTGCATGATGTAATCCGACACAGTTACCACTAGACGAGGAGATAGGCTCCGCATCCGTTATCTGTATACCTTGGTTTAACTTGTATATATGGGTGAAACGCCTAGATTTTTTTTGGCGGGGGAGGGCTATTGTGGGTATAGTAAAGAACTTGACAGGTTAGTCTCAAGTCCATCAGAATCTCCCGGAGGAAAACGTACCTACAAATTGTGAAAATTCTTGCAGTAATGAAGTCCAACATTTTTTTAGGGAGAGGGTCTGTTCCTGAATTTCCTCCGTATTTTCCTGTCTTGCAGGATTGCTGACGAACTTAAGGAGTTGAATCGGAAGTAGTCTCGATTTATCAATTTCTAGATCACCAGGCTTCATGTCGCTAGTTCAAAGCGCTATCTGGAAGTGGGTTATATAAACCGTATTATGTTTCTTTTATTTCAGTTAAGCTTCTGAAGTTCATTTTATTTATTAACAAAAAGAACAAATCACCCACTATAAACTAAGTACACCCTAAGAGAGCACTGCCCGTATATTTAAAGTCGAAACTTTAGGCAAAAGCGACCTCGAGCGATACTTTTCAGAGGCGTATTGGGATCACAGACTTTCGTTTCGATTGTTCGTGCGCTTTTACATTCCTTGTCCAGTTATAAATATAAGTAGGCATACATAGCCTACACTCTTTAACTGGCTGAATTCTTTCAATTTTTGTCTCTGAAGTCAAATAATTATCTGCCTTTTCAGGACTTAGGTTCAACTGACCTTTCAGTTGTATGCATCAGAATCAGTTTCCAAAGGTCACCCTTGTTCTAGCTTGCCCAAAAGGTCATCAGCAATCTAAAAATGGCAAAAGAATGTCAGAAAAATCACTGAACTAATCACAGATTGTGGTTGATTCCAACTATGAAAGAAGATATTTCTGTTCTTTGTTGAACTACTATGAGCGTGTTCCACTCCTCTACCAATAGTAACTATTATTTACTATTTCCGTTCCAGCCTCACGAAAAGTTACGATGACCGTTCCGACCTTCTCAAAATAGTAACTAATAGTAACTATTTGCTTACCACGCTCGGGAGCGTTATAGTAAGCGTAGTAGCTACGCATCTTTGTAACGTTATTGGTCCGTTCAGCCCGCGGCCTGACATTTGACCGATAAAATGAAAAAAAAGTGTTCCAGCCTACCCTAGTAACTACGGTGACTAGCGTAGTAACTACGGTAAGTAGGGTGGAACACGCTCGATGAATATGGACCTTACGATCCGTCAGATACGTGGCTAGGTGTTGTCAATTGCCTCCGAACAGAAAAATCGAAGAGAAAGACAAATATTTAGTGGTAGAAAGTTGGTGTAGGCAACAGAAAAATCGAAGAGAAAGACAAATATTTAGGTGGTAGAAAGTTGGTGTAGGCAACAAATAAAAAGTAAAAGAAATAAAATATTTAAACCACTTCTAAAAGCTGTCATTACGGTTATTTTCCGGAAAAGTACAAGGACAAAGCCATCAGTGTGGTACAAAACGGGCAATGTTTCTGACCTAATGGGTGGACATTTAAACGTCCGATACGGTCGTCCTTGAGGCAGAGAAGCTTGTCTGATGTTACCGATGGAAAAGAAATTAAGATATACATCCAAGCCGGAATGTTTTTTCGTCCCTGGATTTCCGAGATTCCTGCTTATGGTCAAAGTTTAGGGACACCGTTAAGATTTCCAGATGTGACGATGATGAAATATTATTCACGCACTATTTAGAACCATGAAAAGGCAAATACTGCAGTACAGAGAAATAAAAAGGCAAATACTGCAGTACAGAGAAATAAAAAAATAGTTACACTTAGCTTTCAATAACAGAGTACTTGCAGAAGATCCAAAATAAATATAGAAATAAGAAAAGAGAATTATCGAGTCCAAAAATCGTTTTCGGAATGAAAAATGAGGAAAATTGTCAAAATTGTCTCGTGTCCATTTTATTCACAGATGTTACCATATCAGTTATATCTGGCTGACCAGATTCATGCCCCATTTCCCGTAAGCCGATTTCACATTGGCGTGTTGAGCCTTTCACACTGAGGGCTCAACACGGAAGAATTGTGTACCAGTGAGGATAGTACTCGTGTTGCGTCGGTGGTTTGGATAGAGTTCTTTCTTAGATTTCGGTGTTGTTTTAAACCGGGGTCCTCGTCAGGGTGGGATCCTTTCTCCAGTAGTTTTCAATAAAACAGTCGCTGCATGTCTTGATGGTGTACAGTCTTCTTTTATTTATTGTAAAGGTATCCTAGCTTTTCTTATAGCGTATGTCGACGACCTACTCCTTATTAGCCGTTCTCTATCGGGCCTTCAGAATAATGTAAAATTATCTAGTTAAATCTTTTAAAGAATATCTGTTTTCCGACCTGAAAAGTGCCAGTTTATGGTCTTTGGACCAAAACACCGTGAACAGATCTCTCTTCCAGTATCTGTCCATATAAATGATTCAGTTCTGAAACCCTGCGAGTCTTGAAGATATCTGGGTCTGGATCCTTACGGCCCGATTTTGTCTTTAACGAGGGCTTTTATATATTTTATCTTACGGATTTCCTATTTAGACGGGCACTGTCTAGGGAACCAGGAGCCGTACTTTATGTACTACGGGCTACGGAACCGGTAGTTCTCACGGAAACCAAACCATATGAGCTACGATTCCGTGATCTGACGTAATTGAATAACGGAAACTTGTATGTGCTGGCTCCCGTTCCGGTAGTAATGGAAATAGCTCTCGGAAACTTCATCGTACCAGCTTCTCATCCGGTAGTCTGACGGAATTATGTACTCAAAAGCTAGGGAGCAGGTAGGTGATACCGGAAACTATATAATTGGAGCTTGTGTTCCGGTAGTGTTTACATTGAATGTAGAACTCACGGAATAGTTTGGATGAGAGCTATGTTGACCCAAGATATGTTGACACGTCTCTGTGAGTTCGTATTTTTTTTCGCACTACCGGAACCCTAGCCCATAGAAGTTTGGTTCCTTGAGTTAAAAATATTCACTCCTGGACTCCTAGTCTGCTCTGACATGGGTCCGTGAGCTAAAATTTTATATTATTTGGCAGTACCGGAACCCTAGCTCATGGCCATTCTGTGACCGTGAGCTGGTCATTTCCAACCAAATAGTTGTTACTACCGGTACCTTGGCTTTCAATAGATGGGTTCCGACAGTGGATTTTTCCCATGCTATTTTCTTAATTCGGTGGGAAATCGCGATATCCTAGCTCTCATCCAAACTATTCCGTGAATTCTATATTCCACGTAAACACTACCGGAAAAAAAGCTCCAATTATATAGTTTCCGGTATCACCTACCGGCTCTCTAGCTTTTTAATACATAATTCCGTGAGACTACCGGACGAAAAGTTGGGACGATGAAGTTCTCGTGAGCTATTTCCATTTACTACCGGAACGGGAGCCAGTACAATACAAGTTTCCGTTTGTGAATGACGTCAGATTCCGAAATCGTAGCTCTTACGGTTTGGTTTCCGTGAGAACTAGCGGTTCTGTAGCCAGTAGGACATAAACTACGGCTCCCGGTTTCCTAGAAAGTGCCATCTAGAAGTAATCTTGCAAAGATTTTTAACACTGTTGCTCTTGTTTACCTTTTTTAATGTTTACAAGTTTATCTCGCATTAAAACTCCTTTTTTTAATTTTAGGAAATTTTAATGTCGGTTTTCTAAATTTTAATTTAGTTCATTTATGATGGAAAGTTATGGTTTAAAAACTCCATTGATATTTTGAAAAAGAAACGGGAAACATTTTCTCTAGGGTTTTCGACCACACTTTTTCTGATGCGTTGTGTCGATTGATTGATGACTGTATTTTGATTGAAATTTAAGTTAGACATTCATTTAGGATAGTGTAACTTTTTAAAATAAAGTGAATTGTAGAATTTGGGAAAGTGTATGTAGTACAGAAAAATGAGCTCCAAAAAGAGGTCGACCCGAAACAAATTGCAACACAAATGATTTTTACACCATCTTGTAGAGAAAAAAAAACTGAACAACCATATTCATTTTTGCATATCCTCGCTCGACGCAAAATAAGCGTTTTTGGGCTTTTAATACCTTTTTTTTTTACGTATTTTGAAAAAAAATATAAAATTTTCGTGGTTGTCCGCTAGTCTTGAACAGAAGTATGATTCCAATGCCAAATGACATTCTTAATCCGAAAATGAAGTCAGATTTGGCGAATAAAGCACCAGAAAAAAAAGTTAATGTCATTTTTTCAACCTACTTCGCAAAAAAGTGCAATTTTCAATGTGCCCGATTTTCTTGAATCAAAGTGTGATCCTGACATAGAATCACGAGCTGAGACTGAAAATGGAATCACATTGGGTGTTTACCGTGCCTGAAAGAAGTTTCGTAACCATAAATATGTGATCTTTACGATTTTTAGTAAAATTGTAGTAAAAACGATTGTAGTCAATCAATCAATCAAAAAATTTATTTATTTCGTGACATTACACATGGTACACAGTACGATGATAGGAAAAACAAAAAATTATTAAGAAAGTACGAATCAAACTGCTTTTCACTGCCCAATATTTACAAAACAATACAACACATCCGGAGTTCCAGATCCCGAGTCGGTTTAAGAACAAAAATTACAATTTTCGTGGTCGTCTTTTCTTGGTACTGAAGTACGATGCGGATGCAAAATGACAAGCCGAGGTCAGATCTGTGGTGTATCTTCCACCAGAAAAAAAGATTCACTATCATTAATATGCGCTGTTATTATTTGTGTCAATACAGTTTACTCAGCACTTACTACCCATCAAAATGATCGATTGTTAGAAAAAAGTTGGTCATTAGTAGCAAAAACCTTCTTGAAGACCAAATAACTTATCATTGGAAGAAGGCCCAAAGAACAAGAGCTGTAAGCTCATATGGCACTTGCATGGGTTGAGATGTAGTGTTTGATGAAAAGTACTTTTAAGGTTACCTTTGCGGTTCAGATGCGCACTTTAAGGGAGCTAGAGAAAAAGTATTTTGTTTTAGAACTTGGCTGTAATCATACGCACTTTATGGGCGCTAGAAATTCATCTGTAAGAAAAACTATTGAGACAAAACGATCACAGGCCCTTAGGGATCATTGATCTGTACCGTTTGGTCAAAAGTATTTTTTTTTCATTTTTCGGTTAAAATGTGCACTTTAAGGGGGATAAAATAAATTTTTAAGCAAACTCCTTGTGACACAAATGATCATGGGTTGAGATGTATCGTTTGATAAAAAAAAGTAGTTTTCGACCTTGCGGTTCAAATGCGCATTTGTCAGCAAAACCCTTGAGGCAAAAATGATAATGGGCTCATGGGGATCATGAAAATGTATAATTTGCTTAAAAGTATTTTTCTAAATTTACGGTCAAGATGGTGGCGATTTCTGTGGTCAAGAAGTGGCGATTTCTGAGCCAATCTTGTCGAATCTCTAATATTCCAGCCCAGTTCCATCGTCCTGGTACACCTGGAAGTACCTTAAATCGCAATCACCGGAATTCCGGACCCCCCCCTCAAACTCCCCCACAGTCGCCGGAGCCAATCCGGTTCTGTGAGTGATTTATCCAGAGCATCTGTTTATTATTCCCACAAAGTTCCATCCCGATTTCCCCTGCCCGGTCACGTATTCCCCCCCCCCCCCATTGTTGTCGAATCCGGTCCGGACATGACAAAGATCACCATAGACATGTCCTCTGATCAATTATCAAATTTCACTCAAATCCGATCAACCGTTCCAAAGTTACGCATGACTCAATATTCCGGATTCCCCCTCCCGCTACTCCCCCCACGACTATCAGATCATGTAAATTTGTATTTATAAGTCAGTTTGATCAGGTCCCTGATTCGCTTCCCAAGTTTCGTCGTGAAAATCCCAAAAACCGCCATAACCGGAATTCCGGGAAAATCCCCTCCCCCCCTAGTGTCCGGATCCAGTCCAAATGTATAAACGATTTTTCTGGAGCAGATGCTTGTTCTTCCCAGAAAGTTTCACTCCGATCCATCCATTCTAACCGTTTCTCGAGGTATCCGGTCTCCTCCCCCAACTCCCCAATAGCTGTCGAATCCGGTCCGGAGTTCAAATGAGACATCAGAGGTATGCCATTTATTTAGTTATTAAGTTTCATTCCAATCCGATCACCGGTTCGAAAGTTACACACTACTCCAGTTTTCCGGATTCCCCAGCTCTCCAATCCCCCCCCCAGGTGGTCGGATTGGGAAACTGATTATTTCCAGGTTAGTCCGGTCGAGTCCCTGATGTTCCTGCCAAGTTTCATCGTCCTAGCACATCTGGAAGTACCCCAACTCGAAAAGTATGACTAAAACTACTTAATTTTCAGAATTCCCCGGCCCACCACTCCCCCCCAGATGGTCCGATCGGGAAACTGATTATTTCCAGGTTTGTTTGGTCGGGTCCCTGATTTTCCTGCCAAGTTTCATCGTCCTAGCACATCTGGAAGTACCCTAACTCGCGATCAGCGGACCGACAGACCGACAGACAGACCGACCGACCGACCGACGGAAAAGTGATCGGTATATGGCACTTGAGCGAAGCTGCAAGTGCCATAAAAACAATGCAGTCGGATAGAAAATTAGTCTGATCAATCAAGAAATATTATTTTTTTTTTTCGCCGTCTACCCTGAGACCTATCTACCATACACCGAACTCTATTAGGTATTTCTGTCATATCGGAATCTACTAAACTTATGCGAGAAAACGTATTCCCATGACTAACCCACTGCCTATGAAATATTTTTTTTACAAAATTTTGTACGCATTGTCCACCACAAATCAGATGATTCGACATAGCCTACCAGTGATCCACAATCGGAAATCTCGGAAATCTTGACAGCCTCAGGTTTTCCTTCTAATACCCAAGCCTGGGTTGGAATGGAACACAGCAATCACTTGTGGTAGGGAATCACCCATCGAAATACTTTAATCTTTACTCTCGATGGAACCTTTGACCAACCCCTGGGTGGAAAGTCATGAAAATGGTCGAAGAAGCTTCACCAGGACGTGGGCATTCAGAGTTCGTCCTGAAACTTGGAGGATCCCATACATGATGAGCCTATTCGGAGCATTGGGCTACATCCTGGAGGAGTCTGGACTGGGAGTCAGGACTCGGTGATGTCCTCAGCGGAAAAGTGATCGCCAGAACCATACTGGCCAGGTACTGATTAACGCGGCGCTACACGTTATTCTGCTTTCCACGACCATCTGAACAAATCATTGGAACCTAAAAGCTTTTACACGAAGCTGATGATCGAGGAAGTAAATGTTGAGGATGTAGAAGGTAATCATTCCTTAGAAAAAATACAGGAATTGATCAGGACTGCTACAGTATCGGATGTCAAAGATGTGGTTCCAGTATTGGGAGATGCTCCGGTACTGCGAAACTTCATAAAAAGTGAAGGATCTGGATCATGGGAAGTCTGCCTTCTCCCGATCTGTTTCGTCGAAAGGAGGAGACCTGAATAAGCTCCAAAGGGAAGATTTCGAAAAAAAGTGACAACGACAAGGTCGTTTGTTCACCCAAAACAGTCCACAAGCTCTTCGCATGCTATGAAAATCCGTAAGTGCTCGTGTCGACTGCAGTAGTGTAATTTAGAGAGATGTAGCCGTCTTGAAAAAACGATTCAGTTTTTACCCTAGCATGCAGAACGTGCAAGGGGGACAATGTGCTCCGACTCTACAGAATTAACAAGAGCTGTAAGCTCATATGGCACTTGCATGGGTTGAGATGTATTGTTCGATCAAAAGCACTTTTAAGGTTACCTTTGTGGTTCAGATGTGCACTTTAAGAGAGCTAGAGAAAAAGTATCTATTTGTGAGCTTGGCTGTAATGATGTAATGATGATGTGTAAGTTTTCCAGTATATAAGGACCCTTGTACATGTATTAATTAAGTCAGTCTTAAGTCAGTCTTGAGTCAGTCGATCTTAAGCTAGTCTTAAGTACGTCGCTCGTCAGTAGTGAAAAGTGCTATAGTGTATCTGCCAGTGTACGAGCTACATGTATTGAGTAAGTTGAAGCTATTATTAAATCTATACTCGCACTCTAGTTTGGTTGACTCTACAATACCCTAGGAGATAGACCCCACGAGCCTCCCCCTCCACGCTACCGAATACAGTACAGGACCACGAGTCCAAAACGTCCGTCGTTCATTTACCGTATTACAGTGGTGGCTTAGCGGCGGTCTAGGGTGACGTGAGTGAAACAAACTAGGGTGACATGTTATGAATTATTAGATTTAAAGTAGCGAGAGACATGAAACGGGTAAAGAAAAAGAAAAAACGTAAGAAAAGGGGGAACATAACGTGACAGACATGGCTTTAGGTAAACAAACTGAAGGAAATTTCGAATCAAATTAACCCCCCCCCCCTTAGCTTTCAAAAATGTAGTTGAGTTATAGGCTAGTTTACAGAACAGTGATTGCTTTGATGTGGTGTTTCTTAGGCATTCGGCTGCGTGCTATATTGTAGCGTATTTTGTTTTTTTTTAGATTTTATTCAATTTTCGGAACTAGTGAATTGTCAAAAAAATTAATGTATCGTTATTTGACTATCTTTGGAGTTTGATAGTCCCTACAACTGTCAGTGTTCGGACGAGACACGTAAAAAAAAAAAAAAAAAAAAAGCGGAAGGGCCAGGAATCCGAATCTTAGGTGTAGTTGTTATTTCACGGCATGAAGGCAAATCCGTATGAAAGGGGGCATAGCGGGACCAACATGGTACGCTGGGTTACCCTACGCATATTATAGGAGGAAGGACTTATGTAATTACCCTCGAGATACCCTCTACTCAGTGTAGGAGGAAGTATTGAATTAGAAACAGTACTCGGTAAAAGTTTCTCCCTCAGAGGCAGCGTTCGCGTGTAACAATGTCAGAAGTGCCAAATCCAATCAAAAAATGCTGACATTTAAAATGTAACGACAGTTCGGATTACGCGGTTAATGCCCACAGGGCTTAAGCACAGGTGGGCAAGTGCAAGTGAGGGAATGAAAACTAGGAAAATTGTCCATAGCAAAGGCTTTGCGCCTTTGCGGGCTCAGGCATGGAAATCCCGATATCGACAACCCTTTAGCCTAAAGAAGCGACAATGAATGTTGATATTTAAGCCTAGTACGTAGACTGTTAATTTTACGAACTTTTGTTTGAGCCGAAAGTGGCTCATTACCTGACGTGAAGCTCCGGGGTAACTGTGCATGAGACGTATGCGAAAGGTGGGGACTTTGTAGACGTTCGAGTGGCAGCGAGGAGTTGGGCACTCCCGCTAAAGCCTCTGAGGTTCCGATGTTTGGTGTCGACACGGAACACATGCTGTGCCTATAGCTGTAGCGCCTCGACGTCATGGAATCGACCAATGTAAGACCTGGATTTAGGCTGTGGTGCCACCTATGTTGGATAAGGAGTAGGAACCGTCACAATTACCAAAGGACTTCTGCTGATAGAATGACTCTATCCATGATCAGGCAAGCAATTAGGCCATAATGCAAGTAGTTATCTCCTAATGCACGGAATTGATACCTAGCTGATATTTGCCAGAGAACTGAATGTATGTCGGACGCCGGCTTATGACGAAAATCTGTTTCACTCGACGGCCACGCGCAAATTAAGTGATCAAGGGTAAATTAAACTATGCGATTCACACCGGATTACGGCAGGGTAACGCGGCCCTACCCTGCCGCACTCCAGAAGAGAAAAATCGCGAAAACAAGAAATGTGTCGCTTTAATGCGGAATACCCCGACTCTTAGGACTGTATACCGATATGGAGTTAGCTATACTGGAATGATGTCCCTATTAATCTTAGCCCCTCCTCGCCATCCTCCGTCACCGACAAATGATGTGGTAGGCCGCTTATTAATCAATCTCGCCGCCCGATCCCTCTTTAGTAGAGATGACCAAGGATGGGTCTACAAAGCTAGTACCCGCCTAAACCAGACAGAACTGAGGTCAAAACAAACGGACGCGCCCTCAACAAGCACCGACAGGGAGCCACAGACAGAAGAAGCCCAGGAAGAAGTCAAGGAAGAAGCCCCGGAAGGCACAAGCCCAAGCTGGTCCCTAGACTTTCTAGACAGCTTTGGGGCATCAGCACTACTCCCAACCCTGGAGGACTTAGAGCACTGGGATATGCTCATTCAGGCAACCTTACCAAAGGAAGATGTCCCATCAGTAGGTACAGCACCTAATCCTGAGACTTAGGTAAGTCCAAACCTTACTAGTAAACTAACCAGAGAAAACAGACCGCATGCCAATGATTGAGTGATGTGACCACTAACACAATGCATGATATTTGGCACCCATGCACGAGGTCGAGAAATCCCTCATGCCACAACGAATTAACGTATAACGCCAATTTAGCAAGCACTCTTTATAGCTTTATCATAGACGCGCAAACTAGCGCTCGTTAATGCACGAGACTTGCAACGACGCTTGATTTTTCCCTTCGCTCTCTATGTTTAGTCAAGCTTGCTTTAAGTAACGTTATCTAGCTAAAAATAAAAGAAAGACCCCATACGACAATATCGTCAGAATTCCACGTTGCCATGCTGTAACTCACCTGAGATATCTGACGATTAGCGGGAAGCTGACTCAGCACTTCGGACCAGTTAAAGGTCACGGTCATGATATCTTAGGAATCCAGCCAGTCCCACATTCTCACCTTACCAGCTCTCCGAAAGATTTATGAGATGGACGTAGTTAAGCTTTTAGAGTGTTTAACACGAAAACGTGAATTAAGGATGATCCGTAGCGCTCGTAACTATGAAATATAAGACCACAGAAGTCTACCAATGAAAAAAGGGAGTCCGATACTACGCAATTACTTTTATAGGCTGACATTACCTGCCGAGAGACGACCTGCACCTCCAGACCGACCCTCTGCACCATCGACTCTCAGCCCCCACTAACACACGAAGCCACGTAGCCAAAGATACCCTTCTTTTTGGAAGAGAGGACCAACAACTGCAACGACCCCTCACTGGGAAGTAAGGATACCATAGCCTTAACATTCAACGCAGATTCCTCAGGAGAGAAAGGTCAGAACATACAACTGCAGTGTCCTCTATGCTGCCTATTGGCGCATGATACCGTGAATAGTGTGGGGGAGGGACTGGTGGGAAAGTGCGGACGGCGGAAGATGCAGGGAATCAGTTAAAGACGCGGAATAATTCCACAAGACAGCATCGGATTCTTTTTTCTTTTTACATACCATGTTTAATTTTGTCTTTAGTTGATCAAACCCCCCCGGGTCGGACCTTTTTCATCCGACGGTGAAAGGGGAGTAGGGAAAGATAGACCAGTGCTAGTGACAAGTGACAGTCCTAGTGGAAAAAAAAAAAAATATACAGATATATATATATATTTCAGTGCATAAACCATGTAGCACCCATATAATGACGGCGAGAGGGCACCCCGAGAGCCCCGCCAGCACCAGTGACACGCGCTTAGTGTACGAATCGCAAAACCCGAGCACTCCCTGAGAGGACTTGGATACAAGTTTTGCGAGTGTTGTATATACCATATTTTTTTTCCATTATCATTTTTATATGTCCTTATTGTTATTAAGGGGCACCCTTCTAGGGGATCCCGACTCGGATACTAAACGTATCTGGACCCATTGTTGTAATGTATATCTATCGATATCCTCCGTTGTATATAATTTACAGTGCCAGTCTTTGTATTGTCAGTTCTCCGTAGGTGTTAGTTAGCCCGGAGGGCTAAAGCTGGTAAGGTGGGGCGACTGTAATGAGAGGAATCTGCGTACTCACCAAGAGCACCCCGATTTCCCCCGAAATGATACCTCACCCCGCGAAAGTCCCTTGAATCATCCGTCGATTCCAGGGACTCTCGCAAAGGTTCTTCCTTGTCGCAAAGCCTCTTTTTCCTACACCACGAAACTCCTTCACGGAGGATTATTCACGGTATTTCCTGTTTCAAGAGCCGTTTTTGACACTGTCTTAGAGTGTAAGTTTTCCAGTATATAAGGACCCTTGTACATGTATTAATTAAGTCAGTCTTAAGTCAGTCTTGAGTCAGTCGATCTTAAGCTAGTCTTAAGTACGTCGCTCGTCAGTAGTGAAAAGTGCTATAGTGTATCTGCCAGTGTACGAGCTACATGTATTGAGTAAGTTGAAGCTATTATTAAATCTATACTCGCACTCTAGTTTGGTTGACTCTACAATACCCTAGGAGATAGACCCCACGAGCCTCCCCCTCCACGCTACCGAATACAGTACAGGACCACGAGTCCAAACGTCCGTCGTTCTTTCACCGTATTACATAGTGTAATTTAGAGAGATGTAGCCGTCTTGAAAAAACGATTCAGTTTTTACCCTAGCATGCAGAACGTGCAAGGGGGACAATGTGCTCCGACTCTACAGAATTAACAAGAGCTGTAAGCTCATATGGCACTTGCATGGGTTGAGATGTATTGTTCGATCAAAAGCACTTTTAAGGTTACCTTTGTGGTTCAGATGTGCACTTTAAGAGAGCTAGAGAAAAAGTATCTATTTGTGAGCTTGGCTGTAATGATGCACACTCTAAAGGCGTAGAAATTCATCTGTAAGAAAAACTGTTGAGGCAGAAACGATCAAAGGCCCTTAAGGATCATTGATATGTACCGTTTGGTCAAAAGTATTTTTTTTTTACACTTTTCGGTTAAAATGCACACTTTAACGGTGACAGAAATAATTTTTCAGCAAAACAATTGCGGCACAAATCATCGTGGGTTGAGATGTATCGTTTGATAAAAAAAAAAATACTTTTGTTCAGATGCGCACTTTAAGGGAGCTAGAACTTCATTTGTAAGCAAAACCCCTGAGGCAAAAATGATTATGGGCTCATGGGGATCATGAAAATGTAAATTTTGCTTAACAGTATCTTTCTGAATTTGCAGTCAAGATTGGTACTTTAAGGAATGGTCGGATTTGGAAAGTGGCGGTTTCTAAGCCAATCTTCCCGAATCTCTAATATTCCAGCCAAGTTTCATCGTCCTAGCACATATGGAAGTACCTTAAATCGCGATCGCTGGAATTCCGCCCTCCACCCCCAAACTCCCCCCAGTCGCCGGAGTCAATCCGATTTTGTAAGTGGTTTATCCAGAGCATCTGTTTGTTATTCCCACAAAGTTCCATCCCGACCTCACCAGTCTAATCCGGTCACGTATTCCCCCCCTAATTGTTGTCGGATCCGATCCGGACATGACAAAGATCACCAATTGCATCTGTTCAATTATCAAATTTCACTCAAATCCGATCAACCGTTCCAAATTTAAGCATGACTCAATATTCCGGATTCCCCCTCCCGCTACTCCCCCGATGACTATCGGATCATGTAAATTTTTATTTAATCAATTAATTAATTAATTTATTAGAAACCCGCTTACAACAACACGAAGAAAAAAGCGGAGCACTGAAGGAAAGAAAAAATTAAACGCAAATAACTTCTAAAAATACAACAAAAAGGACATATTACAACAAGACACAATTATTATCATTCAAACCTCGAGGAGGAATGTCAACGGCATGTCGAAGGACACTTTTCGGTGCTTTTCTATCGACCGTTTTTCTAATTCGGGGACAAACAAAACGGGGTCATCTAAGTGGTATGTATCCAAAACAAGTCCCGAGTGAAAAAAAAGACAGAGAATTATTGAAAAACTATACCAAAAAGCACATGCTCGCATTGTTTCTGAGGTCCTTCGCATTTCCCGAGTCCTGGTCTATGCGTCTTCGATAAGCTTGGAATATGTGCTATCGTGCACGGTGAAACTGTAGCGAATCCTAGCTAATGTGCATATGTTCCTAGGTATGAGCGGGATTGTTACCCATGTGTCAGTCGCAGAGTTGCTAGGACATCAGAAGACAACTGGTGCATGTTCAAATGGTTACGTACAATAACTGTGTATGCACCTGCCGTGACATCGAAACTACGGAAAATCACGAGCCAACCATTCTTTACATGCCTATTTTTCTAGGTACGATCCGAAATGTGTCGCATGTGCCAACTCACTGAGCACTCGAAAACTGCAGAAAATCGATACCGTCCAGGAAAAACTACAAACTTGTGGTCCTCATGGTTGTCTGTACGGTTTGCCAACGTTACGTTTCGCCAACACACTGTGAACTCGAAAACTGCAGAAAACCGCTAGCTTATATGTCTTTGTGTTTGATCTTCGAAATTATTTCCTGCGAAAAACTCCAAACTTTTGGTCCGGATAGGAACTCGCTGTAGTTGACTAAGTTACGCTCTCCCGAGCGCTCTCCTTTTTGCTTTAGCCTCACGGTTATTGTCAGTTAATCCCAAATTCAATCAAATTGATGTAAACACAATTTTTGAATTTCAAATGCCTGTCACAAATATAATCTTTATCAAGGAAGCAGAGACAAGCAAAAACAGTAGCAAAGACGACTTGGAAAAAGGTGAAAATCTCCAAAAAAGGTAACAGTCGAGGGGTTACCCACTCTCCGGCACCTGCTGTACACCCTTTCCCGGCACCGGCCGGCACCAGCCGAAATAGGCGGTACCGGCACCGGTGCGACAGTAAATTAGGCAATCCTTCTTTCAAACGCTTCAAAAAATGCTTATTTTGATGTGTTAACACGCGAAAGATCGGTGCCGGCTTGTTTCAGCCTGTGCCGGCACCGACCGGGCATCGCGGCACCGGGCACTTGCTGTAAGTTACACTAAAACCGAGAGTGGGCAACCCCTCGGTAACAGCTACAACCGAAAAGGGAAAAGCAAAAGCCAAAAAAACTTCTATTTCAGAAGTGTCGCCGCCTATCAGAAGTTTCTGCCAAAGCAGTTTGCAGTAACACCTTGATTTTGGTCTAAAAAAAAAAATAACGGCAAGACTATAGGAGTGTAATTTTCGTGCATATTCTCCCGACGATAACTAGAGGAAATCTTCAGACGGGAGTAAGAGGGAATAACTTAAAAAGAACCGAACATTTGTTTAAAATTTCTCGGAGAAGTCAGCCATAAGGCGGACTATCCAAACATGTAATAACTCAAGGACCAGTCGTACCAAGATTTTTCCTTTTCAACCGATTTCCCAAAACTGCAAGTCAAATAATTTTGATCCGCAACCACATTAGATGTGACATTCAGCCCTTTTAACAAGTCAGTATAGCCAAGTGGTAAGATGCTTAGCTACTGACACAGAGGTCCCATGTTCGATCCCACTCCGGTCCGCCAACATTTTGCTTCAGAATATAAGCGGCTCTATGGGCGAGGGTTCGATCCCCCTCGGAGCCAGAAACCTTTTTCTTCCCATACCAGACTACAAAAGCCGCTTCAGTAATGATTGACAGGTACCTATTGTTCTGGTCCCCAAAAAGGACGGATCTGTTCGGTTCTGTGTGGACTATCGCAGACTGAATACTGTTTCCGTAGCGGACGCATATCCAATGCCCAGAACAGACAAAATGCTCGAGTCAGTTAGAAGAGCAAAGTACATCTCCATTTTTGACTGCCGGAGAGGATACTGGCAGGTCATGGTACACCCAGCTGACCAGCATAAGACAGCCTTCATTACCCCTGACGGACTCTTCGAGTTCACAGTAATGCCATTCGGACTGAAGGGCGCCCCAGCGACCTTCCAGCGCCTGATGGATCGGGTACTCCAAGGACTGTATCTGCTAGGGTGTATCTCGATGACATCATTATTTTCAGCGAGACATTTGAGGAACACCTAGACCACATGAGGATGGTCTTCCAAAGGCTAAGAGAGGCAAAGCTGACTCTCAACGTCGAAAAATGCAAGTTCGCCCAAAAGGAGACGCAGTACCTGGGACACGTCGTAGGGAATGGTCAGGTAAAACCGTTACCTGAAAAGGCTGAGGCTATTCGCAGCGCAGCCCGGCCGGTTACTAAGAAGCAAGTTCGTTCTTTTTTAGGTCTGGTCGGCTATTATCAGAAGTTCATTCCAAACTTCTCAACGCTGGCTAAATCCCTGACGGACGTCACAGGGAAGAATGTTCCAGACCGCGTCCCATGGGATGACAATGAGCAAACCGGTTTCCAAGCCCTGAAAGATCAGCTCTGCAGTGGACGAGTCTTGAGGAATCCCGACTTCAGCAGACCGTTCATCGTCCAAACGGACAGCAGCGACTACGGGATTGGAGGCGTCCTGTCTCAACAGTTCGAGGATGGAGAGCACCCCATCTTGTACCTATCGAGAAAGCTAAGTCCATCAGAACTAAATTTCTCTACAGTGGAGAAAGAATGTTTGGGAATTTTGTGGGCTTTACGCAAGTTAGACTATTACCTCTATGGTCGACACTTCACCGTGGAAACGGACCACAATCCCCTGAAGTGGCTTTCCGTCATGAAGCCTGACAATCGAAGGTTGACTCGGTGGGCACTGACTCTCATGGAGTATTCAATTTTTCAATTCAGATTTATTCACCATAATATAAAAGCATGGCAGTTATAACATTGGCACGTCGACACAATACAAAACGAACAAGAAATATTCGAAATTCAGGACATGTCGTTATAAAACTTTGTAAAATAAGGCACAAATGTTTTTAAAAATCGTTCAGATGAATGGGCAGGAGGCTCGTCAAACTTTTGCACAGAATTATATTTACAGTTCGGAGCAAACCAGGAGTTTTGAACTCCAATGCGGATGGACTTAGTCGGTTGTAGTTAGCCTTTGTCGCTACAGCATGCTACTCGTAATAAGTACCAATTTTTCGACCCGAATTGTGCCTTAAACCTATTCCGGTTTTGACTTTTGATTTTCAGCGTTCTTCCCCTTTGGTCGTGAGAGAAGGGAAGAAGAAAAGACATTGTTTTGTAATTATCGGTGTGATTTGATGCTAGTAGAGCTCAGCAGCGTGTTGCTTGCTCCGGACGTTAATGATTCGAACACGCCGATTCCGTTCGCGAAATTCCGCGGCAGCGATTTCGGGAGTAAAATGAGCTTCAGTTGGCATTGCTCGCTGGCTACTCGAATACTCCATTAACTCGACAATTCGGAGGGCTAACCAAAATTTGTTCATTTAGGCAGTCTCCGAAAGAGCATCGCTTCTGCTGCCGCTACAGCTCGACCATACGACGCTACCGCCCGTAAATCTACGTCAAGGACCTCGTCGTCATCGGCCTACGAAGTCTTCCTTGTCAACGAGTCTGCGAAGTCGACTCCGCCGTTGCAGTCCCGCCACCACAGCCTTCGAGGACTCCGCCACCGCTGTCGGCACCAGATAAGTTTAAACCTAAGAGATCCAGGTCCGTGTGACCTTATGTCCTGTGATCATAATTTACCGGACGCCTTGTAAATACGTTCCGTGACTTCGGGTTTTTCTGCGCTTTGCTCCGAAGAACACTTATTTATATTTTTGCGGTTACTCATTGTGATCTGATGACATTGGCAAGTAACTAAATCTAAAATCAGTGAAACGTTTTCGGACTTTATCGATGGAAAATTTATGAAGCAGACGATAAGACTTCAGTGGATGATTCAAGTTGTGATCCAAGTGTTGACTTTGCGTCCATTGAGCTGGTCCATGAATCCTTAAAGGAGATAGGTTAGTAAACTATTAAATTTTTGTAAACCCGCGTTTACGTCTATCCCCTTTGGTCGGATCTTAAGGGGGGGGGGAAGTGTTGTGGCTGATGCCCCTTTTGCCGTTTTGTTAGATCCTACCAAGGAGTTTAGACGCCACGGTTTGGAACGCTGACGCCATCTAGGTAGCAAGCGTTCGATATTTGGACTTTGGTCTTCCCGCGTGGTGGCGCGCGATTCTTTAATTGATGAAAGAGATCGCCTTGACGCCATTTTGAAATTGAGATTAATCATGTTCTTGGTCTTGTACAGTGAACACTGAGAAATTAAAAGGATTATTTTTACTCGCAAGGATGTAACGACACGAAATCTTTAATTCCAAATGTTTATAACAACCCTCGCAAAGGTTCCTCTTTGTCGCAAAGCCTCTGCGAGATCCCTTCACGAAGGATTATTCACGATGTTTCCTGTTTCAAGAGCTGTTCTTACACTGTCAAGAGTGGAAACGATTTAAGTAAAAGCAGGTATATAAAGACCAATGTATATGTATTAGTTAAGTCAGTCTTAAGTCAGTCTTAAGTGAGAAGTCAGTAGTGATTAAGGATGGATTAACAGATGTATGCAGAACTTCAATATTAAACGTAAGTGTGATTTCTAAACACTGTTTATTGAATGTAGGACCCAGACCAGGACCTACCGTCCGAACTTCCCCCTCCACAGTCACGAACCAACCCTTCGAGGATTAAGATCAGAATACCGGTATAGTTCCGTATGTACCAACCGCTCGGGTACACGCTACAAGTATACTAGATTATCGGTACGGACAACAGGTTAACGTAAAGGTATGACACGAGAGTCATAATTTAACAAGGAGAGAAAGAGGAACGTGAGTTGAGCCATAGGCTGAGCAGGATAGGACATTCCTTCCCCTCATATTGTTGATTGGTGAGAGAGTGGATGAATAAGGCAAGGCCCGCCGGTCTTAAGACAGTTTAGCCACGTTATCCACTAGGTCCCAAGGACCCCTGTCAAGACCTAGCCTAATCAACCACCCTCGAAACCCCATCACTCTGATGTCCCTTTGAAGTCCGGACCGGACTCGACAGCTATGGGGGAGTTTGGGGGGGAGACCGGAAATCTCGAGAAACGGTTAGAATGGAGGGATCGGAGTGAAACTTGCTGGGAAGAACAAGCATCTGCTCCAGATGAATCGTTTACACATTTGGACTGGATCCGGACACTGGGGGGGGGGGCGGAGGGGAGTTTCCCGGAATTCCGGTAATGGCAGTTTTGGGTATTGTCACGACGAAACTTGGGAGGCATATCAGGGACCCGATCAAAGTGACTTTGAGCTATCAGCGAACCTACTCTGCGAACAACTACGGGATGAGTAACTACGGAGTTGGATATGGCACGCCTAGCTATGGTTCACCTCTGCAAATGGTGCCAGTCATTCGAAACCAAAACAATAACATGAATGCTATGTTGTTACCTATGTTATTAGCTATGGGCCGTGATGGTCAAGCTTCATGATTTTGTTAATTTCGGAGTATATTGTTTTAATAAATTATTGAATTGAAAAAAAAAAGGGTTACGCAAATATCGGTCTGAGTGTCAATCCAGCCAAAACCGAGTTTCTTGTTTTTGAACCGTCTTCGTCACTTAAAACTTCACCCTACTCACAGTCCTTATTCGTAAAGATTTAGGGAGAGAAGGTTTTTCCTGGATTGAAACTCAAGTATCTCGGTATCACCTACGGAGGTGATTTGAGAAGCTCAAGGCTTCTCGTGGTTGATCAAGTTATTTCCGGTCTACGTTTGAGCTACGCAAAACCGGTAGCCCTTAAGTTTAAATTTAAGAAACATATTTTGGCTCGTTTGTTCTCAGCAGTTGCACTCCCGAGTGTTTACTACATTTCCCCGGTATGGCATTGGCTTACAAATACTGACAAGCTTCGTATTCGTTCAGGCCTGTGTAAGTACCTGAAGTTTCTGCTGGGCCCATTGTATCTACGAAACACACCCCGAGTGAAAAAAAAGATAGAGCCAATTTAGTGCCAATGATCCTCTTGTCACGATACAAACCATGTATACGTGATTGGTCGTTGTTTTGTATTGGTTCAATGTGCATCTAAAGTTGCTATCGCCTGATAGTTTTTTACCGTGCTGAATAGGGGCGGTGTACTCTGATGATGAAGGTTGAATTATGTTGGCATCCAACATTTTCTGGATTTCTTCGCGTACTGCCTGTCGTTTCGACTCCGGAGTCCTGTATGGGAAGAGTTTAATGGGTTTCTCATCCTTAAGCGGGATCCGGTGTCGGACCACGTTGGTCTTACCTGTGCGATCCGTCAGCACGTCGGTAAATTCGTGGCATAGTGCTATCAGTTGGTCTTTCTCTTTGGGAGTCAAGTCGGACTTCAAGATGTTATCTACTGCATCGACGTGATTCTTCGTGACATCTGGCGTCTTTAAGGGGTCCTCGTCCTCTTCAACTTCCTCACTCGCAACCAGCAAGCAGTGTTGAGCTGACGTAGGCGAAGGGTTTCCTGGATCTTTACCCCTGTGGAATTTTCGGAGAAGATAAATGTGGTAGACCTCCTTTTTCTTTCACGGTCCGTCGACTTCGACCAAATAGTTCACATCACCTACTCTTTCCAATACACGGCATGGTCCTTTCCACCGGACTTCAAGTTTGTTATTGCCCTCGGGAAGCAGGATAAGGACCTCCTCCCCCTCCTCGAGATGAAGCTCCCGGGCATTCTTATAGTACCGTGTACGAGTGGTTTCTACCATTTTCTCATCGTTCTGCTTCGCTAAGCAATGGTACTTCGCTAATCTTTCCCTTAGGCCTACGAGGTGGGAGACTATAGTCTGATCGTCCAACTGTTTTTCTTCCCACGTTTCCTTTACGACGTCTAGCACCCCTCTTGTGTTAGAGCCATACAAAAGCTCAAAGGGAGAAAAGCCTGTAGCAGGGTGTGGTGTTTCCCTGTACGCGAAAAGTACGTAGGGGAGGTGTTTGTCCAAAGACTTAATGTCGTCTTTAGCGAATTTGCGTAGCATCCTGACAAGGGTAGAATTGTACCGTTCGGTCTTTCCGTTTGCCTGTGGGTGGTAGCAGGATGTGGTTACTGGTCGTATTCCCAAAATCTTGCAGAGCCTCCTGATGTGTGCTGAAACGAAGTTGGTTCCATTGTCCGATAGGATCTCTGCTGGAATGCCATGCCTGGAAATATAGTTAGCAAGCTCTTCTGCTATTTTTGGAGAGGTGACAGTCCTCATCGCAATCGCTTCTGGATACCTGGTAGCATGATCTGTGATGACCAGGATGAAGCGCTTTCCTGAGCTGCTTTTGGGTAAGGGCCCGCAAACGTCAACGGATACCCTTCCGAAAGGTTTGCCAAAAATGGGAATTTTCCGCATAGGGACTTTCTCGAATGGCCGTTTCTTTGAGAATAGCTGACAGACTTCGCATGATCTACAGAATTCTGCCACATCTTTCTGTAATCCTGACAAAAAAAACGTTGGGAAATCCTATCTAGGGTTCTGTTCTCACCCAGGTGGCCACCAGTTGGACTGGAATGAGCCAACTTTAGAATTTCCTGCCTGCAGGGGGTCGGAATGAGAAGTTACCGCACTCCAGGAAAATCTCCCTCACTTACTATTCTGTACAACAGTTTCCCGTCCCTGACACACTGAATTTTCTTACCGTCATCGTAGTAACTCAGTTGTCGTGCCAGGGGTTCCAGGGTCTCGTCCTCCGACTGAAGTTGGGCGAACTGTTGTGCGTCAAGGCCAAACATCTCCAACCTATCCTGAGAACAAGAGGGATTACGGGGATCAGAAGCGTTAGCATGAAGGGAAGAGTGAAAATCCCTTCTAGCATTCCTTTTTTCCTGCCTTGTTTTCCTCGTCTTAGGAGTTGAATCTTTGAAGATTGAGTCGTCGAAGACGAACTGGTTGTGTGCTTCTTCACCGGCTGCACCATCATCTATGATGTCGGTCCTTTTCTTCCCCAGAGAAGCTGATTTGGACCGAGTAACAGCGTTAACTTGCTGATCAATGGAGGTGGCATTCATCGAAAGTAAACTTTCCAAACCACCGAAGTCACCTCCGACTAGGAAGCCAGCAGCTAGGTTCATGAGGACCCCAGCTTTTAGACGCTTAGTCTGCGTTGAGCCGTCCTTTCGGGCGATTTTCAAGTTGATCCATGTTGATGGGCAACTGATGACTACACCAAGGTAGCACAGGGCTGAAATGGTTTCACTGTGATTGATGTTTGTTGGATCCACGGGGTCTTCTCGAACGAACGTTAAGTCACTTGCTGAGTCAAGTACTATCTCAACGATTTTCCCATTAAGCTTTCCGAGCACTTTATGGGACTCGGCGAAGGCACAAATATTTTCTGTGACGGGGCTTCTGACTAGAGCGGTTCTCTTGACGTCAGGTTTTCCCCTACTTGCTCCTTGTCCACCCCTTGACTGGCCATGAGAAGGGGGTCTGTGCGACGCTCCGCTTCTTGACTTGTCATCATAAGGGTTTCTCTGTGATGCACTCTTCCTGTTTGGGCAATCTGGGGCATAATGAGATGGATCATTGCAGTGGTAACTGGCTCTGATGGGCCTATGATCCCTATCTTGATTTCCCCTGAAGGTGCCAGAGTAATGCTTCCTCAGTGAAGTCGGATACTTCTTTGGTGAAGCTGGCGGTCTCTGGTCACGTCTTGCTGGCTGGTCATCCCCTGATCTTCTATCCTGGTGTCGGTCGTTTGGATTGATGCCTACATCTGTCCGGCATTCCGTGTACTTATCAGCTTCCTTCGCAGCTTCTTTTAGTGACTCGGGGTCCTTTTCCCTGAGATGGATTTTCAGACCCGGATGAGTTGTGTCCGTGAACTGCTCCAGCAGTATTTTCTCAATCACTTTTCAAGAAGTGTGGCTCTTTCTTCTAGGTTCTCGATCAAGTCATAGTCCTTAGCGTCTAGCCATCTTAAACCGAGGTCGGTTAGGCGATAGTTAAACTCCTTATAGGACTCTGAGCTGGCCTTTTTCTCCGTACGGAAGCGTTTCGTGGAGTACTCACTATTGAGTTGGCACCGCTCCAGGATAGCTGCTTTAAGCTTCTTAAAATATTTCAGATCTCTCACAGGCAGAGCAGCTTGGGTCCTGGTATTCAAAAAGGGCTGAAGCTTGGCTACCCATTGTTCCAAGGCCATCCCATTAAAGTGGCATTTCGCTCGAAGTTGAACAGGTATAAGTCTACGTCCTGATACTCTGTCATTTTCACCATTGGGGTTGATCGGAAAGAACAGAATTGATTGCTTCCTTTTGCGTCTTTATCATGGCTTCAATCAGCTGCCTTTGGTTTTCTGCCTGCGATTCTGCCAGTCTTTGATTACGTCTGGCTTCGGACCGTTCTTGTGCCTGAAGCATCTTATCAACCAGCCTTAGAAGGAATTGGGGGTCCGATGTTTGTGTACCTCCTCTCCCGTCATGGCAATGTCCACTTGGTGACCTGCTGTGCTGGGACCTGTCGGATCTGCTGCTTCTGGAAAGAGAATTCGAATTAGCACGGCTTCGAGTCGAGCTTGGGGAATGGTTAGGGCTTGAAGGAGGGCTAGAACTTGGAGGAGGGATAGGGTTTGAAGGAGGCTGGGGAGGAAGACCGCTCCCTGCCTGAGGTAACCTAGGCTCCTGACTAGCTTTCCTATTCTGCCTGTGGTTACCTGAACCAGTTCGTTGAGGGGGATCATTTGGGTCAGCATATTGCCTAGAAGAGTGGTGTGTGGCTTTGTGCTGGTGTGGCATTTTTGAGTGGCGTAGTTGCTTGTAGCTGTCTTCTGAATTACTATCAGAATGCCTACGCTCATGCTTTGTAGGGTTGCTTTGCTGGAAATAAGTATTAGTTGCTGGATCGGGCAACCTTGAAGGGCCTGGTACGGGGTCTGCAAAAAGGAAGCCTTCCTGTGACCTACTCTGCCTCCCAGATTTTCTGTGAGTTGGCTTGTTTTCCCTAGGAGCAGATACTTGAGAGCTTGCTCCTTTCTTTTTGGGAAAATACAGACTTTTATGGTACTCTCAGTCGTCTGTCTGAGAAGCCAAATGGTCAGATCGGGAAAATGATTATTTCCAGGTTAGTTATATCGGGTCCCTGGTATGCTTGCCAAGTTTCATCGTCCTAGCACATCTGGAAGTACCCTAACTCGAACAAACTCGGACCGACAGACCGATAGACCGACGGAATTTTGATCGGTATGGGTCGCTGTCACTACCCCCACCCGTCGATTCACCCACCCGTCAATACGCCAAATCCAAAAATCCGTTGATTCACCCACCCGTCGATTCGCCCACCCGCTGATTCGCCCACCCGCTTATTCGCCCACCCGTCGATTCGCCCACCCGTCGATTCGCCCACCCGTCGATTCGCCAACCTGTCGATTCGCCCACCCGTCGATTCATCCAACGTTCTGTTGCTTGAGCGTCGATTCACCCAATTCTATGACCCGTCGATTCGCCCACCCGTCACAAGACCCAAAAAATCCACCACAACCCCCACTTTTTACGCCAGCTCGCTTATTCGTCACAAGACGTGGAGACGTCCTGATGGTGAAAAAGCTGCTAGACTCCAACATCATCCCTGGGCTATTCGAGAGCTCTCAATCGAAGTCAACGAGAGGCCATTCGAAGAAGCTCCAACTGACCAGCTGCAAACGACGCGACGAGCGGCACAGTTTTTTCTCTGTAAGGAGTGTACCACTCTGGAACAGCCTTTCCGAAAAAACTGTCAACGCTGCTACCTTGGATGGCTTCAAGAATGGCGTGGACGAGGACTGGAGAAATGCTGAATGTCGGCTGCACTGGGATGCCAGTGAGCCGATGTGACAACGACTTCTACCAACTTTGGAATGTCGGCTACACTGGAGTACCAGTGCAGCCGACATTCAGCATTTCTCCAGTCCAGATGATGATACTAGAAAGTGTTATACACCAGTGAATCAGTTTGGTTTCAAAAAAGGGGTAGGGCGTGAGCACGCGCCCTGCTTGGTTGCAAAACTACTAATCCATGCCCATGAAAATGATGAAACTCTGGTATTGGCTAGTCATGACGTGACTAGAGCGTTCGATTCTGGTATTCACGCCCATATCCTAGAATGTTTTTATTGTAGGGGAGTTAGTTCGTCTGTGATTAGAGTGCTACGAAATATGTACAGTAAGCTAAGTGCAAAAGTAAAGGTACAGTGTCAGGGACTAGAAAATCTCACACCCCCCATCCCTATTAAGAAAGGTATCCGACAGGGAGCAGTGACTTCCCCTCCACTTTTTAATAATAGTGTGTTAAAACCTCAAGAGAAAGCGCTCACGACTTGTATACTAGACGGAATAGATGTATGGATGGCTAATTACGCGGACGACATTTTGAATATAAGCCGCACAGTAAGAGGAATTGAATCAAATTTACGCATTCTCAATGCTGAGTATGGAGAAGTAGGTTTATCGTTCAACAAAAGTAAAACTGAAATAATGGTTTTTAATCCTCGCTCCAAAGAGCCTATAGAAATTGATATTGGTGGTGAGTTGCTAAAGCCCAAGGATTCTTTGATAATCTGGTGCTGCCCATTGGACCCAGTGTTCGTGCTATTCATCAGTTGATAAAAAGTTTCTTCGCTGAAAAAACTCGTAAAGCTTAAGGCCTCCTTATTGCTTTAAATTATAAGTTTTGTAGAAGCATTCTAGGTAAAGTGTATAATGCGTTTGTTATTCCCCACTTCCTTGCATTAGCACCGTTTTGGTGTATTTTTACTGAGGCTGATATTAAAGCATTATGTAAGTGTTTTTATAAGTTCGCAAAATATCTATTGAAACTTCCGCCTTGGTCAAGCAACAGTAGCATTTCAAGGAAGTATGGAATAGCCCAGCCCGTAATTGCCGTACAGAAGCGTTTATTACGGTACAGGCAAGATCTTAGATCTTGATTTGACAAGCGATATGTATAGACTCCTGAAATAGTTGATGATTTGTTTTTGATTACGCAGTGTTGTGCATTGTTTCTTTTTCCTTATTTTTTCCTACTCCATTTTTTGTGTATTGATGCATTGTGATGGGTAATAAAATTATAATAATAATTAACAGGATATTACTTACCGTTATTCAACGCCACAAAAATGAGTATGTTAATTGTTCAGCCTGTTACTTAGCCATAGAACAAAGCTTTAATTAAGCAAGAGAAAAACTGGAATCTCACATCGGGTTTATTCATATTATGACTGTTAATATCCAGTTTCACAGAAGCGCAAAAAGTATCTCAAGTAGATCGCCAGACTGTGTGTGGAATTGATGAAAAGCTCATTGCGGGAGGTGTTAAGTGGGAAGACATTTCCGAAAAATGCTTGGTTCAAACAAAACTTTTACTTTTAACAAATTTTCCGGTTTTGGCCGGATTCCGGACGACCTAATTGTCCGGCGAGAAAATAAGTTTCAGATATGGATTCAGCATGTCTCCTTACCCCTAGATCGACTATCTTATTGACTTTTATATAAGAAAAATTCTCCCTTAACTTGAAACCCCTCCCCCAGCCCCAAATATGGGGCTACAGGGCTCATCTACGAACTTGACCTGTACTTTGACTCATTTGATCCTCATACCAAGTTTGAAGAAAATATATATACACCCCTTCGAAAGTTATCGTGCTGACAGACGGACAGACAGACAGACAACTTTAACGAAGTCACACATATCCCTCCACCTACGTTTTGGGATTCCAAGAACGCTTCACTATAAAACAATTGGGATTTTACCTGTGATGATTTTGCAAATGTTGGGAATATATTGAATATAACAATTCTGCATTGTTGTGTGCGGTATGAGCTGAGACGAAACTGAGCTTATTAGCAGGAGAAGTTTGGGGAAGATATAATAGGGAACCTTACGCTTACACTACTGAGACTTGATTGATCTTGTGGCTCTTTTGACGTACCACATAATCGCAATATGTATCCCACCTCTTTCGGTACACTTGTACCGAAAAAGGGTAGCTTTTTTTTCCGATATTTTACTCTTGCATTCGTCCTCTTTATTTCCTCTTCCATTGTCAGCACCGATGTCTGACGTAATGCTTCTGATCAATCTGGCTCAAGCTACATTAACTAGTTTTCACCCTTTTTTAAATCGGACGGTATCGTATCCTTTTTAATTACTCCCCTGCGACTCGATCGCTTTCTTTTGCCGCGTTCAATGATAAGAGCCGCGCTGGATCAGAGGTCGATTTTGAGAAGTGGGCGAATCGACGGAAAAGTGGGGGTTGTGACGGATTTGTTGGGTGTTATGACGGGTAAGCGCGCTATTGTATAAAGTGGGGGTTGTGACGGATTTTTTGGGTCTTATGACGGGTGGGCGATCTGTCGTAAAAAGTGGGGTTGTGACGGATTTTTTGGGTCTTGTGACGGGTAAGCGAGCTGTCGTAAAAAGTGGGGGTTGTGACGGATTTTTGGGTCTTGTAACGGGTAAGCGAGCTGTCGTAAAAAGTGAGGATTGTGACGGATTTTGTGGGTCTTGTGACGGGTAAGCGAGCTGGCGTAAAAAGTGGGGGTTGTGACGGATTTTCTGGATCTAGTGACGGGTAAGCGAGCTGGCGTAAAAAGTGGGGGTTGTGACGGATTTTGTGGGTCTTATGACGGGTGGGTGAATTGACGGGTTTGCGAATCGACGGATTTCAGAGGTGGGTGAATCGACGCCTCTTGAAACCGAGGTTGGGCGAATCGACGGTGGGCGAATCGACGGGTTGGCGAATCGACGGGTGGGTGGATCGACGGGTAGGCGAATCAGCGGGTGGGCGAATCGACGGATATTTTGGGTCTTGTGACGGTTAGGCGAACTGTCAGAAAAAGTGGGGAATGTGACGTATTTTTTGGGCATTATGACGGGTGGGCGAATTGACAGGTGGGCGAAAAGACGGGTCCCCATCGGTATATGGCACTTGAGCCAGAGACTGCAAGTGCCATAAAAACTACTATGCCAAAAGCTTAGTGGGTAGCCAGATCCCTAAGCAGAAGTCAACACTAGATGAAATTTTATTATCACTTTTGAAAACGATCCATAAGGTCGAAGGGTGTTAATCACGATTTCGAATATTGAATTTGAAAACCAGTTTGGTTCGTCATTGACTTTTCTTAATAATTACTAATATTTACTGAAATACTAAAACTCGTAGAGATCATACGTTGATGATTATGAAACTTTTTTTCTGGTACACTAGACACCCAGGTTGATTTCATTTTCGGTCTCAGCTCGAGATTCTATGTCAGGCTTACACTTTCGCTCAAGAAAATCGGACCAGTCTGAAATTTTGTACTTTTTCGCAAAGTAGGTTGAAAAAATGACATTAACTTTTTTCTGGTACTTGATGCGTCAAATCTGACTTCATTTTCGTGTTTCAGCTTGTCATTTTGCATTAGAATCGTACTTCAGTTCAAGACGGCACAACCACGAAAATTAAGCATTGAAAAACAGTTGGTATTCGTACTTCACGTTTCTTAATCATTTTCCTGTTTTTACAAAAAGATCGAGACGATCACATAACTATGGTTACGAAACTTTCTTGATTCCGTTGTCGGTCTAAGCTCGCGATTCCATGTCCGGATCGCATTTTCATTCAGTAAAATCGGGCCACGTAAAAAATTACACTTTTTTGCGAAATAGTTTGAAAAATTGACATTAACTTTTTTCTGGTGCTTTAATGCCAAATCTGACTTCATTTTCGGTTTCAGCTTGTCATTCTGCATCTGAATCGTACTTCAGTTCAAGACTAGTGGGCAACCACGAAAACCTTATATTTTTTTCAAAATACTTAAGAAAAACGGTATTAAAAGCCAAGAAAGCTTATTTTGCGTCGAGCGAGGATATGCAAAAATGGATATGGTATTTCATCTTTTTTTCTCTACATGGTGGTGTAAAAATAATTTTTGTTGCTATTTGTTTCGGGTCAAACCTCCATTTGCCTGTACTAATGGTCTAGTTGTTGGTCAGTTGTAGACCTATTATTTATATTTTATTATATTTTGAATTTATTTTATTATATTGAATTGAGCTACGCAACCTCTACGTCGCGCTTTCGGCAACGCAATGCAGATCTTACGCAAACAAATAAAACGCAACGTAAGAATAGAACTTGAACGAAATGCAAGAATAGAACCAAGTTATATTAGAATCAAGTTAGACACAAAATTCTTTTCTTGCGTTGTGTCGACGCTTAGGCTACGCATCAGAAGAAAAACTGGAGAAAAACAAACTAACGATAAAGAAAAATTTAATAGAGAAAAGAAAACGTAAATTCGCATCCAGCGTGTAAAGTTCTCGCGCAGGTGTGAAAGCTACTCAGCATGTACGAAACGCAATATAGACGCATACACAACTCTTCGCAACGATGCATAAATGTGAAAGCGGCTATACAGTCGATAGAAAGCATCGTTGCATGACCTTGCGGTTTAGTATTTCTGTTTTTTCCACGCATCGACTTTATTATTTCCTACCATTCGGAAGGAAATCATCGGTCTGAACTTTTCTGCATGTAGCATTTGTTTTTCAACTAATCATCCATGGGACATGTTGAACATTAAATTTCTTGAATTGTCTGCTTGACGAACTGTTCGTGAAACAAATCATTCAGACAGACTTTAGGACCAATGGTCAGTAGACCAAATTGTTCGCTGTAGCAAAAGTTCCGCATACTGATAGACGGTTCTAATGGCACTTGCTCTTCGCCCAAGTGCCACATACCGATCGCAGCGCTCTTCCAGATCTGCTAGGACGATGAAACTTGGCCAGCATATCAGGGACCCGACCAGATTAACTTCAAAATAGCCACTTGTCCGATCCGACCATCGTGGGGGGGAGGCGGTAATCGGAATTTATTTGCATGCAGAACTTAAGATCGGGTGATCGGATCTTAATGACACTTCATATTTGGAAAGACCTAGGGTCTCAGACGGATTTTACAATTCAAAACGGATGAGTCAGATATATTTATTAGAACTATATTTCGGACCTTCTTGGAAAGGGTCCTTTTACTTTTTTCCATGAGTTCGTTTTCCAGTTTGAGCGGCTTGAGCCTGATATACAGCTTTAATAAAAATTTAGCATGATTCGCAGTCAGCGTGGGCTGAAGGAGGATTTTTTTTCAACCAGATATACTTGGAAATACTAAACTCTCTGATCCGACCATCATAGGGGGGAGATGAGGGAGAGGGTATCCGGAATCTTAAGGTGAGTATAGCTTTCGATCAGACGAAATACTCGTGTCTCAGATATCCCGTTTCATGTCCGGACCGGATCCGATGGATGAGGTTCGGAGGTAGAAGGGATACCGGAAATCTTGTAATACGCTTAAAGTTAAGGAATTGAGACGAAACTTGGTATGGATAAGAAGCAAAATTACTAGATAGATCATTTACGGAACCAGAATGGACCCGGACACTGTGGGGGGAGGAGGATCCGGAACTCCGGTGATCCAGAGTTAAGGTACTTCCAGGTGGGCTAGGACGATGAAACTTGGCATGCGTATCAGGGGACCAGGTTAAATTGGAAAATAGGCAGTCACCTCCTGAAAGTGCGCATCTAACAGCACAAGTGAAAGAAACAATTTTGACCAAATTCATGAGATTAAAGGGCCGATGATGATTTTTGCTTCAAGGATTTTACTTACAAACAAATTCCTTAAAGTTCTTATCTTAACCGCTAAGCACAAATAAAGTATTGTGCAAACGACACACTTTCATGATCTCCATGAGCCAGTAGTCATTTCTGCCTTAGGCGTTGTTCTTACAAATAAATTCCTAGCCCTAACCGCAGAGTGAAAGAGACAATTTTGTTCAAAAGATACATTTTCACAGTTCTATGATACTTTGTGCCTCAATCGTTTTTCTTACAAAGAAATTAAAACTGCTCACTTAAAAGTGAGCATCATCACCACAAAGTGCAAAACAAATTACTTTTGGTCAAACGATACATGTATGATCATCAGTCACCCCCAGGACAACCTGGACGCCCGGGTTCTCGGGTGACTGGTTTATTTGAAGATGGATTGTTTAGTTTTTGTGTTTTTTGTTATAAGTTGTTTATTGTGATTTTGTGGAAAATAAAGAATAAAGAATAACCTAACCTAAAGGGCTCGTCATCATTTGCGCCAAAAGACTATTTGCTTACAAAAAATAAAAATAAACCTACGAATTGACAAATCCCCACTTTCATCCTCTGACACAACCTGACACAAGTGCCATATCAGCTTCTAGCTCTTGTTTTCTTGCAATCTGACTTTTTTCTTTCTTTTTAGACTATTGGATGGATTTATGGGGACATATTACAACAATACTCCATGACAATTCACATTACTGGAGCGGGTAGCCCATCTACTTGCTCTACTGGTAAGTTTTAAGCATGCTCTGCTCTAGGATTTTTCGGCTATTTTCTTTCGTCATATTTGGTTCATTAGCTGAACACTTGGAGATTACGCCAAGTCAATTTTTTTTTTAGTCTTGACCCATCATGCTGCACCAGCTTTTATAGTGTAGTATTACAGGCCTAGCTATTGAGCTTGTGCTCACGCGGCTATCTTAACCTACGTTTTCAGCTTCGCCTTTTGCAGAGGAGATGAAATTTGGTTAAGCTAGGTCCCACCCAGCTTTGACTAGGATCAATACACCGCTGGAAATGGTTTCCTCATAACCACTTGGATTCGTAAAAAAGAAGTTTTGAGTGGACGAGAAGTTTAATTAGGAATAATTACACATTCTCGCTCTGTATGATTGGATAAGACAGAAGGGTGGAAGTCTCGGAAGAAAATCCGGAAGTCTGAACAGATATTTTGCGAACTTGTACAAACACTAACATAATGTTTTAACATCTGACTCAGTAAATATACATCAAAACTGTGCTAATGAATTTTGTGAAGGGAACTTTCATGGAGTGCTTGATTGACGGGAGTCTTCAAGTTTATGGAACGCATAACGACAGATTGACTGTTCAGCTATGACTATACGAATGAGTGACTGAATTTTCATAGAAGTTTCCTAATTTGTTCCTTTTCCAGGATGGGACAGGATCCATCTTTGTCTGGATGCTGTTGTGGGTAGGGGGAGAGGTCAGGGAACTGCGCCAGGTGCCTAACTGCCAAACAGGTGGGAGATTCTGAATCAAGCACTGCAGAAAATCTGTCAATGAAATGGAGACGGAAAGGGATTGATAAATGATAGCGTGTAATATCTGTATTGTATGACACCGTAAAAGACTTGGGAATACAGTAGAAACTAAATGGATGGGTAGCAGATAGTGGCAGAGAATTAATATACTGAAATTCGTAATTAAGAGGACGCTTCGCTTAAAGTTTAACTGAAAAGGGCTTGGATAGGACAATCTAGTTACCCATCACTTATTCACTTCACGAATATTTGATCTTCAAATAGTGGAATTTCCTTGTGATTTGTGGTACTTTATGCGCTTGTATTTTTCTTGTATGCTTTACGAGAAAGATTTATGATTTTTTTTTTGTTCAGGCACTAAGCAATCTTCACCAATCTCACCACTGCCCACTGAAAAGCCGCGTTTGTGTTGAGATCAAATTTTCCCGCGTCATAGTAGAATTTACGCTGTGGGGACAGCCGCAGCCTAGAGCAGATAGTGGAAAAAAAAAAAAAACCTTTGCAGAATCCAAATAATTCAGTTTTTTCAATCAAATGACAAAAAATAAGTCGGCTTTTCAGTTAAAGTTTAACAAGAGTATGCCGGAACTTGTAATCTTTTTCTATAATATTCAGAGGAAACCAACACTCTAATTTTGTATAGTAAGAACAAAATTAATTTGCAACACGGGTGCTTTCGTTTTGGGAGTAAAAGTTCAGGACGGGGAAGTTCCGTGAAAGTATTTTGCAGTCAAGGTGTGTTGGTGATGGGAAGAGCTCTCCGAGTTTGGGGAAATTTGTGGGAACTCGGGAGAAGTATTGCATTTTGAAAAGTTTATTCAAGGTTCAAATCGAGGCAAAATCCTGGAGTTGTGATCAGTTCGTGAGAAGTGTATCTTGTGAGACGTAAGTGATAAGTGAGTGGTGGGAAAACCTTGCTAAAACTAAGTCAAATTTCTGTTATATTTAAGCTTCGAGTTTCCTACTCAAAATAAGATTTCTTATCATATTTGGAAGTTGGTATATTCACAGAACAAAAACTGCACTGAGTCTTTGTCTTCTTTTACCTTTCGTGTACTGATCTTCTTTACTTAGTCAACTAACAATCTTACCAACACTAACCATATTCTTATGCCGGGGTACCAGGACTTTCTAGGTCCCAGGCCTGCCGTTTAGGAATATTTTTGACTATTTGACCTTACCCATACTTGTTTCATTGCCAGAGTCAAGTGTCAACCGACAATCATACCAACACTTACCATATTTTTCTGCCGGGGCACTAGGACTGTCTAGGTCTCAGGCCTGCCGTGAAGGAATATTCCTGAGTATTTTACCTTACACTTCTTGGTTTTCTTACCGTAGTAAAATGACAACCTTACCAAAACTTACCACATTCGTATGCCGGGGTACCGGGACTTTCTAGGTCTCTGTCCATCCATGTAGGAATATTTTCCCCAACGACATCATTGACATTTGTGTATTCGACATTTACGTATTGACATTTACGCATTTACATATTGATTTTACGTATTAACATTCTCACTAAAGTTACCCCATAAACTTACACAACTATCTTACATGTACTTACCATATTCTTATGCCGGGGTACCGGGACTTTCGAGGTCTCAGGCGTTCAGCGTAGGAATGTTGGTATTCACCGCTTCATTTCAATGTTTGAACGTAGGAAGAAGAGGAACCAGAAAGTAGGAAGTAAATTAAAGAGAAAGATTCCGAGTTTTGCGTATGGTTTCGTGGTAAATAAATTTCTACTAATTTCAACCAAAAGTGGTGTTAGATTCCGGAATAGAGGGTGTTGCCTGTCACGTGGGCAGGAGGGCATAGGCCGATCGTTACGCTGTCTCAGTTTCTTAAAATCACATAAATATATACAGCCCTCCAATAATCTGGTATTTGGCTAACGTTTCGTAGCCTTCAAAAGTAACCTTTAAAAAAAAATCACAAAATAATCTACAACTTCATATGGGAAGGAAAAGAACCGCCGAAACTCAGAATTACAGTTATGTACCAGCTGAAACTAAAAGGAGGACTGCAAATAACTAACCCTGAAGCTAAGTTAAGAGAACATTTCGGCAGGACCAAGAAAAAAGACTCAGTGTTAAATTCGTGGATGTTAATGAGAATAAGCGGGAAAAAGGACACCCACACAGCCTAGAAATTGTTTGTATGGGCATCGAAGAGATGAGAAAAGAAAAATTGTCGATTCTGATGTAAAAGAAACACCAAAAGAAGGGATACGAAATTTTTACCGAGAAAAGAGGAGCCCACCGGATATAAAATTAATTGAAGAGAAACCGATGACAAGGAGCAAGCAAACCGAGCTTTCAACATACATCGATGTTTTCACCGAAAGTATAACAGCATGTATTTTTACCAAATATATAACGTTCTCCAAACAGAAGAAAGAAAGCACCAAATTTTTCGGGGTCCCGTCAGTACCGCAACACTTCAGTTGAGATCTACGTCAGTTGGCCACAGAGATCCGTCAGTACGCCAACACTTTCCGACAGTTTGCATACACGTCAGTTGGCCCTCAAAAATCCGTCAGTTGACCAACATGTCAGTTGACCCACACGTCAGCTGACCAACACGTCAGTTTACCAACACGTCAGTTGACCCACACGTCAGTTGACCAACGGTCAGTTCGCCTACCGTCAGTTCCCATACACGTCAGTTGACATAAACGTCAGTTGACATATTTTAGAAATCAATCAGTTCGTCGACACCTTAGATCTTTTATCGTCAGTTGACATAAACGTCAGTTGACATAAACGTCAGTTGACATACACGTCAGTTTACATAAACATCAGTTAACATAAAAATCAGTTAACATAAACGTCGGTTGACATAAACGTCAGTTCTCCTGCAAAATCCGTCACTACGGCCCAAGATTAATACCCACCTATTGGTTCGAAGCCGACTGGGTCACCGAAAGCAATTAAGCAGAGGGAATAAAACCCAGGGGATTAATAAAAAGTAGCCGACATTTGCGCATATTGATGAGGGTAAAATTAGTTCAGATCGTCGGGAGCTTACAGTGAAATGCGGAAGGTAAAGTCACTAAAGAAAGAACAGATGCGAAGTTATTCAATCAGTACAAGCTGTTGTGAAGGTTTTGATTGGGGCCAGTCAAACCAAAACTGAAAATAATATCTGTAAACATCAGTTAGTATAATGTCAGTTGGCATAGCCTAAACGTCAGTAGGCATAAAAGTCAATTCACTGAAATTTTCCGACAGTTCGCTCACATATTGTTGTCGATGGGATAATTACGGAAGCTCACCCAGGTGATTAATAAGAGAAGCCGACAATTTCACTTTTAATGAGGCAAAAATTAAGTCAGGAGCTTATCGTCAAATGTGACGGTTTGATATACGTTACGAAAGAAAGAAGACGGTTGGCAGAAACCAGTGAAAATTTTCACTGTAATTAACAGCTTTGCTAAGCTGTGGTCAGGAAGCGAATAAAAACACTCGCTTCTGATGAATTTATTTTGAAGAGAGCTAGTTTACAACTTCAAGAGAAAAATATCAATTGCTGGGCAACTAAAACACAATTAGAATGTATTAAAAAATGCTTCGATTATTATTAGTCAGGTATTAGCACAACACATTTTCAAATAGCACACGAATACAAGCAGGTAGTGATGCGGATGGAGATGTTGAGTTGGAAATCAGCTGTAGTTACTTAACTTTACGGACAAGTCCGTTCAGTTACATTTATTTGAATTTGTATTAATTAATGTCTGTTCGATTCGATTTCTTTCATACATCGCGAAAGATACCGGAAAAAGTGTTTGCCACATTTTAGCTCCACGAGTATCTACCGTCAGTCCATACCCTGACGTCTTGCCAAAAACTGAGTAAAAAAATGTTCGTTGTAGAATTTTGCTCCCTCCCTCACAAAATAATCCAATTAAGCCGATCATTATACAAGTAAAATCGAACCTTTTATATTGCGGCCAGAAAATATCTTAAATATAAAGGCCTAATTCGTCGCGAAGCATTTCCGTGTACGAGATTATGTTTTTCTGCATATTCAGGCCCATGACCTTCATGTTCTTTGGCTACTATGAATTTCCCGGTAGTCACCAACACCAGTCTCGAATATACTTCAACTTCCGAAAAATATAATTTAAGATGGGTATATATTCGTGTAGACTACAAAGGAGAGACACAAAATCATTCTGAAACTATTTCACTAATCCTTGCCACTGTAATTCGTTTCTCCATTTACCTTTTGCGTTACCTGCAGTGGTGAAAATGTCGATAGCTCTAATGTACACATTCAGGTAGTTTAAATTAACATCATCAAAAACAATTAAAGCTCCCGTGGTACCTATAATGCCGATGCAACTCACTTCCGTAACAGCATCAGTTAGTTTTCAAACTTGGAGACCCACATCACTTTTCATATGTTGTGTTCGGACCCCGCCAACGATACGCGATTCACTAGTTTCCATGCGTATTATGCTCCCGATGAATTTTCCCGTATCGACCTATTGATGTGCTGGATATACTTATCACTTTTCGGTCTGTCGGTCGGTCCACTGTTCTCGAGTTAGGGTACTTCCAGAAGTGCTAGGACGATGAAACTTGGCAGGCATATTAGGGACTCGACCAAACTAGTCAAATCACCGATCCAACCACCGTGGGGGGAATGGAGTGAAGGGGAATCCGGAATATTGACGTATTCACAACTTTTGAATGGGGAATCGGATCTTAATGAAACTTGATACTTGGAAAGACCTCGTGTCTCAGATGTCACACTTCAAGTCCGGAATGGATCCGGTGGGAAGTACAAGCATAAGCCGTGGATACATCAGTGACAGAACCGGGCCGGATTCAGGCACTCTGGGGAGTTAGAGGGGGGGGGGTCCGAAGTTCCAGTGATTGCGATTTAAGATACTTCCAGATGTGCTAGGACGATGAAACTTGGCGTGAATATTAGAGACTTGACAAGATAGGCTGAGAAATTGTCAGTTCCCAGATCTGTCCATCCCTTAAAATACTAATCCTGACAAAAAAAAATAAAAAAATATGTTAAGCAAAACATACATTTTTGTGATCCATATGATACCATGATCCTTTTTGCCAAAAGGGTTTTTCTTACAACTACGTTCCTTGAATTACAAACAATACTTTTGAGCAAAATACAAATTTTCGTGCTCCCGATGAGCTCATCATTATTTTTGCTTCAAGAGTTTTGATTACAGATGAATTCCTAGCGCCCTTAAAGTGCGCACAGCCAAAAGCATTACCAAACGATACATTCTGGTGATTTCAAAGGACCCATGATCATTCTTATCTCGAGGGTTTTGCTTACAAAAGATCAAAACAAACCCACAAATTGACGAATTCCTACGTTCATCCTCTGACCCAGCCTTCAAGTACCATATGAGCTTACAGCTCTTGTTTTAGCAGAAAATAGCATTTTGTATTATTGGAATTATAGCCTAGCTGTATTTCGGGAGAAAATTGGATTATGTTTAAGAGTTTTTGCCAGTGGTCCACATTATAAAGAGAATATGGCTGTATGTTAGAAACTGTATTTTAGCAGGAAAAGCATATCCTTTTTTGTTTCTTTAAATAATTCCTGAAGGGGGAGGTTGATAATAAATGGCCTTATTAAGCATTAACTTTTGAAAAAGTGGGGCTGGTGCTTTCGTTACTAGGTATCGATTAAAAGAGAATCTACTTTTATCTACTTTTTCTGGAGGGCTATTTCTTTTTTTAATAGTATCTTGTGGAAGTATTGGCCAAGACAAAACTATTACGTCCCTCCTTGTTTCCGGTACCCTTTGGGCAAGGATTGTGATTCACAGGCACATTCTGGTCCTTCACCTTGTGATGGTTGTTACGCCCTAATTTGCGTTTAATTATACGTTTCGCCTTATATTATTTTCAGTTTCCGTTTGACTGGCCCCAATCAAAACCTTCACAACAGCTTGTACTGATTGAATAACTTCGCATCTGTTCTTTCTTTAGTGACTTTACCAGCCGCATCTCATTGTAAACTCCCGACGATCTGAACTAATTTGTCGCAAATATCGGCTTCTTTTTATTAATCCCCTTGTTTTTTTCTGCTTAATTGCTTTCGGTGACCCAGTCGGCTTCTAACCAATAGGTGGGTATGAATCTTTGGCCGTAGTGACGGATTCTGTAGGAGAACTGACGTTTATGTAAACTGAAGTTTATGTCAACTGACGTTTATGTCAACTGACGTTTATGTCAACTGACGTTTATGTTAACTGACGTCTATGTCAACTGACGGTAAGCGATCTAAAGTGTCGGCGAACTGATGGATTTCTAAAACATGTCAACTGACGTTTATGTCAACTGACGTGTATGTGAACTGACGGTAGCGAACTGACGTGTAGGTGAACTGACGTGTATGTGAACTGACGTGTAGGCGAACTGACGTGTATGTGAACTGACGTGTATGTGAACTGACGTCTAGGGGAACTGACGTGTGGGCGAACTGTCGGATTTTTTGTTTATGCGAACTGACGTTTATGTCAACTGACGTGTTGTGGTAGTGACAGCGACCCTCGGAGACGGATATGAAAAGATAGAAACAAAAGCCACTGGAAAAGGAATTCCCGATGACGGAAGGGCATCCTTTGACGCAGGAAGTGCAAAGAGGTAAAAAAAACGTAATTAATGTCTCCAGGACGAAACCCCCTTTTTTGTTCGACTGCTAAAAAAATAACGAGGGATAATATCTTTATAAATAAGTAGTTTCAAATGATACAAAATTTTAAGGAAAGAAGATATTAAAGAAGGAAAAAGTAAAGAAAATTTTAACGTTTTAAAGATGTGATGAAAATAGTAAAATAAGAAATAAGGGTAAAAGAGGAATAAGAAAGAATATGAAAAAATTAAACGTAGAGATAGAGGAAAGTATATAGGTCGGTCAGTAAAAAAATAATTCAAAATATTAGATGTCAGGACCGTTGGCGTCACCGAAGGAAAGTAGAACCGTGTCACCTGACCAAATCATATTAGACAGGAATAACGGAAAAGATACCACGCGGAAATTTTTTTTTTTTTTTTTAATAAATATCGTCTCAGGATATTGCTGATTTTCTGCATGGACGAAGTTTCTTTTACGCCGGTAGGGGGCAAAATTTATAAATGAGTTTGGGATCAGTGACCCATTTCGAGACTAATGCAAAGTACAACCACAATGACAGGTTTGAAGATTCCACGATAGGTTTTCATCAATTAAAATCCCAAGTATTTTGTTGTTGTTACTCTTTTTATCACATTTCCTTTAACTGTGATTTGATCACTACCTTCGCTCGACGAAAGTCTAGAAAATACCATGAAAAAAGTTTTTGAAAAATTTATGGTTAACAGATTATGTTGAGAAAATTTTAAAAATTCAGAAACTGCATTGTCAATTTTGTTATACAAAATATCGACTGAGGGCGCTGCCAGAAAGAGCAAAGTGTCATCCCCAATCATGATGACACCAGCCTCTGACAGGTAATGCTTCACTCGATCAATAAAAATAATGAAAAGGAGGGGTCCCAGGATTGACCCTTGTGGGACCCCGCACTCTATTTTCTTTTTTCTTGATAAAAAAGAACCATTCTGAACCACTTGATATCGGTTGCGTAGATACGATGAAAACCACTCCAGGCTTGAGCCTTTAACCCCAATTGAGTCAAGAGCTTGAATAAGCTCTGAGTGGTCTACCGTATCAAACACTTTTTTCATGTCCAAAAACACAGCTGCGGGTATTAGACCAGCTTCAAATGCATCATTAATCCAATCAACCAATTTTAGAACTGCCATATCTGTAGATAGCCCTTTTCTGAACCCAAATTGGGTTTCCATTAGAATTTTATTTTTTTCCATATAATGGCTTAACTGGGCGTGTACCACTTTCTCATATAATTTGGAAAAAAACGGGAGTCAATATGTGTCAATCTTTACTTCAGTTTCTTCGTTGTGTTCACGATTATTCTGCAACCAGGATATATTACCGAAATAATTTGATGAGCTCGAGGTACCAGGTTCATCTTTCTCCAATTCCGAACGTGTTGGCGACACCATGCTTGGGGATCGTTGGATCATCAAATGAAGATTTTTCCTATGAAAGTTTTATTTCTGCTTCCTAAATTTTGGAATTTGCCAGAAATTTGGCAGGAACTTTCAAATCCAAGGAGTTAGTCGATATAGGGTGAGGAGACATGCTAATCTGTGACTAATTTTCTCGCTGGACAAGAAGTGTACTTTGGAACTCGGCCAAACCGGAAATTAGGTAGGAATCAGTCTTAATCGATTAGAGGTGGAACTTCTCGTCAGACAAGTAATCCTACCGAAACATCTTTAAATCGACTGTTGTAATAGCTTCTTGCAAAGTGGGTAAGTTTGTCAACCTAACACAGAGAAGGCTAGCTTAACCAGTTAGAGCTTCAAACTTTTGACCGAAAAGTTCTCGGTTCGCTTTTTGTTGTCACGAGCTCTTTTGGTCTGCACGCAGTTCACCCGGGATTCAGCTAAAACGAGGAATCTGGTCAAGGTAAAATACTTACGTAAATTCGATTACAGATGAGACCAAGAAGAAACTATGCATGTTGATCCAAATCCGAACTTGGTTTTCTCATCTGCTTTGGCCGTAGTTTGTCTAAAACCACCAAAACGATATCATTTTGTGTCCATTTCCAAGCGGTTGATTAGGGATAAACAGTAGCATGTTGCGGGGTCTGACGATCAGCCAAAAACCTACAAGAACCGATTGTCTGGATCATAAGTTCCAATAAACATTCTTCTTTTGGGATCCCATCAAAACCATTGGTCTTGCTTCTTTGAGAAATGCGTCGAAGAAGCGACTATACAAGACCAGACCATTGGGGCTAGTTAACTTTGCTTGTTCGTCTTCATTTGTGTTTCTTTGATACCTGAAAGAAGTAGGCCTAAGATACGGTGGTTTTAGAATAGCGAAGTGCTACCAAACTCCATAACAACAGTAGAAATTCGTTTCGCCAGTTACATCCGTAGCCTACATTGCCAAAAAAAAACGAAGAAAATAGGGATGATATGACGATTTCCAAGTTTTCTGTTTTCATTTTTTATCCAGAAAATGGTGACAGAAGGAGATTCGGGAAATGACTATGAGCTACGCCCGAAGTCGTGCATGACATATTCTGATCTGCGTCAATTGTTTTGAGTATTCTAGGCTTTAAGCATCCGCTGACGCTTTTTATCTCCAATTTCTCGAAACCATATCGAGCACTTATCAAGGCAGACCGCACCGGTGGCGTTTCAAATTCCAGTGAAGCAGTGTTGTTTCAAGAGAGCAATTGCTTGGAGATATCTTATTGACGTCAGTAGACAGCCAGGCATGCAAGAGCTTTTGTTGAGCATTTCTTTGGCTTTGATATTACTCCTGGTCCCGGTCGACTCGAAAGAACGTGAGTTTCTTTTTTCTATAATGTTATTCTCTACGTATGCGGTGCCGTAGGCAACCATAGCTCGAAGGTGATGCAGTCGGAGGTGTATGGTAGATACCATATAGTAATATAACCATATAAATATAAACCATATAATAATTCTGCAAACACGTTCCGCTCAAGTACAAGCACGCAGTTATACTTCTCACATTTGAGATTGTCACATGCCAGCCATGAAATGTTATTGGACGGGTTCAGATTACTTAACCGGACTTAAGGCGTATTCTCGCCGTTCCCCGAGGACTCCTCGGGGAATCGAAGGGAACGGCAAGAATCGAGGGACTCGCTCCACGCGGACTCCACGTACAGAAAACAGCGAGAACACGGGGAATGCTTCCAAAACGGATTTTGTTTGGACAAAAAATATGCAGTTGACCAAATTAGTCCGGATCCATTTTATTTTTGGTTCTGTTCATTCTGATTACTTTTAATTAATTTTACACTGCAGCAATACCAGCAAAAATTTATTCCCCTCCGAATCTGAAAGGGAGTCCTTTTTGATGATGGTGATGATAACCGGAGCATTCCCCGTCCGTGGGGACTCGCGAGAATACGGGGAGTGAGTCCCCGGGACAAACAAAAACGCGGGGACTCCTCAAGTGGAGTCCTCGGGGAACGGCGATACGCCATTAGCAAAATAGACGTCATCCGATAACTTTTTTCAAGCTTGGTTCTCACTAAAGTAGAATTTCGCTACAGTTTTACAGAGCGAAGCATTTGCATCATTTAAAAATAGGCGTAAGTAGTTCACAAACGAAACATTGGATTTGTGAGATAATACCTTGTCCAGTGAGGAAACTTTCAACTGGTACGACATTTCAAATACACCTTCAGAATAAGTCATGGGCGGTTTATTATTAAGTACGCTTCCCGTCAGCAGAACTGAGTTAATTTGAACCATGCGTTAAGGTTGGTTCTCCATCATCCGGCTTTCTTTCCGGTCGCCAACAAAATTTGCTACCAGACCCCTCCCACCAACCGAAGTCAGACTAGCAAACACAGAATGTTCCGTCATAGAATTCTCCTAGTTCAGCAGAAAATATCCTTTCAAATATTCATTCAGCAACGGGATCATCTACTGTCATTCTTTAATTTCAGCACATGACAGCTCTTCCTCAAATATCACTTATCAAGGTGAGAACACTTTTTGTAAACTGAAAGCTGACACCGGTCCCTGCAAAGCCGCCTTCACCCGATACTATTTTGACTTTGAGTCAAAGAAATGCAGAAAATTCACCTATGGTAACTGCCACGGGAACAGGAACAACTTTGCAGACGCAGAAGAGTGCCGATCGGCGTGTCGGAGCTTTATAAAAGACGGTGAACCCTACGTCGATGGTTCGTACCCAACCTCGTATTATATTCTTTTTTCTAACCGCTTGTTTGTTTTCCGGACTAGATTCCTGGCACCAAATGCCCACCATGAGGCCCTCTGCTGAACGTAACCTAACAAGAATAAGACCTATAGCCTAGAAACCCTTCTCCGGCTTCCTTCAACATAAGAGCAGAAAGCTCATAATATGATCTTTCTGACAAGTGCCATACAGTGTTCTGACAAGTGCCATATTATGGCACTTGTCAGAACACTTAGCATATGTGTCAAATAGGTTCTGTAGTTGTCAAGGTTGAATCTCTCTCCCGAGATTCCTTTTTTTTTCAGGGCCACTGTCTAGGGAACCGGGAGCCGTACTTTATGTCCTACGGGCTAATGAACCGGTAGCGTTCACGGAAACCAAACACACAGCCACGATTCCGGGATCTGACGTCATTCACTAATGGAAACTTGTGCTGGCTCCCGTTCCGGTAGTAAATGGAAATAGTTCACGGAAACTTCATCGTACCAGCTCTCACGGATTATGTATTGAAAAGCTAGGGAGCCGGTAGGTGATACCGGAAACTATATAATTGGAGCTTGTGTTCCGGTAGTGTTTACATGGAATGTAGAACTCACGGAATAGTTCGGATGAGAGCTAGGATGCTGGGATTTTCAATGACCAGTTCACGGTCACAGATGGCTTTGGGCTAGGCTTCCAGTAGTTCCAAAAAATATAAAGTTTTAACTCACGGACCCACGTAAGAGCAGACTAGGAGTCTGTGAGTGAATATTTTTAACTAACGGATCCCAATTCCTATGGGCTAAAGTTCCGGTAGTGAAAAAAAAAGTACGAACTCACAGAGACGTGTCAAAATATCTTGGGTTAATCACGCGCTACCGGAACCCCAGCTCATGGAAGTTAGGTTCCCTGAGCTGATAATATGTGCTACCGGACTCGAAGTTCATATTGACACGTGTCCGTGATTTGGTAGTTTTGGTTTTTGTCACTACCGGAACCTCTTTTGTTTTGTCACTGTTTTTAAACTCTTCGTAACAGTTTTCATCTTCTTTTGGTATCTTTTGTTTAGGGGAGACCGGGGCTATTCCGGACGTTTTTCAGATTTTCGGTTGTATCATTTTCCGTACTGGACCGATCACTGTGTTTATACTTCCTTTTGGAAGGTAAACTATTTGGCAATCCACACCAACAACCTCATTGTCCTATCTACAACCACATTTTCAGAAATGAGATTTTCCCAAGTTTGGTCATGCTGTCCGAAAATGCCCCATGGCGGGGCATTTTCGGACACACCCGGGGCATGTTCGGACATGCCCCACCTCTCAAAGAAAAGTACTGCACAAATGTTAACAAACTTCGTATATTTGTGTAAAAGTAAGAAAAGTAATTAAAAGCACTGGTACTTAACCATCACTTTATATTAGAGGCTGAGAAATCACGTGAAAACACATGTCCAGCAATGGATCTTGCTGTCCCACCTGAGGAACTAGGATCTGGTAAGACTAGGACAATATCCTTTATGTCGACCGTTGCTTTGTCCTCAATCTCTGGGAATACGAACTTCGGGCCAATCTTTCTCAAAACAAAAAAAAAACAGGCAAGAAATAATGTCCGTACATGCCCCGTAATCTGTGTCCGGAAATGCCCCACAGTGACCTTTAATAAAAAGATGGCTACATTACTTTATAATTAGAAAGTAGCCAATAGATCACTCTCTCACCTGCCGAAACTGCTTTCCCCTAAAGCTTGCAGAACGCCTGAAAAACGACAAGGAACATACAGCTAGAAATTTAAATTTACCTCCAAATTTACATCTGACCCTCTCAAAGGAAAATTTATTACTGAATTCTAGTCAGGATTTGATCGAACGTGCGTTATATGCTCGCCATCTACTGACATTTTTGTCAAGTTTTTGTATCGATATCTGAACGAGCAATATCGTTTGTCCGATCATGCCCCCGTCCGAAAAAGCCCCTGTCTCCCCTAATGATTGAACCCTGATTACCCGTGGAATGTTAACAGACAGTACGGAGCAACAGAACTAAAAGAAAGAAGAAATACTAAATTACAAAAAACAAAGACCAAGCCGACTAACTGAAAACAAATATGATAAGATCTCTTCATTGATTTTTACTTGATCAGATGTTTGGCAATTCGAAGGAAAATTCAGGTTCTTTAATTTAAAACAGCCGAATCGTAATATGAGTCGAGGGGGCCGGCAGGGATACAGGCTCGGCAGGGAGACAAGCTCGCTAGCACGGCCCTAAGTTACTCTAATTTCGGAATTATCATACCTTTCAAACAGACAGCATACTTACTCCACTCTTTTTTGTAGTGTGCTACCAGCAAATAATAATTGACAAATAATAAAACTAGTTTTTATGGCACTTGCAGCCCCTGGCTCAAGTGCCATATACCGATCGCAATTCCGTTTGTCTGTCTGTCGGTCGGTCGGTCGGTCCCATTTTTTTTGTCCCACATGTTCGAGTTAGGGTACTTCCAGATGTGTTAGGACGATGAAACTTGGCAGGAAAATCAGGACCCGACCAAACTAACCTGGAAATAATTAGTTTCCCGATCCGACTGGGGGGGTGGGTGGGCCGGGGAATTCTGAAAATTAAGTAGTTTTTGTCACACTTTTTCGAGTTGGGGTACTTCCAGATGTGCTAGGACGATGAAACTTGGCAAGAGCATCAGGGACCCGACCGGGCTAGCCTGGAAATAATCAGTTTCCCAATCCGACCACCTGGGGGGAAGTGGGAGGGCTGGGGAATCCGGAAAACTGGAGTAGTGTGTAACTTTCGAACGGGTGATCGGATTGGAATGAAACTTAATAACTGAATAAATGGCGTACCTCTGATGTCCAATTTGAAGTCCGGACCGGATTCGACAGCTATGGGGGAGTTGGGGGGGAGACCGGAAATCTTGAGAAACGGTTAGAATGGAGGGATCGGAGTGAAACTTGCTGGGAAGAACAAGCATCTGCTCCAGATAAATCGTTTATACATTTGGACTTGATCCGGACACTAGGGGTGGTGGTGGAGGGGAGTTTCCCGGAATTCCGGTAATGGCGGTTTTGGGGAATTTCACGACGAAACTTGGGAGGCGAATCAGGGACCCGATCAAACTGACTTATAAATAAAAATTTAAATGATTCGGTAGTCGTGGGGGGAGTAGCGGGAGGGGGAATCCGGAATATTGAGTCATGCGTAACTTTGGAACGGTTGATCGGATTTGAGTGAAATTTGATAATTGGTCAGAGGATATGTCTCTGGTGATCTTTGTCATGTCCGGACCGGATTCGACAACAATGGGGGGGGGGGGGGAATACGTGATCGGCTCAGACTGGGGAGATCGGGATGGAACTTTGTGGGAATAATAAAGAGATGCTCTGGATAAATCACTTACAGAACCGGATTGGCTCCGGCGACTGTGAGAGAGTTTGGGGGGGGGGGGGGGGTCCGGAATTCCGGTGATCGCGATTTAAGGTACTTCCAGCAGAGGCGTTACTAGCCAAAATGTTTGGGGGGGGGACGAGGTATTTACCGACTGGCTGGTCATTTTTACCGACTGTTTTTGCGGATAAAAACGACTATTATTGAGAAAAAAACGACTGTATAGACGAAAAATTGACTATTTTTACGAAAAACCGACTGTTTTTAAGAAACATTGATTGTTTTTAAGAAAAACTATTTCTGAGTAAAAAATCGACCGTTTTTACTAAAAATCGCGGCGCTTCGCGCCGACTCGGCTATTTTTTACCGACTGGCCGACCACATTGGGGGGGGGCGGCCCCCCCCTCCCCCCCCAGTAGTGACGCCTCTGACTTCCAGATGTGCGAGGACGATGGAACTGGGCTGGAATATTAGAGATTCGACAAGATTGGCTCAGAAATTGCCACTTTCCAAATCTGACATTCCTTAAAGTACCAATCTTGACCGTAAATTTAGAAAAATACTTTTAAGCAAATTATACATTTTTATGATCCTCATGAGCCCATTATCATTTTTGCCTCAAGGGTTTTGCTTAAAAATGAAGTCCTAGCTCCCTTAAAGCGTGCATCTGAACCGCAAGGTCGAAAACTACTTTTTTCTATCAAACGATACATCTCAACCCATGATCATTTTGTGCCACAAGGATTTTGCTTAAAAATGTATTTTATCACCCCTAAAGTGCCCATTTTAACCGAAAAGTGAAAAAAAAACACTTTTCACCAAACGGTATATATCAATAATCCCTAAGGACCTTTGATCATTTTGTCTCAATAGTTTTTCTTACAGATGAATTTCTAGCGCCTATAAAGTGCGTATCATTACAGCCAAGTTCTAAAACAAAATACTTTTTCTCTAGCTCCCTTAAATTGTGCATCTGAACCGCAAAGGTAATCTTAAAGTACTTTTTATCAAACACTACATCTCAACCCATGCATGTGCCATATGAGCTTACAGCTCTTGTTGGGATCCAAAACGTAAGTGGCGGGATACCTATGACATCGCAAAAGTTGTCCGTCTGTCCGTCCGTCTGTCAGCACGATAACTCTCGAAGGGATTGAGATATTTTGATGAAACTTGGTGGGAGGATCCTTTGGGTCAAAGTACAAGTCAAGTTCGAAGATGGCTGTGTAGTCCTATATATGAGGGTGGGGGAGGGGTTTCAAATTAACCCCTTCAAATTTTTTGAAAGCTATTTAGATAGTTGATTAAGACGTAAGGAGACATACTGAATCCGAACATGAAAGTTATTTTCTCACCGGACAAGTAGTTCACCCGGAATCCGGCAAAAACTGGATACAAAATTTGTCGACCAATTTTCGGCTACCCCTTTTCTTCACACTAGTATAGCTCTGCTCGTGGATGCCGCGAAGAGTGCGTAATCTATGAGTGTCGGACAGAGCTAGTGTTATCGAAGGTCAAAGGGGTTGGTATATGGGAAAAGAGTAGGTGGTTGCAGGCTGTCCCAAAATATTTTTAAACAGCTAATGAGATGGTCGATTATGGGGTAAGAAGACAGGCTGAACACGAATATGAAAACCATTTTCTCGCCGGACAAGTAAGTAAGTTTAATGTGAAGTTGATTAGATGTTCGACTTAAGGGTAAGAATTGACATGCTGAACCCATATGTGGCAATCATTTTCTACCCGGGCAAGTACTTTGCCCGTAAATCCGGCCCAAAACGGAAAATTTGTTAAAAACAAAAGTTGTATTTGTACTCGATTAGATGTCCGTCTTAGGGTAAGAAGAGATGCTGAATCCGTATATGACAATATTTTTTTAGCCTGACATATAGTTCGTTTGGAATCCGGCTGAAACCGGAAAATTTGTTATAAGTTAAATCTTTATTTGAAGTTGATTAGATATTGGATATAGGGTTTCGTTTTTTAGCTTTATTTTTTCGCCGGACAAGTAGTTCCGGAATTTCACTGAAACCGGAAAATTCGCATAAGTAAGTCAGGATCGTTTCGATCGGGTTTTAGGGCTACACACATGCTGAATTCATATCTGGACTTGGTTTTCTTAGATGATTAGCTATTTGGCCTTAATCTGTTTCTAAATTTTAAGAGTAAAAATGTTCAAGGAGTCTGAAGAAGACCAGATCTGGCGAAGACAAAACAACATCAAATATTGAATTTTTGGAATCCCGTCGAAGCCTTTGGTCTTGTCTGTTGTGCGTTCTGGAAGGGACATTCAGACTGATATTTACACTTGAGATCGTCGACTTGCACGCATACTCGTTATTGCCGTTAACAGCCACACGAGAGGGTAGTAGGCTACCCATTTAACTCGTTGCTAAATTTTATCCTGTACAACGCCACGCGAATCTTTTAAAATGAAGAAAGAGCATAGAAATAAATCTGATGATCTGTATGGGAGTCTAAACGGAAAGATTTCACGGCTGTCACGCTTTGATCAACGTGGATTGTGTTTACTCTAACGTGGATGGTGTTTACTTTAGAGGAGCCAGATCCGCGCACCATCTGCTTCTTGCCGCACCTCAACAACTCGATCAGTGGATCTGGAGGCAATTGCACAAAGGAATATGTGCGGTGGTTCTATAACGGCACCACCAAGAAATGCCAGCAAGTAGATTACAATGGCTGTGCTGGCACAGAGAATCTGTTTTACAGAGAAGTTGCATGCCTGAAGACCTGCGAACAGAAATTAAACGGTGAGTGATTAAACGGCGCAAACTAGTACGTCTTGAAAAACCGAGTTGTTTGTTATTTTTTTCTTTATATTGTTCTAAAATTCAACAGAATGTGATGTTTTCGAACAGGTATGTATTTAGCGTAATGAATATCATGATATGTCTTCACTGACCTTCTTCGAGGTGAATGTTACCTCGACTAAACGTTTTTTTTTTGTTCGACAAAAAGCAAAGCCGTCTTTTCAAAAAGTAATCTAACAAAAATAGGATGAACGAGAGATAACCGCAGAGTGAAATTAAACGCGCAGTTAATGCAGTTATTGGTTGTGTTTGATAAAAATGTGTCAGTTAACTTTCCTCTATCTCGGTTGATATCGGAATACAAATCTTGACAGCCATTTTTAAATATCAACCACGCTTTGCTAGATAAATATTTACATAACCTACCTTACCTTCGGCTCGGATATGTTATTTAATGTTATCCTCCATGTCTGTCTGGGTGTTATCTTCCTATGTTATTCTCGATGTCACAAGTTAACCTTTCCTGACTTTCTAAAACAGGTATGCAATGCATATCTTTCTATGTCCCACATGAAGTTATATTATAAAAATTACTTTAAGAGAGAGAGAATTTACTGCAAAACATAATGAACAAACGTGAACAGGGGTCACCACATAGTTTTCACCTATCCTATAAGTCGTGAGCGACACTAACAAAACACCACACCATATCATCACGGCCCACCCAAACAAAACCAAATAAATTTAAAATTTATATTTATGGAAGAGCATCGTTTTGAAAAGATCCTTCGTACCCAGCTCCTCCTCACCCTGGATCATCCCTCCCACCACCAGAAAATCCCAACTCGTAATGCCACGGTACAATACCGAAAACCCACAACATGTAGTGCCCAACTGAGGTACGATAAGATTCCCAGTAGATATCGTACGATGGAGGTAGGTTGAAGATGCTGTGTTCAACAGATCACTAGGACATGGCAATGATTTTTTGTACACAAGTCAAAAGATAAATAATAGCAGCGGGAAGAATGCCTAGATTGGAGTAAACATACGTGCCGAATTACGATACCCAGATCCGCTTAAAAACAAAGGGTATTGTTTTGTAGGCTATGATAGGAAAAAGAGTTGATGGGAACATCCTCATCCAGACAATAGCACAGTACAGGATGTACGGTTGGACCATTGAAAAATAAAGCATACGGAGAATATTAGCGGGAAAAATATATTTGAATTTACGCATTATACCCACATTTCTAGATAACGTTTCCCCAACCCAAGCAACACGATTTTTTATTTTGCAGGCTGATACGAAGCCGTATCAACCTGCGCAGATCTTTTCCTCAAATACTGAAAAGCAGAAGATGGCCTCCAAAAAATGAGCAAAAAACATTGCTTTCACTAAAAAAAACCAAAAACCCAGAAGAACATTATCGATTTTTTTTAAGACTGAAAGAATATCTTGCTTTTCTAGCCAAACAGTCTATGCCCTAGATCAGCTAGATCATACCTTGTCACTAACAGATTTCCACTGAAAATACAATTTGTCAACTGAAAAAGAATCTTACTTTAACTTTTGTTCCAAAATTAGTTATTCAGCTTTGCGCACTGTCTTTTTTCTCGATTTTCTCCACAGCCGACGTGCTTTTCCGGTATACCAGTGTAAGTGACGGGATACCTGTGACTTAGTAAAAGTTGTCCGTCTTTCCGTCCGTCTATCAGCACGGTAAATCTCGAAGGGGTTGAGATATTAGGATCCATTAGGTCGAAGTATAGGTCAAGTTTGTGGATGAGCCCTGTAGCCCTACATTTAGGGGTGGGAAGAGGGTTTTATATTAAGAGATGAAACAAATATCTTATTTAAGCTAATGTGAGATTCGGTTTAGGGGTAATGATACGCGCTGAATCAAAAACTGAACGTCATTTGCCGGACAAATAGTTCGCCCCGGAATCCGAGAAAACCTGAAATTTCTTAAAAGATCTATCAAGTCGAATTAAATTTTGATACAGAGGCACAGATACATGTTGAATCCGTTTTTAATTTTGCTTTTTTGCCCGACAAGTAGTTATCCCTGAGTCCGGCGTAAACCAGAAAGGTGGTAAAGGTGAGAGTCTTTTTAAAGGTTGGTCAATTAGAGCGACGATTAATAAGGTAAGAACTAAGTGGACTTACCAGAATCTGGCGAAAACCTGAAATTTGGTACCATAGGATTAGGATCCATTAGGTCGAAGTATAGGTCAAGTTTGTGGCTGAAACCGAAAATGTGATAAAAGAAAAAAAATTAGTCGACCGGAGCATCAATAAGGGGCTAACAATACATGTTGAATCCAAAGAAGAGCTTTATTTCTCACCGGACAAGTATTTTGGCTGAAGTAGGGCTAAAGCCACTGAAGACATAAAAATAAAATTCCGATGTCGATAAAAAATTGGTTTGAGGAGTTAAGTTAAGTGCACCCCAAAAAGACGGGAAATACTGTTTATTCTCGCCTCGGATGGATAGTCGTGTCTGAATCTAGTCAAAACTTGATTTTATCGAATGTGTCTTGATTGTTTGGTATGCTTTTAGCTGGAAAGTATTACTTTGCGGCTGTTGTTCAGTGGTCTGTTAAATTGATATCAATTTGTACGGATTCGCAAAAGACTGAACATCTGCAAGATCTGATTATCTGCATTAAAAAGATCGACAAATATCCCCCTCTGGGGATCCCATCGAAATCTTTGGTCTTGTTTTAAGTATGTTACCACTTTTCTCTGACGGAGTTTGTGACTTGTGGTAAATTCCTCTTCCTAGTTATCTGCCTCAACCTTTTTGCTTCATTTCTGTACTTATTGGTATGGAACCGGCCGCAGAATCCTGGTTCGCTTTGCCGAAGAAGCGAACATCTTTGGAAAATTACAGAATTTTGCTCAGTGGAAGACTTGTTCCGATTAATTTTATTTCTATACAACCGCTAGATGGCATCTGCATCGCCAAAGATGTAAAAGCTGTATTGATAGAAACAGAAGTTGCCTGGATGATGGGGTTTTGAGGGTGGTGAATCTCGTGAATAGCGTGACAAAACTGTCTTAAGACCGGCTAGCCTGACATTATTCTCCACTCTGTCACCAATCAATAATTTGAGGGGAAGGAATGTCCTGTCCTTACTCACGTTCCTCTTTCTATCTCTGCTTCTCAAAGCAAGTAGAAATAAATCCTTTGTAATTCTGTAAGTACTTCACAAGACAAAGAACAGATTAAAATTCTATTGGGCCAAAAGCCTTGAACATGGTGTCCAAATGACTGTATTACGTCTGTCAAGTCACTCTTATTATACGACGTTGACTACCTAGATGGCGTCAGCGTTCCAAATCGTACTGTCTGTCCGCTTAGGTTGCAGCTGATAAAATAACAAAAGGGGCCTCGAGCACAACACTTGGGCACAAGAGCAAAAATTTTAATAGGTCTACAGTAGGCTTTAGTTGCTACTGCACTAAAATAAAATTCCCTGTGCGATATTTGCAAACAACTTGCAAACAAAAAATTTTTGAAGTTGGGAAGTGTGAATCACTTTCTGTGAAAAGATGGCTTTGTCTTAGGAGCAGAAACCAACTTACAATGATTCGTCAAGGTGGGTATTGAATGAATGAATACTTTTAATTCAGCAAATTACCATATACGAAGAAAACACATTAGAATAAAACAACAACAACAAAAATAACAAAATCATGTCGTCTGTTCCTGCTGCTGCGTTTCAGCAAGAAGAGACTGCCATACAGGCAGGCAACGAAAAATTGGCTCAGTGGCAAATTTAATAACCTCAATCTTTGAGTCTAAAAGACGGCACAGAAGTTCCGCTCTAGCCTTACGGTGAATTTCATCAAAAGTGAGGCATCTCCTCGAAACAAGCGCTGAAGAAATACTATAGATACACGGTAGCTTAAATAAACACCGGAACACACGGTTATAGGGATGGTTCCCAAAATCACCACGATCTTTTTGCCCGCTCTCACAATGCCGAAGCTCAGAATGCCCACGATCAAAATGCCCACGGTTAAAATGCCCACGATCAAAAATGCCCACAGTTAAAATGCCCACGGCTCAAAATGCCCACAACTCAAAATGCCCACAATTCAAGTCGAACACCCGAAATCGAAATCGTCCGAAATGATGACAGTTCAAAATGGTCACAGGGAGGCCTAATAGTTAACGACAGTTACCTGTCGACATTCAAACTGACAAGACCTGTTTTGTGGATTAGCGCGTCTTCTCTAAGATCATGGCTAGATCGCTTGATATTGGAGAGAACTTGGTGTACTCACCAATTTTGAACTTTATGCAATCTAATTGGGAAGATGGTGTTGAGGAGACCGTGTTAGTGAAGCATGCATCTGATTTCTTTGAGAGCAGCCCTATTTTGGCTGCAAAAAATGAACTCTACAGCACGGTGGCTCCGAATGATCCAGTGCCCGTTACCTGCCTGACGACAGTTGACAGTTACCTGTCGTCATTCAAACTGACAAGACCTATTTTGTGGATTAGCGCGTCTTCTCTAAGATCATGGCTAGATCGCGGGATATTGGAGAGAACTATGTTTACTCACCAGTTTTGAACTTTCTGCAATCTAATTGGGAAGATGGTGTTGAGGAGACCGTGTTAGTGAAGCGTGCATCTGAGAGTAGCCATATTTTGGCTGCAAAAAATGAACTTGACAGCACGGTGGCTCCGAATGATCCAAAGTGATTCTACCAACCTCAAGGATATTCTCAACCTCCTCATTAAATGTGATGAGGAGGATATCTCAGTGCCCTCATACGTGATTTGGTCGCCAACGGAGGTCCCTTGCGTCCCCGCCGTTGCTTATTCAAGGCTTGCAACTAAAGTAACTGCAATTCAGGAACTTGTTCAAGTAGTTTCTACGAAGATGGACTCTTACGACATGAATTTTCCGAAACTTCAACCGGCGGAAGGTGGCCCTGAGCCGCACTCTACTGTGATTTTGTCCAAAATCCCGTCAAATCTGGGCGACCCACTAGAACGAAAATCGATGATAGATCGAATCGATGGCCACGAGTCGATATCAAATGTTCGCGCAGCTCGTGACAAGTGGGTTGTCCAGATTGAGAAATCCGTGGCAAGTGAGTTCTGCACATTGACGGCGAGCCTCCTAACTGGGTGCACGGCCAAAGTTCTTAGTAGGAAGTTCTTGGGCATAGCCAAGGGAATCTCGGAAGACTTTGGGATTGAGACTATCGCGACCCTCCCTGGTATTTGTGCAGCTAAAAGACTCGGAACCTCAAATAGTGTGATGCTGGAGTTTACGGACTCACGGTCAATGGCAAATTATAAAAAATCGGGTCTAAAGATTGAATACGAAATATCCGTGTCTCCGACTTTAAGCAGATACCAAAGTGTTGCACGAAATGTCGCTCGCCTGAGCACCTCCAAGAAAATTGTCAGAGCCCTCACGAAAAGTGTCCGATCTGTGCTGGGCCTCATATGTCATCTAGAGAATCTCCCTGTCGAGCCCCTGCGAAATGCGCAAATTGCGATGGATCTCACGTTTCATTCACAATGACCTGTCCCACACTCAAGCAGTTCCTGGCTCGCAAAACTCCGGAATGAATGTTACGAATCTCTCACCTTGTGTGCTACAACGTTAACGGCACGAAAAACAAAGATCCTATGATCGATGAACTTATGCGTGATTACGATGTTGTCTGTCTACAGGAGCAATGACTGCCATTAGCTCAAACTTTCTGTGCCGTAGTGCTGCGCATGTGACCTTTCTTGTTAATGCCAAATCCACGTTTGGCCGACCCTCCGGTGGCCTTGCCTGTATAGTAAAACGTACTGCAAACTCACCACTTGGTTCACGCTCAATCAGCCCTGTGCTTTTCCATTCTGACGATAATTTTCTGGCGGTGCGTATTGCAGATATTGTGATCGTCAGTGCTTTTCTACCATGTGATAACAGAACAACCCTGTCCCTAAATAAGTACGCAAAGGTCTGCAATAACCTGAAGTTTCTCATGGGAAGGATATCAAATGCTGGTCTTAATTTTGTTTTAGTTGGAGGTAGGTAAGTTTAATTTTTATCCAAAATATAAACATAAATAAAAATGACACGCCTAATAATTATTGCAGCAAAAAGAAAGTCCTAAGGACTTGTGGAGACATAAACTGTGATATTAAAAGACCATCTAGTAGCAGTGAACTGTTTCTTGATTGCCTTCCGGATTATCAAATCTTCCGTAAAGACCTTTCTCACACTTATGTTCACCACACAGGAACGATGTCCGACTTGGATCACGTGATTAGTTCACCACGCGTAGCTTGCTCGGATGTTCATGTTAACCGCGACGCAAGTGATCTCGATCATCCTCCCTTGTTATTGAAACTAGTTTTGATAGTGATAACCAGGAAGGACTTGGTATGAAATCTGAGGACCCTTGTACATGGAGCCGAGTAACGTATCATTCAAAAGGAAATCACATGGCCGAAACAGCTGTTACAATTGATTTCTATACTGAACACTCGAGCACAAGCCTGCCATTCGTTTCACAGTATAGACTTGTAACTCCTTACCCACTCTATAGGCAACCTCATCCAAAGCGTCTGTGGCGGCGCCCCTGATTTTATAACAGTATTTTCTTGTGTCAAACTGAACCATGGCGCTGAATCTGGGGTTTGAAGTGTTTGAACGGTAGTTGTTATATGCCATCTTGTCTTGAGCTCATATGGCACTTGTTGATAAGGTGATGCAAGAAAGTATATGAAGAGTCAGCCCCCCTAGAATCCCTAGGATCGGACCTAGAAATTGGATTTCTAGTTTCACTCGAGACTTGGCATTTTCGGAATCGCCTCGGATCATTTAGGGCAAATGACTTTTCTACCTTCCAATTCCCTGGAGGTGCAACACTATTTCCGGAACCTCCCCTCCACCCCCCCACCACGGCCGAACCTTGTTCGGACATATCAATAGATGACCTAAAGTATCTTTTCTTACCGCGTATCAAGTTTCACTCGAATCTGAGCATTTTACTGGAAATTCCGATACCCCTCCCCCCCCTCCACCGTGCTTGGATCCAGTCCGGACCCTAAAATATGTCATCTATTAAATAAACATCGTAGTAAGCGAGCAGCAAAATTTTTGGGTCTCCCCATCCAATTCCCCCATTGTGTCTGAATGGATACGACTCGGAAACATGAAAAAATCGCATCTCTGACATCTCCTCTTCCCGCCCATCAGTTTTGACTTGAATCGAATCACAAAATTTGGCACGGACACATGTCTTGCATATCTAGGCCATCAGTTCTTAACACCGATAAAGTTTCACTCGAATCGGACCACCCGTCCGCAAACTACGGTAGTCAATAATTTCCGGATTTCTCTTCCATTAACTCCCCCGAAAATGATCGGATCCAGGAACGGAAGTTTTCCCGGGGCTTTGCGTCAGGTCCTAACTCTATTTGCTCCGGTCACTAATATGCCTGCCGGTTTCATCGTCCATAGTACATCTGGAAGTATCCTAACTCACGATCACAGGAATTCCGGGAACTCCCCCTCCAACTCCCCCAAAGAACGATCTGGGGCTTATGCTTGTTCTTCCCGCCAAATTCCATCCTGTTCCCTCAACTCTAAGCGTTCCATAATATTTCGGATCCTGTCCAGACTTGACGTGGAATATCTGAGGCGATAGCTCTCAAAACTTGCTTAGTTTCGACTTAGTTTCGACTTTTTAGCAGACTTTGTGGTTTGAGGGGTCAGCTGGTACGGGCAGAACAAGAGCGGATGGTGCCGGTGTTGCGCTGCAGCGGCGTAGATGGTAGGTGGTGATGTTGAATAAGCAGGCGGGAATGATGTTGGTGAAATAGGTAGAGCTGATTAGTTAAGTGGCCGAAGACTGTAAGTTGGCTGGGCAGGTGGAACTTACTCTGTCGAAATGCGCATCGCGGAGCTGGTACGGGAGCTTTAAAAATGAAGAGTACCAAGTATCATCCCTATCTGTATGACTTCCGTTAACATTGCCTTCAGAAAACCCAATCCAGATGCGAAATAGTGTTTCCAAGCTAAGATTTTTGCTCCATTTTGCATCTGTCCTTATTTCAGTACCGAACAGTTTCAGAAATGAACAAATGTATCCAATAAACATTTCTTCTGGAATATTTTGTAACCAGTTAAGCCCAAACGTATATCTTGAAGAAATTCCAATACGATCCGGCCAGCGCTGTAAAAGATTCTGAATTGCGCTTTTTGTCTTGGAGTCTGCATGTGCAAACCTCCAGAAACGAGCATCCCTATTTTGAAAACGTCACGCTCAGGAGAAGAATGCTTTCCGTGGCCACGTCTGTAAATACATTCTCCATGGTGTGTTCAAGTATGGTTTCATTGTTCAGGTGTCCTGTAACAGGTATTTCAGGTTTGAATTTTTAGCTACAGACTCAACAGAAATCTTGCTAAGAAGGACCGAAGTTTATTCAGCTGACTTGTCCGTGGAGCGCCATGCATATTTGACTTTTGGCACTGATCAGCATTTTTTGTTGTTCTTTTCAAGCACAACTCTTACTAGAAATGATCTTTTCACTATTGGCGTATAGGCACTATCTTATTTATTACTTAATGGTTTATTATATACCTAATAAAAATTATACACTTAAGAAGATATAATAAAATAATAACAAATAAAGATATAAGAAATAAGAGAGAGAGAGAGAGTTACTTTACAATACTAAATGGAAGCATATGTGAAAATAAATGCCTGAGAAAGCTTTGCAGAAAACTAAATGATGACATGGGGAAAACATATTCAAATAGGCTTTTTTTAAATCAGTGGTTTCTCCCGTATGGAAATAATTCAAGTTGTAAACAATCATAAACGATTGTTTTTTTACAATTGTATTATTGGACATTCCGATCGTAAACAATTGTTTTTTTACGATTGGAAACAGTTGTTAACGATCGGAAACAGTTGTTTACAATTGGGAACAGTCGTTTACGATTGGAAACAGTTGTTAACGATTGTATTTTTACGATCGAAAACAACTATTTCCAATCGCTAATGATCGTAAACGATCGTTTTTTTTTCCAATTGTATTATGGGACATTCCGATCGTAAACAATTGTTTTTTTACGATTGAAAATAGTTGTTAACGATCGTTATTTTACGATCGGAAACAGTTGTTTCCAATCGAATTTTTATGGCCTGGCATTGTCATTTCCATCGTATTTTTACGATAGGGAAAGTTTCTTTCCCGACTGCCAATTTAGCACACTCTCCAGCCCCGCCCCTAGTCCCCTACGACCTAGTGCTGAACTGAAACTTGGTGCCAAGTGGAAGAGCAAGGACTTCTATCGAACTAGTCGCACTCCTATACTAATGTTTAATTTTCTGTGATTCAAATGATTCAATCCATTTGACGATAATACGATAGACATTTTCGTTGGACTATATACAGGAAAATATTTTTTTTCCAAAATTATCGATTTGACGGTAGCACTCTTAAAAAAATTACCAGAAAAAGGTTTAGCACTATAGAGGGGGCTTCGACTACGAAAGATGCTTTTGGAATATTTTGCGCTTCAAAGAAAAGTGAAAATAGCAAAAATACGGCTGACAGCCTCGATGACAGCTCTCAACTTTAAGCATTTCCACGGCTTTTACATATAAATAGATCGTATCGTAAACAAAACAATTGTTTCCAATCGTTTACGATTGGAATTTCAGATTCGCCGTTTCAGTTACACTATTTTGATCGTTCACAACTGAGAAAAAATCATCTTCCCTACTACACTGTCAGAAGTTTCATAACAGATAGAGCATAACACTTTCAAGAATAACACCTTTTCACTTAGAAATAAAGTGTTATGACCAGTTAAGTTTACACTATTTCGTGCCTAGATCTCCAACAACACCTTCAATTGGTAAAAATACTACACTGTCAGAAGTTACATAACGACAACAGAAGGATGCCCGGTTTCAACAGATAACACTTTGGGATGCCCGGTTTCAACAGATAACACTTTGGGATATTATCTGTTATGTTTATTTCGTTCCCGTTAGTATTTTTATCAATTGAAGGTGTTGTTGGAGATCTAGGCACGAACGAAAAAGCACGAAAAAGTGTAAACTTAATTGGTCATACACTTTATTTCTAATTGAAAAGGTGTTATTCTCGAAAGTGTTATGCGCTATCTGTTATGAAACTTCTGACAGTGTACCTTTGTTAACCATCAGATCTTAAATCTGATGTAAAAAAAAATCCCTTACTATCGCAGTTAAAAGCCAGGTCTTGTTTCAGGACTTGAAAACTGAACCAACTTTTTCCGATCAAAAAGAACAGTTTCCGATCAAAAACCACCGTTTCCGATCGTATTGTTTAATGACACCTGAAAAAACGACCGGAAACAACCGTTTCCGATTGAAAACAACCTTAAACGATCACAAACAGTTGTTTAATGCACCTGAAAAAAAACGATCGTAAACAGTTGTAAAATTACGATCGGAAACAGTTGTTTCCGATCGTTTACGATTGGGATTTCAGATTCGCCGTTTGAGTAAAACTATCTTGACTGTGTAAAACTAAAAACAAATCAACCTCCTTATTACCGTTGTTAAAAATCAAGTCCGTATTTAACGACTTGACACAAAAACAACTGTTTCCGATCGTTAACAGTTGAAAACGATTGAAAACGATGTTTCCATTTGTTAACAACTGTTTACGATCGTTAGCAACTGTAAACAATTGTTAACAATTGTTAACAATTGTTTACGCCTTAATTATTTCCATACGGGCTGGTAGTTTCTTTTCAGATGCCAATAATATAGCAGCCATGCTTCACTGTTAAAATTAAATGAAATGTTTTTATGATATAGGTACAGTCCACCAGCACTGTAACAAACCTCTGCTTTTTGGAAATCCTATGCCCGCCGTTGGGTATGTCTGGTATTTATGATAAATGACAAATGCCTAGCCCCTGCTCACACAAAACATGTGGTTTCTTGCGGGAAAAAAAGATAAGTTCATTTTCAAGATTAAAAATTGTTCTACCTTTTCCCGAAAGAAATCGTCCTAATCCTAGGATGACTACACGCAATATATCTTCTGACTTCTGAGTAAACTTGTATTGACCTGTTTTGAACTAGATGACCCATTGGGTTTGACACAGTGTCTTCAGAGGTCATTTCCCAAGGATATCTTTGCCTTTAAGCAGAGTAATCTCGACAAAAATACGTATTTTCTTTGTTTGATTGATGCTACAGAAAGTGCATCTGACTTCGCCCAGTCGGAAGGGGACTCTCTCATGCAGTGTGAATAGGTTACTTAACTGAACTTGCTCCCCCCCCATCCCCAAAAGTACCATAGCATCTCAGAATACGGAGCACTTATAGGCTAACTCTATCACGAACGGTGAAGCACAGAAACACGCTCTCTTAGGCTACAAAGGGACCATCGCCGTCTATCGGAATAACGAAACGACCATAGGTATTTTCCATAGTACAGAGCCTCTAGAGGCTGACTCTCTCATGCTCATTGAAGCGTCAGTGGTATTTCCCACAGGCTCTCTCACAGAGTACAGGGGGCCTATATATAGTCTCTCTCAGAACTTTGGAGTGCCTATAGACTGACCCAGAATCGGTGAAGCACAGATAGACAGTTTTCATAGCCTCACTTTCAGAGTACAGAAGGACTATAGTCTCTCTCAGAACTACGGAGCACCTATAGACATTTTCCATAGGCTGGGACCAGCAAAAAGTTCTATCGGCGCTCTACCCACTCTCCACATCATCAGGTTACCCATCACGTTCTTATTCAGACACCAGTCAACACGAAGCACCTATAGGCAGACCCCAATTACCCCCCCCCCCCACGTTCTTACCCAGACACCAGTCAAGACGGAACGCCTATAGGCATTATCTAGAGGTTGAGACTCCAGCCAAAAGGGATATAGGTGTTCCACTCACCCTTGTTCCGTTTCTCATTATGCCATTAACTACTCACTTCACGGGGGTAGTAGTAGCATGCTACTACAGGCCCCCAATTTTTCATTGGGTATCTCGATTCAACAATTCAATTTAATTCAATTCATTTAAATTTCATCAATCTTTAAACAAACAGAAAACATACAGAACGCTCCCAAGAAGGGCACAACCGTGTCCTGTGCGGGAGTGCACAACTTTCACTCACCCATTACAAATGACAACACACAATTCTCGTCTTAACCTTATATTTAAACGTTAAACGTTCAAACTTAAATGTTTAAATTTAAACGTTTTAAGATTCGGAAGATACTAACGGTAGTCATTTGCCGACAGTCCGATGTTTCATATTTTACAGGCTACATTCCGCTGTTGCCACAAAACCTGGAGACTACTACCGAACGGAAGAAGGTGACTGAAAAAGTAATTTTGAGCTCTAAAAGTGGGAAACCAAACCTTTACTGCAACTGCAAGAGCTTGGAGAATTGGACAATTTGGACATACTTCAACTTTTCTGAATGCTCAGAATTCTGCTTTGGTAAGGGTTTATCTCCTATTCAACGTATTTTTTTCTTAATATTTCTTGTTGTCGATAAACCGTCGATAGAGGACGTTTTGTCTTATTGAGTAATATCCACGGTTCTAAGTCTCGACTGCATCCTTGGTAACTTATAAAATAAGAGTCTAGCAATGCGAATCCGATGTTTCATACTTTACAGGCTATGTTCCACTCTTGCCACAATTCCTGGAGACTACTACCGAACGGAAGAAGATGCCTGAAAAAGTATCTTTGAGCACTAAAATCGAGAGATCAAAGCTAGCTCTTGCAATTGCAGTCAAGCTTTGATCTCTCGATTTTAGTGCTCAAAGAGGGTCGCCGTCACTACGCCCACCCGTCAGTTCGCCCACCCGTCAACTCGCCCACTTCCAAAATCCGACAGTTCGCCCACCCGTCAGTTCGCCCACCCGACAGTTCGCCCACCCGACAGTTCGCCCACCCGTCAGTTCGCCCACCCGTCAGTTCGCCCACCCGTCAGTTCGCCAACCCGTCAGTTCGCCCACCCGTCAGTTCGCCCACCCGTCAGTTCGCCTACCGTCAGTTGACCTAACCGTCAGTTGACCCACCGTCAGTTGGCCCACTCCTGAAATCCGTCAGTTGGCCCACTCCTGAAATCCGTCAGTTGGCCCACTCCTGAAATCCGTCAGTTGGCCCACTCTTGAAATCCGTCAGTTGACCTAATTCTGAAATCCGTCAGTTGGCCCACTCCTGAAATCCGTCAGTTGGCCCACTCTTGAAATCCGTCAGTTGACCTAATCCTGAAATCCGTCAGTTGGCCCACTCTTGAAATCCGTCAGTTGACCTAATCCTGAAATCCGTCAGTTGGCCCACTCTTGAAATCCGTCAGTTGACCTAATCCTGAAATCCGTCAGTTGGCCCACTCTTGAAATCCGTCAGTTGACCTAATCCTGAAATCCGTCAGTTGGCCCACTCTTGAAATCCGTCAGTTGACCTAATCCTGAAATACGTCAGTTGGCCCACTCCTGAAATACGTCACTTCGCCTAATTTAAAATTCCGACAGGTGATCCAACTTTGCGGGATCATTAAATCCACGAAAAAGGGCCGCGACCCCAGGGGAATAATCAGCCCAACTCGACCCTGTCATTAAAGTCCACGAAAAAAAGAAACGCAATACCAGGAGATTACTCAGACGGGGACGACCTTTCTCGGTTAATTAGGGTCAACACGAGTTGCCTATGGGTGCAACTTTTATGTTTACGTAAAGAAGGATATGACGATGGGTGGAAAAAAAAGGTATTCAGACAGGTTGTATTAAACATTTGAACTTGGTAACGAGGATGTTGCTAGTTCATACACACGCACATTGAAAAGTTTTTTCAGTGATGTGGAAACAAAACGAAACAAGAGCTACGAGCTCATATGGCACTTGTTACGAGTAAGTGGTACAAGAAAGTAGAAGAGAACTTCACAAAACACCCCGCCGTCCAAAAATGCGGTTCGGACCTAGAATAAGGATATCTAGTTTCACTCAAGTCACCTCCAAGTCATCGCCAGCCTTCCAAGTTTAAACTCAAGAAATCCACTCGTTATGAAATAGGAATAATAAAAAATTATCCCTAGGCGTGCCCAGGATTTCCGGTTCCCCCCTCCGGCTTCCGCAAAAGTCACCGGATCCAATCCGGATTTGAACTAGGTCGCCTGAGACTTGGCATCTTTCGAAATATCAAGTTTATCTATATTTTCTTTTAATCCGATTTTTTGTTTCACACTCCGAAAGGGCTTAAGTTTTATGTATCTGATTTGCCGCCGAAGATTTTAAAACCTCAGAGACTGTCGGGTTAAATGGAACACTGGTCCCTAAGGTGTGAGAATTTAGTTGAACTATTTCAGTTTTTTTTTTTTTACCTTTCCTCAAAGGTTTCAGGCTATTCCCTCCGGTAAACACCACCGGCACCAAAAACTTCCTGCGACCCCTCCTATTGGCACGTTTCTAGACGTGCCTATAAACCTTTGGAAATAAAAATACATTTTTGGGATCCCAAAACATAAGTGGAGGGATACCTATGACATCGCAAAAGTTGTCCGTCTGTCCGTCTGTACGCTCTATAACTCTCGAAGGGAATGAGATATTTTGATGAAACTTGGTGTGAGGATTCTTTGGCTCAAGAGTAAGGTCATAAGTTCGTAGACGGGCTCTGTAGCCCTACATTTAGGGGTGGGGGGAGGGGTTTAAATCAAGGGGCAAACAAAATATTTTTAAACAGCTAATTTGATAGTCGATTATGGGGTAAGAAGACATGCTGAACACGATGGTGAAAACCATTTTCTCACCGGACGAGTATTTCGCCCGGAGTCCGGCCAAAACCGGAAAGTTTGTTAAAAGTAAAAGTTTTATTTGAAGTTGATTAGATGTTCGATTTAGGGGTAAGAAGACATGCTGAACACTTATGTGAAAAGCATTTTCTACGCGGACAACTTGTTCGCCCGGAATCCGGCCAAAACCGGAAATTTGGCAGAGTAAAGCAGAAAGTTTCGATCAGTATCGTCAAAATAGATATGGCTTATAGAGGTATATCTGAACTTGGTTTTCTCAGATGATTAGCCTGGCGAAGACAAGACCCGATTGTCTGGACCAAATATCTAATTTTTTGGGATCCCATCGAAACCTTTGGTCTTGTTTCATGAGAATTATATAGTGACGAGCGGCTAGCGAGCCACCGTGTCACGTTTAGATTTAACTCACATGTCTAAGATAAATCCTTAACTGGTCGCATCAAAACTGTAGTTTCTAATGAGATTTGCTCATTCCTATATTGTGTACTTTTTTTTTGGGGGGGGGACAAAGGTACCGAGGGGGTCACCAGAGGATTGTTATCACCGCTGGGGGTCTAGCTGCCTCCTCTAAGCTTTCCAAACCATATTATATTTTCGTTTACGAAGCCGGTTGCTACTGCAAGAGCGATCATGTGCCTGACGTGCTTTGTTACTCAACTCCACTGCCGATGATCTGGGTAGACTGACTAGAAAAAATCCGAGTCTGTTGCAGGCTAAACCTGAACCTTCTTGAACACCATCTTTCACGAAGATTACTGGATTTTTTTTCAAGAATATCCTCTTAATGTATGGGATCCCCAAACTGGCAATAGATGCTGCAGTCAGCAACCCTAGGTTTATCCGTGGTTAACGGCACAAGTAGCTCAAGGTTGGAAAATTCTGTGCGAATCCACGAAAATGCAAAGTAGCTTTTGAATATTCGGGTTGCTCGGTTGAAAGCCGTCGGCGAAAAAAAATTATAATTCTTACACGCCTATAATCTCATAATTTAGCTTAACACCAAATGTAATAATAAACAAATAACATTGATGACCTATTTAAATTCAGTTTGTGGGCTACGTAAATTAAGGAAAAAACATTTTCCCCCTAACAAGAGGACACTTTTCGTATAGATTTGAGACTCGTACATTGCAGATAGCTTGCAGATATACTTGGAGGTGGTACACGGAAGCTTGGCACTAAAGTCTGCATTATATTATTTATATTCTTCTTTAACTTTCCATTTCCGTGTGAACTACACTGTAAAAAATTTCTCCGAATAAGGATGCAGTATTTGCTACTGGGGTTAATCTTATCTCTACTGGGATAAGATTAATCCGAATTTGGGGTAATCTTATCTCAATAAAGACAAGATTAATCCCAGTAGTAAATACTGCAAGATTTAAGTCGTATTGCCAATCAGAAACCTTCACTGCTCGTTACTCTAATTTTCCTTATTTTACTTTTCTTTTCATCTAATAGATTTAGAATCTCGCAACAAGCTCCTGACAGATATTTACGTAATTTTCGGCTCCTTCTGATTATTCCCCTGGGGCCGCGGCGCTTTTTCATATAACACCTTTTTTTCCACCCATTGCGTAAACATAAAAGTTGCACCATAGGCATCTCTTGTTGACCCTAATTAAACGAGACACGTCATCTCCGTCTGAGTAATCTCCTGGGATTGCGTCCCTTCCCGAAGACTGCCCGTGAATTCGTGTCACTGTCTTTTTTTCGTTGATTGTTTCCACATCATTGAAAAAAAAAAAATCCAATGTGCGTGTGTATGAACTAACAGCATCCTCATTACCAAGTTCAAATTTTTAATACGACGACCTGTCTGAGTACCTATTTTTCCACCCATCTTCATACCCTTCTTTACGTAAACATAAAGTTGCACCCATAGGCAACTCCTGTTGACCCTAATTAAACGAGAAAGGTCGTCTCCGTCTGAGTAATCTCCTGGGATTGCGTCCCTTTCTTTCGTCGAGTTGGGCTGATTATTCCCCTGGGATCGCGGTCCTTTTTTCATGGATTTAATGATCCCGCAAAGTTGGGCCAACTGTCGGAATTTTAAATTAGGCGAAGTGACGGATTTCAGGATTGGGCCAACTGACGGATTTCAAGAATGGGTCAACTGACGGATTTCAGGAGTGGGCCAACTGACGTATTTCAGGATTAGGTCAACTGACGGATTTCAAGAGTGGGCCAACTGACGTATTTCAGGATTAGGTCAACTGACGGATTTCAAGAGTGGGCCAACTGACGTATTTCAGGATTAGGTCAACTGACGGATTTCAAGAGTGGGCCAACTGACGGATTTCAGGATTAGGTCAACTGACGGATTTCAAGAGTGGGCCAACTGACGGATTTCAGGATTAGGTCAACTGACGGATTTCAAGAGTGGGCCAACTGACGGATTTTAGGAGTGGGCGAACTGACGGGTGGGCCAACTGACGGGTGGGCGAACTGACGGTAGGCGAACTGACGGTAGGCCAACTGACGTGTGGGCGAACTGACGTGTGGGCGAACTGACGGGTGGGCGAACTGACGGGTGGGCGAACTGACGGGTGGGCGAACTGACGGGTAGGAGAAGTGACGGGTAGGCGAACTGACGGATTTTTTGGGCCAACTGACGGGTGGGCGAACTGTCGGAAAAAGTGGGCGAACTGACGGAATTTTTAGGCGAACTGACGGGTGGGCGAACTGACGTGTGGGCCAACTGACGGGTTCCCCTGGAAGAAGTGGTCACCCTTCAACTACTCTGAATGCCTAAAATTCTGCCTCGGTAAGGGTTTATCTCTTTTTTATGGCACTTGCCTTCCGGCCAAGTGCCATATACCGATCACTTTTCCGTCGGTCGGTCGGTCTGTCGGTCGGTCCGCTGATCTCGAGTTAGGGTACTTGCAGATGTGCTAGGCCGATCAGACTTGGCAGGCATTTAAGGGACCAAACCAAACTAACTTGGAAATAGTCACTTCCCCGATCTAACCACCGTCGGGGGAGTGGAGGGCGAGGGAAACCAGAATATTAACGTGTTTATAACTTTTGAACGGGGAATGCGATCTTAATGAAACTTTCACAAAGAAATTCACGAAGTCAGATATTTAACGCTAAGCTAGAATCTTTAGTTTGCTTCTCCACAAGTTCGTTTTCCAACTTGAGCGGCTTTGAGCCTGAAGAGGACGCTTGCCAAGAAGGGCCGAAATATAGCTCGAATGAAATTTAGCTGACGTATCCGTTTTGGCACTGTCAAATATGATTCGCAGTGAGCTTGGGCTGAAGGAATATTTATAGGGATCAAACTTGGTAGGAAGAACAAGCACAAGCCCTAGATAAATAGTTGACAAGACCGGACCGAAACCAATTACTGTGGGGGGAGTTGGAGGGAGGCTTCCGGAATTCCGGTGATCCCGACTTAAGATGCTTACACATGTGCTAGGACGATGAAACTTGGCAGGAATATCAGGGACGTTAGAATTTTAACTTAAGAACAGTCGTTTCTCCGATTTGACCATCGTGGGGGAGTGGATGGATGGGAATCCGGAACCTTGAGGTTCCGGGTTTTTTGAGGTTTCCTCATCTTAGCAGCAAAGTAAATTTTTTTTTTTTTAAGCAAAACCTACATTTTCATGATCCCCATGAGCCGATGATCATTTCTGCCTGAAGGGTTTTGCTGAGAAATGAATTTCTAGCACCCTTAAGTGCGCGTTTTAACCGGAAAGTAAAAAAAAATTGCTTTTCACCAAACCATACATATTCATGATCCTAAAGGGCCCACGATAATTTTTGCCTCAAGGGTTTTGATTACAGATGAAATTTTCTAGCGCCCATAAAGTGCACATCATCACAGCTAGGTGCAAAAACACTTTTCTACCAAATCATACATTCTCGTGATTTCCAAGGGTTCGTCGTCATTCTTATCTCAAGAGTTTTGTTTACAAATGATCACAACAAACCCACGAATTGGCAAATTCCTACTTTCATACTTTTACCACGCCTTGCAAGTGCCATGTGAGCTTATAGCTCTTGTTAATGTTGTTTCTATGCACTTGCAGCTTCGCCCAAGTGCCATATACCGATCACTTTTCGGTCTCTCGGTCTGTCGGTCCACTCTTCTCGAGTTAGGGTACTTCCAGAAGTGCTAGGACAATGAAACTTGGCAGGCATATTAGGGACCCGACCAAACTAATCTGGAAATAGTCACTTGCCCGATCCACCGTCATGGGGGGGGGAGGCGGTGGAATCTGGAAAATAGGGGCATGCATAACTTTCGAACATGTGACCGGATCTTAATGAAAATTAATATCTGGAAAGAACTCGTGCCCCAGATGTCCCATTTCAAGTCCGGACCGGATCCGATGAATCTGGGGGGGAGGGGCCGGTCGGAGACACTCTCAGAGTGGAGCGACCGGGATTCAGATTGGTGGGAAGAACAAGGACCTCTAGGTACATCACCTTTAAAACTAGATCGGATTCGGACACTGTCGGGGGAGTCGGGGGGGGGGTCCGGAATTCAGGCTATCCGCAGTTAACGTACTTCCAGGTGGGCTAGGACGACACAACTTGGCAGGCGTGTCAGGGACCCCACCAGATAAACTTGGAAACAGTCATTTGCCCAATCCGACCGTCGCGGGTGAGGGGGATACGGCGGAATCGGGAAATTAGTGGCATGCGTAACTTTCGAACTGGTTGCCGGATCTTAATGAAACTTGATATATTGAAAGACCGCATGTGTCAGATCAGATGAACTGGGGGGGGGGTCAGAAGGGAGAACCGGAAATCTTGTGACACGCATTGAGCGGAGCGACCAGGATCAAACTTGGTGGGAAGTACAGGCACAGGTCCTAGATACATCAGTAATAGAATCGGACTGGATTCGGGTACCAAGGGGGAGTTATGGGGGGTGCTCGGAATTTCGATGATCGTAAGTTAAAGTACTTCCAGATGTGCTAGGACGATGAAACTTTGCTGGAGCATTATAAACTTAACATCGGGTTAGACATCCTCACTTCCCCGATCCGACCATCCCTTAAAGAACTCATCTTAACCGCAAAGTACAAAAATTACTTTAAGCAAAATTTACTTTTTCACGATCCCTATGAGCACATGGTAATTTTTGCGTCAATGGTTTTGCTTGGAAATGAATTTTTAACACATTTAAAGTGCGCATCTTAACCGAAAAGTGAAAAAAATACTTTTGACCATCACTTCAATCCTCTGACCCAGCCTTACAAGTGCCATATGAGCTTCCAGCACTTGTTTTCTTAATATTTCTTATTGTCGATAAAGACCGTCGAGAGAGGACGCTATATCTTTTTTTTAGTACTATCCATGGTTCTCAGCGTCATTGGTAACTCATAATTTTACAGACTCTGTTCCACTCTTGCCAAAAAACCTGGAGATTACTACCGAACGGAAGACAATGACTGAAAAAGTATCTTCGAGCTCTAAAAGTGGGAAACCAAACCTTGACTGCAACTGCAAGAAATGGCCACTCTCAAACTACTTTGAATGCTCGAAACTCTGCCTCGGTAAGGGTCTATCTCCTATTCAACTTTTTTTTTTTTAGCATTTCTTTTGTCCGTCGATAGAGGACGCTTTATCTTATTCAGTACTATCCATGGTTCTCAGTGTCGTCTGCATCATTGGTAACTTAATGAGAGTCTAGCAACGCGAGCCATTCGGAATGTACCGGAGCGAGCATAACGTGGTAGCTCTGCGGAGTAAGCTATCCTGAGATAAAAGTATGAACACCTACATGCCGTGAATTGAATTGCTACCTGAGAGGCATCGTTTATTGGAAACCCGGGGGGGGGGGAGGTCTTCTCGGGCCCACTCCGCATTTTGGAATATAACTCACACATAGGTAAGCCCGGAATCACTTAGGTAACCAAGAGTGTTAGTTGAACCTAACGTAAAAAAAAAGTTGTTGGCAAGCCTCTTCCGCACCCGTGGAGTTCTCACGAATTATTTTTAGAACGACCATAAGTTAGGTCTCTCATATATAGGATAAAACTTAAATTACCTTCAATCGCATTGTCCAGCGACAAAGATGCCAATGCTCCTCTTGGGTCACTGGTGGTGTGGTTATTTTTTCAGTGGTTTCTCTCCATTGTTTTTGGAGAGCTAATTTCTGGTGACTGACGTTGCTGCATCCCATTCGTGCTTCGCGACCACTCATTATCCAACTTACTGTTTCTCAACGGTTTCACATATACTGTTTCTGCATTAACAGTATCCTCAGACAAGGAGTTCCGGGTGTTGATCGCTCGAGTTGTAAAACCCGTTTCTAGCCAGGGTACTATACTAGTAGACGGCTTGTTTATCTATTTTAAGTGACCTCTATTTCTTACCGAGGTACTGTAATTAAACAGTTTAGGCATTACTTGTTCGTTAGTTTGAACGTTTGAATTGCGTCTTCTCAATTCAATTCAAATTCAATTCAATTCAATTTATTTTCAAAAATTCCTTCACGGACAAAGCCGAACACTGAATTTTTCGTCGTATACAGTATCATGACAACTAAACAATTAAAAACAACAGCCACATTACGAATAATCTTCATTTGGTCAAATTACATGTGTCTTCTCTTCTTCTTCTGTAGGGAAGACTTGGTATGTTGAGATTTTGGAGTCTCACACTGTACGGCTTGTCTTCTAGATCGTGGACTAGTTTGGAAGGCCTTCTATGTATATTTCTAGTGTTTCATTATATTTTTTTTTATGGCACTTGCAGCCTCTGGCTCAAGTGCCACATACCGATCGCAATTCCGTCTGTCGGTTGGTCGGTCCTGTCACATTTTTTTTTAGTTAGGGTACCAGGCTTCGTCTGGATTCCAGGTTCCGAATTTCTAGATCCGGGATTTCGGACCACCCTGGATTCCAGACTGCTCTTCTGTTCTGGATTCCAGACTTCAAATTTTCCACAACTGTCCAGAAACATGACTGATATGTTGAAACCTCACTTCATTTGGAATAATATATGCCTAGGATCTTGCTCTCGTCGCAATTATATGAGCAGAACTAATTTGTTCCACAACGTTTTCTGATCGTACGACTTAAGAAAGTCTGTAACAATTTACTTCTATGGCTTATATATAACATTTTTTTTTTCAACTCTTTCTGATTTCTGAGAAAACCACTATTACTGAGAAACCACTTTCTTCGTATTTACCCAAGCACGCATGAATCCAATTGTACACACATGTAAGAATTAATGTTGATTTATTGCTTCAGAACATACAACTAATGATAAGAATACAGTCGGCAAAAAACATTACACCTTGAATAGATTTATGTACAAGGTAAAACGATAGATACCAGTCAAGCTGATAATACCTCAATCGGGGTCTTGAATCTCAGTCGGTCACAATGCATGAAATTGTGTTGTCTTCATATGCTGCATTGAAAGAATCTGCAAAACGCTGGATCCGTTATTCCAAGGTTGCATTCGCATTGAGCAGGAATAGCTAGATAAAACACTCATTTCAATGATCGATCCAAGATTCCCTTTTCCCAAGCGGTTAAAGGAATTCACTGTTTCATGTGTGCGACTTTTGGCGGATGCATCGTTCAAATTAGTACTGTTGCTTCTGGTGTTGCTGAGAGACTTGCTTGCATGTCGCAAAGTAGAAATTTTAATATAACTCAGCCAATTTTCACTGATAACAGCAAACATACCAAAGTTCTACTGTCTATAACAAATTTCACCCAGATTCAACACATTAGCAAAATATGAAATTTCGAGGAAACTTTTAGCTGTTCCCCCCCCCCTCTCAAGCCTACGAGGGAGCTACGACATTCAGTAATGGATATCTACAATGGGAGGGATTAGCAGAAAAGTAGAGACAGATAACATAAGTCCCATTGATATTAGAACTCTGAAACCTAAATCTGAATAATAACACTAGGCTACTTATTCCAGAACTCTTTACCCTAGAGCAACCATTATTTTACTGAACACAAAGCATTGCGGATTTACTGAACTCTAGCTTTGAAACTTCTTTCTGACCCTCCTCTTCCTTAGAGGCTTCACACACTCCAATTAATTCCAGACTAAACTCAATCTTTTAACCTATAGCCTAGCCTAGTTTGAATCAAAATAATATAGTGGGCTATAGCCTACTGGCAGTAACCCTCTTTCGATATCTGTTCCTGACTGTGTGACCATGCTTAAGTAGTTATCCGAAATATGAATCTGCAGGCTTCAAATCACACCCAGAAATAAGCCAGAAAACAGGAGGTTTTCATACAGCAGAGGCATGCTTATTTATTCATCAAGGAAACGCTTAAGATCCATATCAGGCAGGCAACCTTCTCTACAAGATTAGTTCTAAAACCTATTGTTCCATTTCTAGTTTACCATGTGTAGTAGCCTAGGCTAAGCTTTATTGTGCAATATTTTCTCTTAATTTCGTTCTGTTTCTTCTTTCAAGTTTTGCAAATTTTACTCAGTGTCATACAGTCTACAACAAACCTCTGATTTTTTGACAACCTGTGTGTCCTGAACTGCTTGGCATGTTGGATCTGGAATCGAACTGCTTGGTATGTTTGGATCAGGAAAACATTATGCATAGTGCTGGGAACCCTATGTTAATGCCGAGTATTGCATAGTACTAGCGCTGAGTACTAAGTACTGTCAGAGGCGTTACTAGCCAAAATGTTTGGGGGGGGGACGAGGTATTTACCGACTGGCTGGTCATTTTTACCGACTGTTTTTGCGGATAAAAACGACTATTATTGAGAAAAAAACGACTGTATAGACGAAAAATTGACTATTTTTACGAAAAACCGACTGTTTTTAAGAAAAATTGATTGTTTTTAAGAAAAACTATTTCTGAGTAAAAAATCGACCGTTTTTACTAAAAATCGCGGCGCTTCGCGCCGACTCGGCTATTTTTTACCGACTGGCCGACCACATTGGGGGGGGGCGGCCCCCCCCCCCCTCCCCCCCCCCCAGTAGTGACGCCTCTGAGTACTGTATTTTTTGTTTGATTTTTGTATAAAGCCAATAAAATATTGACGATCCGAACTCAGCTCGCAATACAAGACAAGCTAGATCACCACAAATTCAGAATTCAGAACTCCTTTATACAGTAAAGGTAGCCTATGCTTATTTGAATGTTACTAACACTGAAAACATTTAATCTCATGCCAGGCAACTTGAACTGCAAACTATTTCCTGAAAATTTTTATTCATATACCGGTACTGATTTTCTGTATGTCTAAAACTTTAAGAATAATTTCCATTGCTTCTGCAGTTTCTTCTTTTGATGTTACAAGCGTTCTATCAGCCTCACCTACTCATGTTTTTATCAAATGTTTTTGTAGATTAATGTCTTAATCAACTGTATTTTAGAGTAATGTTTCACCATCAACTGAGTTTCGGTTAGATTATCTGGTCTACCCCACAGAGTAAATAAATAATACCCAGGTAAAATAGAAATATTACTGTCGCTGATGCAATGTAGACAACTCGTTGAATATTTTTTCGGTCACTGGTTGATAGGCAAGCATTGACACAAGTTGATTATCTGAATTACATCACCTTGTTGCTAGCTTTTCCAAACCATCAAATGGAAAAAAGGAATTTTAAATTTTAGAAGTTTACGCTAAAACAACTTTTTATGTTGTATTGGTGGAAAAAATATTGCTCAAAGCTCTTGACTGTTACCAATTTCATTTTTTTTCTTTTGACTATTTTAATAAACATGACTTTTTTTTTACTTATGTCTCCTGCCGGGCGTGGCCCAGCGTAGATAGTGATGTCAGCCTCCTCCAACTGGTGCGATCATGCCGGGCGTGGCTCAGCGTAGAGAGTGATGTCAGCTTCCTCCAACTGGTGCGATCAGCAGCTAATGCTGGTGCATCGTGGACATCGATGTTTGCCAACTTCAAGTATTTTGAAACACTATCGGACCATCGATGTTTCGGTCTGCCGCGGGGTCGTTGCCAGCCGGCTTCAGCGGGGTTAAAGTCCAGCACGATTTTCGCAGGTAGGTGTGATGGCATTCTAAGGAGGTAACCGTACCATCGTAGGGTGGGCTCCGCAATTTGGGTGGAAAATAATGTCTGCTGCGTTGCCTGTAGTAACTTCTCGTTGCTGACGAAGTCAAACCATCTCAGGCCTTCTATCCTCCTAAGGCTTTTCGTCTGGAACACGTCTACGATCTTGATATTTGTGATTGTGGCCGGCCAGGTCTCTGTTCCATAAAGAATTACAGACCCGAACAGGGCGTTGAAGATTCGCAGCTTCGTGTTCCGACTAATTGGGTTCCGCCAGAGGTGACGATTTAATCTCCCCATGGCAGCAGATGTCTTGGCTATTCTTGCTTGTAGTTCAGGGAGAAGCGAGCCGTCAGCAGCAATGACAGAGCCCAAGTACGTGAACTGCTGAACCACGTCGACAGTAGTTGTTTGGCCAAGAGCCACAGGAGGGTTGATGCTAGAGGATGGATCAACGACCATAATCTTGGTTTTATCCCAGTTGACCTGTAGTCCTACTTTCACAGCTTCTTCTTGTAGCGTCCGAGAGGATGCGATCGCCAAATTTAAGTCCAAATCCAAGCCTTGAGGTCGTCTTCGCCATGACGTGGTCTATGATGACGTTGAACAGTTCGGGCGCAAATGCACAACTTTGCCGGACCCCTGTACAAATTCGGAAGAACGGGCTTCGTCGGCTGTTGACTTGGACGCAGATCTCTGTCTCGTGATGGAGTGCTTCGAAGAGTCTGGAGTACTTATCTGGCAGGCCGATGGACTTCAAGATGCTCCACAGGGCATCCCGGTCGATTGAATCGAAAACAGCTCGGACGTCGACAAAGGCGATGAACGCTTTCTGTCGAAACTCTCTGGTTTTCTCGACTACTTGACGGACTGTGAATATTTGCTCTATGGTCGGTCGCTCTGACATAAAACCGGCTTGTTCTGGTCGTCGGATTCGGCGGATAATGTTTCGGCAACGATCCAGAAGCACCATTGAGAAGAGTTTGCCTGGTACTGAGAGAAGGGTTATTCCCCGGTAGTTGGCACAGTAACTTCGCCTGCCTTTCCTCTTCCATAAGAGGATAATGATTCCTCTTCGCCATTCTTCCGGAATTACCTCCGTTTCCCACACAACAGAAAAGAGAGTCTGCTGAAGAATGAGGACTTCTGATTTCTTATTTCTGAGGTGTTAAATGGATCAGTGGGAAGATCGCCGAATTCGATGGCTGGGCTCGGAGGCTGATGGAGTCTTTCGTCGGCTACTACAGGGAGAGTGGTTCTGTTCAGGTACGAGGAGAAATGTTCCTTCCAGCGACCGAGGCACGAGCTTTCGTGCGAAAGAAGAGTCCCGTCTCTTGAAACGACGGGTCCCACTGTAGGAGCCTTGCTTTCAGTGAGATCTCGAAGATGCTTGAACAGGCTGCCTATTTCTTTCTCCCTTGCCGCTTTCTCGATTTCATCAGCTTTGTTTTGGACGAACTTCTCTCGGTCTCGGTGAATGAGCTTGTTGCGGATGCCATTTAGCTTCCTGTGAGACATGCAGTCCAGCCTTCCGCCTAAGTTCTAAGAATGCGAAGTTTCTTCTGAAATCCAAGCTTTCTTGGGGCGCCTCTTCTTGCCTGGGACTAGTTGCGCGGCTTCATGAGTTTGAGTCTTGAAGTACTTCCAGGCATCTTCGCTGTTCGTGAGTGTTTGAAGTAGCTCAAATCGGTTCGATACCTCGACGGCGTACTTTAGCTTGGCGTCCGACTCCTTCAGTTTCAAGACATCAATCACTGTTGGCCTCGTTTCTGACCACTGGGCTTTCCGGCGAAGCCGAACTTCAGCTCAGAGAAGTCTGTGGTCAGCGTTTCCAAGCTCGGCTGATCTGTACGTTCTGCAATTCCTCAGCGACGACCTCCAGCGCTTCGAGATGATAACATAGTCGATCAATTTTTTTCGTGCGGCCGTCGTTGCTGTACCATGTATATTGGTGAATGGTTTTGCGCTGGAAGTCCGTGTTTGCAACAACAAGGTCGTGAGATCCGCAGAGCTCAAGTAGGCGCAGACCGTTGTAATTAAGGGGATCGGGCGTTACGCGTCCTATGGTGCCTCTCCATACGCCTGTGTCGTCTCTTGCTGTTGCGTTGAAGTCCCCAAGCAGGGCGCTGATGTCGTGGGGGGATACGCTTGCGAGTGTTCTGGAGCGCTCAGCATAAAATTCTGTTTTGGCGCCATCATCGGAATCGTTCGTTGGAGCATAACACACTAGAACCGTCATTTTGCCATGTTTGTGCTGGAAACGTGCTTTCATAAGTCTGTCCGAAATCGCTTCGTTGGACAACACGCACTTTCTTGCTAGGCTGTTGAGCACAAGACCGACACCGTTCCTTCTTGACCTACCACCAGACCAGAACAATGAGTGGTTATCGCCTATTCGTTCTTCGCCAGTGTGGATCAGGCGGGTCTCGGTCAGCCCTGCAATAGTTATCTTGTTCTTACGTAGTTCTCTGGATAAAAGGTCCTTTGCTGCAGTTGCGTTCAGGGTTAAAACATTCCAGGCGGCTATCCTTAGTCCCCTTTGGTCAATAAGGTTAAATCCGTCAGTCTTTCTGACGTCGTCAACATGTCCGTTGACGAGCTGCGGTCGTGATCTTATAATAGAGTCCGTATCCGAGGCTGATTTATCACTTTGCGTCGCAATTGTTTTCAGGTGGAGGGTCGCTAGCCCAACCGACCCTAGGCCTGGGGTTTACTAACCACTGGGGTGGGCTCCACCACCCGATGGGGTTCGGGCCGCCCTATACGGCATGATTAGTTTCAACGGAGGTGGTGAGTCCTCCTATCCAGTGGGACGTGGCTACTTACTGGTCACCAATTCCAAGAGCCGGACGAGTGCCATACCCCCGCCTTTAATAAGCACAATAAACAAAGCAGAGGTATAGTGAATTTCTAAAGGTGCTACAAAATAAGCATACCGCTACTCTACAGTTTTTAGTTGCGTAGGTTGGGGCTCGGAGTCAAACCTAAATATTTTGCGTAATGTATGAAAATAATGGTTTGTGGTAGACTTGTTTCCTGCAATTTTACCGAGTAGCCTAGTCACAAGTAGATGTCATTCAAGGTAAACAATTAAGGAGATCACCAATGGAAAAAGATGTATAGGATTATCAAAGTCAGCAAAAATCCAGAACAAGAGATGTAAGCGCACATGGCACTTGCATGGGTTGAGATTTATTGTTTGATCAAAAGTACTTTTCGACTTTGCGGTTAAGATGCGCACTTTAAGGGAGCTAGAGAAAAAGTATTTTATTTTTGAACTTGGCTGTAATGATGCACACATTAAAGGCACTAGAAATTCATCTGTAAGCAAAACCCTTGAGGCAAAAACGATAACAGGCCCTTAGGGATCATTGATATGTACCGTTTGGTCAAAAGTATTTTTTCCCTTTTCGGTTAATATGCGCACTTTAACAGTGCCAGAAATAACAATTTTAAGCAAAACCATTGCGGCACAATTGATTATCGGTTGAAATGAATCATTATGGTCAAAAGTACTTTTCGAGCTTGCAGTTATGATGCGCAGTTTAAGGGACCTAGAACTTCATTTGTAAGCAAGACCCTTGAGGCCGAAATGATAATGGGCTCATGGGGATCATGAAACTGTGTATTGTACTTAAAATTATTTGTCTTACTTTGTGGTCAAGGTTGGTACTTTAAGGAATAGCCGGAGTTAGAAAGTGGCGATTTCTAAGCGAATCTCGTCAAATCTCTAATATTCCAGCCAAGTTTCATCGTCCTAGCACATCTGGAAGTACCTTAACTCGCGATCACCATAATTCCAGACCCCTCCTCCTCAAACTCCCCACACAGTTGCCAGAGCCAATCCTTTTCTGTAAATGATTAATCCACAGCATCTGTTTGTTATTCCCACAAAGTTCCATCCTTATCTCTCCAGTCTAAGCCAGTTACATATTTTCCAGTCCCCCCAATTGTTGTGGGATCCAGTCTGGACATGAAAAAGATCACCAGAGACATGAATTCTGTTCAAATGTTAAATTTCACACAAATCCGATCACCTGTTCCAAAGTTATGAATGACTCAATATTCCGGATTCCCCCGTGATTCCTGGTGGAGCTACAGTGTGCAAAACACTTTTTCCGGTATCTTTCGCGATACATGAAAGAAATCTAATCGAACAGACATTAATCAGATCAGCTGATCTCCAACTCAAAATCGGCTCCATCCGGGTCACTACCTGCTTGTATTTGTGTGCTATTTGGAAATGTATCCCTGACTAATAATAATCGAAGTATTTTTTAATGTGTTCCGATTGTGTTTTAGTTGCCCAGCAATTGATATTTTTCTCTTGAAGTTGTAAACTAGCTCTCTTCAAAATAAATTCATCAGAACCGAGTGTTTTTATTCGCTTCCCTGACCCCAGCTTAGCAAAGCTGTTGATTACAATGAAAATTTTCCCCTGTGTCTTCCAACCGTGTTCTTTCTTTCGCAACATAAATCAAAACTGTCAGATTTAACGAGAAGCTTAGTATCTTCTATTTGTGTTTTAGATGCCCAGCAATTGATATTTGTCTCTTGAAGTTGTAAACTAGCTCTCTTCAAAATACAGTTATCAGAACCGATTGTCTTTATTCGCTTCCCTGACCCCAGCTTAGCGAAGCTATTGATTACAAAACAAATTTTCCCTTGTTTTCGTCATTATCCCATCGACAACAATATGTGAGCGAACTTTCGGAAATATCCAGTGAACTGACTTATATGCCTATTGACATTTATGCCAACTGACATTATACTAACTGATATTAACTGTTATTATTTTCAGTTTGCATTTGACTGGCCCCAATCAAAACCTTCACAACAGCTTGTACTGATTGAATAACTTCGCATCTGTTCTTTCTTTAGTGACTTTACCTGTCGCATCTCACTGTAAGCTCCCGACGATCTGAACTAATTTTACCCTCATCAATATTCGCAAATGTCGGTTTCTTTTTATTAATCCCCTGGGTTTTATTCACTCTGCTTAATTGCTTTCGATGACCCAGTCGGCTTCGAACTAATAGGCGGGTATGAATCTTTGGCCGTGTAACGGATTTTGTAGGAGAACTGACGTTTATGTCAACTGACGTTTATGTGAACTGACGTTTATGTCAACTGACGTTTATGTCAACTGACGTTTGTGTCAACTGACGTTTATGTCAACTGTTTATGTCAACTGACGTTTCTGTCAACTGACGTTTCTGTCAACTGACGTTTCTGTCAACTGACGTTTCTGTCAACTGACGTTTCTGTCAACTGACGTTTCTGTCAACTGACGTTTCTGTCAACTGACGTTTCTGTCAACTGACGTTTCTGTCAACTGACGTTTCTGTCAACTGACGTTTCTGTCAACTGACGTTTCTGTCAACTGACGTTTCTGTCAACTGACGTTTCTGTCAACTGACGTTTCTGTCAACTGACGTTTGTGTCAACTGACGGTAAGCGATCCAAGGTGTCGGCGAACTGACGGATTTCTAGAATATGTTTATGTCAACTGGCGTGTATGGGAACTGACGGTAGGCGAACTGACGGTTGGTCAACTGACGTTTGGGTCAACTGACGTGTTGGTCAACTGACGTGTTAGTCAACTGACGTGTTGGTCAACTGACGTGTGGGTGAAGTGACGTGTTGGTCAATTGACGGATAACTGACGTGTATGCAAACTGTGAGAAAATTTTGAGAAAATTTTGATGCACTGACGGAATTCTGTGGCGAACTGACGTTTATGTCAACTGACGTGTTGTGGTACTGACGGGATCCCAAATATGCGACCGGATCTCCGGTCTGCATCAGAATGTTATAGAAGAGAGCTCGGAACTACTTCGTAACGAGAATCGCCACCTGCAAATAATTGTGAAACTGCAAGAACGTATTGGTGACCTGAATAAAACACCGATTTCTGTGTTTGGGGTTGCACAGTCGACTGCGACCTCACCCCGTTCGTTTGCGTCGGCGGTACGAGGCCCAAGCGTCTCTTCGGTCATTCTAGAACCCGTGGAATATGACACAAATATTTATAAACGTCTGACCCGAAATGATTTAGAAAAGCTGACCAAAAGTGTTTACCGGGCTATTATTGCTGTGAAAAAGGCAGTAACAGTGAAGAATGGCAAAATTATAATTGAACTGGGTTCAGAGTCCGATGCAGAAGAGGCAATTTGTGCATTTAACAAGAAAGTAGAGGTGAGAAAGTATAAAGCTGTGCAAGTGAAGAAAAAGATGCCAAGAATAATCGTAGAGGATGTCACGGAGTGTGAAGATTCGTTCCGCAGAGAGTTCTTGCGAAGCAACGATAATGTTAAAGACATGATTGATCACGGTGAGCTAATGAAAGTTGTCACAGTGTTGAGGAAAGACAAAAACAGTGCTAACGTCATACTTGAAGTTAGCCCAAAACTCCGCAAGTCCATCCTGCTAACCGGTCATGTGAAACTTGGCTTCTTGATGAAGCGCTGTGATGACTCTGCGTTCCTCATAGAGTGTACAAAATGCTTCCCTTATGGCCACCGAGCAACTGAGTGCAACACTGCTGCGATTTCGTGCAAAATTATGCGTCATCCGACATACAACATAAATCGTGCGACAAGCAACGCAGAACTTCTGCGTTTTGTCGCAGTGTCGGATGCGTTGAAGTATTTCAACTGATCCGACATAACGCGTGCGATTTTTTTAGGGAAAGAAAAGATAAAACTAAGATTAGTTAATTTTCAAGATTAAAAATTGCTCTACCTTGTTTTTACTGTAATCCTACGGTGGCTGAATGCACAATATCTTCTGAATAGACTTTTATTTAACAAGATGACATATAGTACTCGAGTGCGTAATCTCCCAACATCTTCAAAGGTCGTTTCCCCAAGGGCTTTTGTCCTTTGGCTTAATAATCTCAACGAAAAATTTCGTTTTCCTTTTGCATCTGGGTGGTCTTGGGAACAGTCATGAGATTCTGTCGCACATCGGAACATGGAAGAAAAAATCGTGTCGCATACGATGCAGCAGTGTGAACCATGGGTAACCATTCATTTGATGATTGCCCAAAATCGTTTTCTGATCGCCCATCGTGAAGTGCCTGTCACCATAGGAAGACCAATGGAAGCCCGCATGCGTCGTACGAAATTATAAAGTGCCCAACTGCACAAAAGATTATAGCAAAACTGAAAGACAGAATTCTGTATGACGACGGTCAATAATGTTGCGGTCAGGCAGTGTAAATGATGTGAATAAATCATTATCTTTCATCCAGATTAACTTGCAACATTATTTCCATGCAATGGTTCAGTTACAACAAACCCTTGCAGAAAGAAAGCCAGATGTTGTTCTGCTGCAGGAACGCTTTCGTGTATTCCAAGAGAACATGGTTGTTTTAAAAAAAATATGAGAGAGAAGATATTAAGATATTAATTTTGATAGATATTAATTTTGATGATTCGTTTAATGAATAAGTTACTGTGTCTTTTTATTTGCCAAGTCATATTGCTGTTGTTTCGTCAGTATATCGTCCCCCGTTATTCAGTCAGTATCTGATGTATTAGATGTGATTGATGGGTTAAGCAATCATAATAATCATGTTGTTGGTGGTGACTTTAATGCTAAAATCCTGATTTGGATGACAAGTAGCAATTGTGATGGAAGAGTAAAAGGACTAGAAGATTATTTCTCTAATAAGAATTTAGTTGTAATAAATGACCCAGATGTGCCGACGTATTACGTCGGCTCTTCTAACCCTGATGTTAGAGTTGTAGGTTCTAATCTAGTTCAGTTTACTAAGGAATGAATGGTTCTTTCGGATTTCCCGTCACTGTCTGATCGTTTGTATATTTCTTCTGTAATAGTGTTAGATGCTGCGCAAGGCGTTGAAACTTTCCTTCAAAAGTATCATTATAGTAAAACAGATTGGGGAATATTTGGTTCAGTTTTACCAAGAATAAATAATTCTTGGTTTTACCTAGTAGAATAGATGATGTGTATTCGCTTCCTGTGTCGGAATGTACAAGACATACATGTGGCTGTTGAAAGTTTTAGAAAGTTGATAACTAATGCCACTGCTGATTCGACCCAAGTTTTTGGTAGTAAAAGATAAAAAAAAGTATGCAAGGTGGTGGAATCTGGTATTATAGAAGATAATACCAGGAATTCGAGAATTTATAAAGTTTTAGAGGATTTAGAAAGTGAAGTAAATATGAAAAATTTCCTTAGAGATTATAAATATGAAACTGTAAGAGCTAATAGAGAAGATTGGAAAAAGTTTTGTGAAAAAAGAGCTAGCTTAGATCCATGGCAAACTATTCACAAGATATGTCGGTCAGATGGCGGATGTGTTCAGCCTGTTCATGTGTTAAAAGATGATGGTAGCAGAACTTCATCACTGAACGAAGCAGGTAATGAACTATTTGCAAAGTGGTTTCAAAAAGATGATAGTGTTAACGATAATATTAATGCTGATGTTTAAAAGATGCTATAAATTCTCTGAAATCAATGAAAGCTCCAGGTCCAGATGGAATCCTAAATCTTGTTTTGAAAAAAAAAATATTAATGTGATAACACCGACGTTTCTAAAAATCATAAATGCATGTTTAAATTTATATTATTTTCCTAAGGAATGGAAAAAAGCTAATGTGATAATTATTTTGAAAAAAGGAAAGAAAAATGATGGGAATCCCCGTTCTTACCGCCCTGTTAATTTACTGTCGAATTTAGGTTAAGTATTTGAAAAAGTAATAATGCAGAATTTGAATAATTTAAGTTCTGAAAAGAATTGGATTTCTTCTTTGCAGTTTGTATTTAGTAAGGGGAAAAGTACAGTTGATGCAGTAGATAATGTTGTTACTGTTGTTGAAATAATAAATTAAAAAATAAATTTACTTGATGAATTTTTTTCGACATAAAAAGGGCTTTTGATAACGCTTGGCATCCAGGAATAGCCTAAGAACAAAAACTGATAGAAAAAGAATGACGGGAAGTTTGATAAAATTAGTTCAAAGTTATTTAATGAACGTGTGGAGTTTGGAGTTTTCAAAATGGAGTTTCAAGGGCTCTGGAAAAATCATGTCCTAAGGGTGGAATTTTATCTCCAATTTTATGGTTATCTAACATAAATGATCTTTTGAATGAGAAAATTGACAAAAATTGTACTATACAAGCTTACGCAAATGATATTTGTGTGATAATAAGTTCAAAAGCATTTGTCAATTGGAAGAAATAGCTCAGAAAGTGTTTCCAAAGTTTGAGTAGTGGGCTGTTAAAAATAAACTTGACTTTGATAAAAATAATACTGAAGCTGTTTTATTTACTAATAAGTATAAAGTTCCAAAAATTACTCTAAAATTTGGTGGTGATTATGAAGTAAAAGAAAAAGTCTAATATTTGGGCGTTATTTTGGATAGAAAATTGTTTTGGACAGACCATGTTGTTAGTAGAATCAATTCAGCTAAACAATATTCAGCTCGTCTTTTATTTGTGGCAAAAACAACCTGGGGCCTAAAAACTTTTGCATTGAGGAAAGTGTACAAGTCGGTTGTGGAAAGTACAATTTTATACGCTGTTCTCGTTTTGATCGCTGCTCTTAGGAAAAACATATTCTGAGAAAAATAAAATCAGCTCAAAGAATCTCCAAATCTTTTCGAAGTGCATAGTCAAATGTAATAACAGCAATTTCTGGTGTGTCACCTATTCATAGTTTAATTTTTGAACTGACTGCAAGATAATATGCTCACAAAGATCGCCCTCAAAATTGGCCGATGTTTACTCCACCTTCATTCCCTTTAGTTCAAAGATCATCTCTTCATAATATTTTTACAGATGAAGTTTTCTCTGAATTTTTTGGACAAAGTATTTTTGACAATAATTTTATTTTAAACCGTCAGTTTCTAAGTTATATGAAGTGTGGTATAGTGATTTTCAAATTCAATTAGCTATTAGCCAAGCCGTTTCTTTTCAAGTATAAATGATTAATTGCTGCTTCTTCTTTTGAGCCAAAATACCAGTTGACACAATTTATTACCGGCCATTGTCGTCTTAATAGTTTCTTTTAGGTTGTGCCATTGTTGCCAAATTCCTGAAACTTGCAGCCATCTTTTGTTTGAATGCCCTTTATATTTTACCCAGATATAGTTTTTGTCTTTGTGTTTGTCTGAACTATGTCTTAGCTTTCCTTTTAGTTTGAATTGAGCAGCGAGAAATAGGTATTTTATAAACCTTGTTATTGTTTTTTAGTAAGTATTTTAGAAACCTTGTTATTGTTTTTTTTAAAGAACTAGGAGATTAGAAATTTCGTAGTTGGTGATCATTGGTTGTGTAATAATTTTTCTTTATTTGAGACTTTAAGATTAGATTAGTGTTTTCTTTTTGATGTCATGTAGTTTCAGTTTAGTATATAGAGTGAAATACCTTGTTTGGTTTACTCATAAATAAATACTTACTTCCATACTTCGTAGCTGTTGAAGGGGTTCGATATTCTGTTCAGACTTGGTGTGGACACGCTTGGGCGGGTCACAGTATGGATAAGTTTTATAGATGACCCCGTAGCCTATACTATACTTACGGCTGCGAAAGGGGTTAGTTTAGCTCCCCCAGTTTAGGGGAGAAGAAACATTGTTGTTTAAGCTAGAATAGAATGCCGATTTAGTAGCAAGGAGACACGTGAAACAGTATCTGAACATTAACCAGAACTCCATTAGGCATCTTGTTGTGTCTTCTCGGGCGTTTTTGAAGCTTTGATCTGCGATCACGGTGACGGGAAAAATTGGTCTTCCAGGCCAGCTGTTCTTAGGATCCCAAAACGTAAGTGGCGGGATACGTATGACTCTGTAAAGTTGTCCGTCTGTAAGCACGATAACTTAGAAGGGAATGAGATGTTTTATTCAAATTTGGTAGGAGGATTCTTTGATTCTAAAGACAGATCAATTTTGTAGATGTACAGCGGTTCAAATAAAGAGGCGAACAAAATCTTTTTTAAAAACCTCTGAGATAAGAAATTTAGGATAAGGAGACATGCTGAATCTGCGTATAAAAATTGTTTTCTCGTTTGACAAATAGTTAGCCAATAATCCGGGAAAAACAGGAAAGTTTGTCAAAAGTATAAGTTTGGTTCGATGTAGAGGTAAAGCGACATTCTCTGAAACCGTCTACTAGCTTGTTCAGACGGGACGTAAATAGCGGCGTATTCTCGATTACGCGCGTATTTACGCGCGTAAATAGCGACTGAAAATAATCCAAAAAACAGCCGCTGATCGAGAATCGGCCGCTGTTTCAACCCACCGATCGGGAGAAACTGAAATCCTTGGGGCTTTGGAATGTAACCTTTGATGACTCTGGGGACAGTGAACAGTCTGTAATTAGCGGAATTGGGTCAAACTTTGAGAGCTTTGGATCAATCCAGTTTAAATTCAGTTAGACCAAAGTGAACATATCATGAATTCATGACATTTAGCATCCAAGAATTACTAAATTATTTCGAAAAAAAGGTACAATAATTTTCTAATTACAAAATCTTATATTCTGTTTATGTCTGATATTTATTTTTGTTTTTTGTCATGAAAAAAAAAATAATCTTGGTTGAATAATTAATATAATTTTTCCATTCAAAAGCGACTGAACAAGCTAAATAATTGCTCCTATTTTTTCTGTTTATTATTAATTATATTTTATGCTATCATTTAAAAACTAAAACATTTCAATGATTTTTAATTGCTTTTTAACTTAAAATTGCCAAGTCGCCTGAAATCTGTCAATATTCAGTTTGTGACTTTTTTCAGCTTAAAGTCAACTATTTATATAGCAACTAACGTCCTATTTTTTCTGTTTATTCTTAACTATATTGTATGCTCTCATTTAAAAACTAAAAATTACAATGAATTTTATTTGCTTTTTAACTTAAATTTGCAAAGTCGCCTGAAATCTGTCAATATTCAGTTTGTGACTTTTTTCCAGCCTAAAGTCAACTATGCTTGACTTAGACAAACTCACAAGATGTTTTTGTTAAGTTTGTATATTTTATTCCAAACATTTGCAATATTCGAAATTAGGATTTTCTTTTTAATTCTTCCGTCAACCCCAACCAGCTTGTTTGTCGTCTGAACAGATCAGCCGCTGTTTCGGCGCTTATTTACGTCCCGTCTGAACAAGCTATAAAAAAATTGTCTTCTCGACGGACAACAGTAAGTGTGTTAAAAGTAAACTTTTTATCTGAAGTTGATTAGAGGTTCGATCTAGGGTTAAACAAGACATGAGAATTCGTTTTCGATTCGTTTTCGAGGAATATGGCAGAAACCAGTAGTAAGGCAGAAAGTTTGAAACCCAATGATATTGTCGCAATAGGGTTAGAAGACATATTGAATGAAGATCTGAAACTAATTTTCTCGCCGGACAAGTAGTTTTCACGGAATTCGGCCTAAACCAAAAATTTTGTAAAAATAAAAGCTCATTCAAAAGTCATGCAGGGGTATTAATAATATAATCTTTATTCTTTCCCTTTATCACAATGCAATAACATGGGTATCGTCAAACAAGAAGAAAATAAAAACACAAAAAGACGCAACATGAACTCGGGGAACGTCAAGGACATTCGTTTCGGGGGTAAGGACGCGCGATAAAGGCTTTTCTGAAAAACTGCTAACGATCGTAAACAATTGAAAACGATCCAAGACAGAGGTTTAAATAGACACGAAAAAAATCAAACTGTTGTTTCCAATCTCGATTTTACAACTGTTTGTAACCGTCCTTTTTACATCGATTCTTTCAGACAAAAACAAAAAAAATTATCGCAAACGCTTGTTTCCGACCCGTAAAACCAACCTCAGTTTTTTAACTTGCTATACACTCTATTTCATTGTTTAGAAACTGGAGAAGCCGTGTACGCTGATACGCTACGAAAAGTTGAATCTAATACTGAACGGAACAACAGTTTTCTAGGGCAATTTTTCCAACCGAAAACAATTATAAATAGGCTAATGCCAAAAACGATTGTATTTTTACAACAGAAAATAGTTGTTCCCGATATGTAAACATCTGTATTTTTTCAAAAGAAAATAGCCGTTTTCAACTGTTCGATTCAGGTTCGATTTTGAGACATATTTCCTTTTGAAAATTACTATAAACAATGCAAAACATTCCTAAATAATGCAGAACAGTTGTTCTTAAATCAAAACAACTTTGTAGGGCTTAATGTTTTCAGCTAGTTTCATGTACTTTATTTTTCCAGGATGACAATTGGTTGTTTACCAAGCTGTAAAATGTGCAACTGCACTGTCAGAAGTTTCATAACAGATAGCGCATAACACTTTCAAGAATAACACCTTTTCACTTAGAAATAAAGTGTTATGACCAATTAAGTTTACACTATTTCGTGCCTAGATCACCAACAACACCTTCAACTGGTGAAAATACTAACGGGAACGAAAGAAACATAACAGATAACATCCCAGAGTGTTATCTGTTGAAACCGAGCATCCTTCTGTTGTCGTTATGTAACTTCTGGCAGTGTAGTATTTTTACCAATTGAAGGTGTTGTTGGAGGACTTGGAGCTCTTTTTGTCAAGAGTTGATCCACCGTCAGTTGTGTTTAGAGTTATGGCTTACCGTCAGATGTATACTGGGGTATTACTACAGTGGGCCATTTGTGGCCTGAGTTTCGGCCAAAGTTTTTGGCTTAGCCAGCAATAACCAAACAAGAGCTGGAAGCTCATATGGCACTTGCAAGCGCTGGGTCAGAGGATGAAAGTAGGAATTCGTCAATTCGTGGGTTTGTTGTGATCATTTGTAAGCAAAACCCTTGAGATAAGAATGATCATGGGACCTTGGAAATCACGAGACTGTAACGTTCGGCAATGCAGTTGGCTGTACGCACTTTAAGGGCGCTAGAAAATTATCTGTAATCAAAACTCTTGAAGCAAAAAAGATGATCATCAGGTGCACGAAAATGTATATTTTACTCAAAAGTATTGTTTGTACTTTAAGGAATTCAGTTGTAAGGAAAACCCTTGAGGCAAAAATGATCATGGGCTCATAGGGATCACGAAAATGTATATTTTGCTTAAAAGTATTTTTTTGCACTTTGCGGTTAGTATTAGTACTTTAACGGATGGTCGGATCTGGGAACTAACTATCTCTAAGCCAATCTTGTCAAGTCTTTAATTTTCAAGCCAAGTATCATCGTCCTAGCATGTCTGGAAGTACCTTAACTTGTGATCACCGGAATTCCGGACCCCCCCCCTCTAACTCCCCCACAATGCCCGAATCCGCTCCGGTTCTGTCACTGATCTACATAGGGCTTGTGCTTGTTCTTCCCACCAAGTTTCATTCCGATCGCTCCGCTCCAAGCATGTCACAAGGTTTCCGGACCCCCCTCCGACCCCCCCCAGCTTCATCGGATCCGGCCCGGACTCGAAATGGGACATCCGTGACACGTTGTCTTTCTACATATCAAGTTTCATTATGATCCGATCACCCGTTCGGAAGTTATACATACCTCAAGATTCAGGATTTCCCCTCCCTCCACTCCCCCCACGATGGTCGGATCGGGAAGCTGACTATTTCCAGGTTAATCTGGTCGCGTCCCTGATGTACCTGCCGAGTTTCATTGTCCTAGCCCACCTGGAAGTAACTTAACTCCGCATCACCGGAATTCCGGAACCCCACTCCAACTCCCCCCACAGTGCACAAATCCGGTCCGGTTCTGTCAATGATGTACCTAGGGGTTGTGCTTATTCATCCCACCAAGTTTCATCCCGATCGCTCCACTCTAAGCGTTTAACATGATTTCCGGTTCCCCCCTCCGACTCCCCCCACATACATCGGATTCGGTCCGGACTTGATATGGGACATCTGAAGCATGACGTCTTTCCAAATATCAAGTTTCATTAAGATCCGATCACCCGTTCGAAAGTTATGCATGCCACTAAATTCCGGATTCCGGCTCCCTTCCCTCCCCCCACGATGGTCGGATCGAGCAAGTGACTATTTCCAAGTTAGTCTGGTCGGGTCCCTAATACGCCTGCCAAGTTTCATCGTCCTAGCACATCTGGAAGTACCCTAACTCGCAAACAGCGGACTGACCGACAGACCGACAGACCGACGGAAAAGTGATCGGTATATGGCACTTGGCCGGTAGGCAAGTGCCATAAAAACCAGCTGAAGTTTTTTTTACTTGCTACACACTATATTTCTTTATTTAGGAACTAAAGAAGCCGTGCACACTGAGACGCTACAAAAAATTGAAACCAGGACCGAACGGAAAAAGGAGCAGATTCTAAAGGAACCTTGGAAACCGGAGGCTCGCTGCAACAAGCCACCGGTAGCGACCTCCCAGTGCGTCAAACCGCAGAAACGATTCTACTTCGACAAAGAAGCACGAGAATGCTTCGCTTTCGCGGATAGCAAATGTGGCGAAGGACCAAACAGTTTCTACAAGCTTGACCTGTGTTCAAAGATCTGCTTGGGTAAATTTTATCTTCTTTCGTTTTGCTGGCTGTTCACATAGAGTTGCTTGCTGCACTGATGTCATGGATTGCACCAGATTTGCTACAGAGAACGGACACTATTCGGTTTAGTACTTAGCTTAGTCTTCGGCTTCGACTGCATCATTGTTAAATTATAGGTTTGAGTCTAGCAATGATCTGTTAGGATGGTACCTAAGCGAGCGTGGCATGGTAGATATGTGGATTAAGTTACGTAGTATAAAAAATCTGAACGCCTACACGTCAGGTGTAAAATTGCAATCAGAAACAACTGGAAACATTTGAATCCAATGTAATTTTATACAACTTTTTACAGATATCTTTTTACACAATCAGAACAACTGCTGCCGATCGAAAACGATCCAAGACAGAGGTTCGAACATACACAAAAAACAAGTGCGCAAGCGCTCAGACGTGGAGTGTAAAGGAATGGACTGAGTTGACTTAGATTTCCCCCGTCCCGTAACGTTTTAATATTCCTATTGCATAGTTATCCGTGAAACCAACAGTTGAGCTCTCAAAGAATTTCCAAACATGGTTCAAGCTATCTCTCATAAAATCAGTTATGCTCGCTATGAGCACTGTAAGTTTGTTCCAATACACTCCGTTTACTCCCTTGCTCGAACACCCTAATGTCAAAGTCATAAATTTTCAAAGTGCGTCTTATTTGACACCTTCCACCAGAGAACACATGTTCGTTCACCTAGAAAAGCAATCCCTTCGCGTAAATCATAATTAGGCATCCAATCACAGTCTTATCGATCTTTGTTTCTCCAGTTTTGCTTTGGCTTGTTCCAATATACTACTAGCTTTACTTTCATCAATCTTGGATTTAACTTCGTTTGTTATACCGTGTTCAAACACACTAATGTCAAAGTCAAAGTCTTTTTACACAATCAGAACAACTGCTGCCGATCGAAAACGATCCAAGACAGAGGTTCGAACATACACAAAAAACAAGTGCGCAAGCGCTCAGACGTGGAGTGTAAAGGAATGGACTGAGTTGACTTAGATTTCCCCCGTCCCGTAACGTTTTAATATTCCTATTGCATAGTTATCCGTGAAACCAACAGTTGAGCTCTCAAAGAATTTCCAAACATGGTTCAAGCTATCTCTCATAAAATCAGTTATGCTCGCTATGAGCATAACTGTTGCATAACTGAGCATAACTGAGTTTTAGATCCCGGTCCATCATTTCATCCCCAATATCCAAACAACTATGGAAATAACCCAATTAGAGATCATCCCACTTAAAAAGCTGTAAATGCAAACAAACCGCAAGTATAAATCCAAATATATTTTGAAATAAATAATAATAATAATAATAATAAATAAATCTTGCAAGAACAGTTCTTGCCCTGCCAGCCAGTCAGACCCTTTAAACCTATTTTCCAATAGCAAGGTAATGACAAGTGCAATAAACCAAACCGTGGCAGCCAATACCCCCTTCGCAAAAACTCATCGATCGTATGACAAAACCGTCCGGTTTCCAACTGTTCATCAAATATGTATACGTCGATACATAGGCTGGTCTTATTTGTTGCTGTTACACCAAATCCTCATCTATAGATATATCTCCCTAAGTATACAAGAGTTGAACCTGAGACCTGTCATAGACGAACTTAACTCGCGGGAAATCCGGGCCCAGCTGCCCATGAACGGGAGGGCTGGGGGGGGGGGGATCCATCAAAATGCGTATCTAAACCTCCATTTCCTCAAATATACCAGCTTATAGCTTAGTTCCAGTAGTTCAAAAACTTTAATCATGGGCAATTTGGGCCCACTTGCCCATGAGCGTGGAGGGTGGGAAGGTGTAACTCCGCGTCTATATTTCCAACCCTAGGATCTGAAAGCACTTAAGCAATTTCACTATCTCAAATTATTGTCAACTTAAAAACATAAAAAATGGGCAATCTGGGCCCGATTTTCTCTGAACCAAGTGGGGGTGGGGTTTGGGGCCACAAAAAGCAAAAAGAAATCCAAATGCTCTTAAACCTACCAAGTTTCAACTTGATACCTGTTGATTTCTGTCACGGGTAACGAACTTTAATTCCTGGGCAATGTGGGCCCAGTTGCCCTTGAACGGTGTGGGTGGGGGATGTGCAGCTTTGGAAGTAATTTTCCAGCCCTAGGATCTACAAGTACAAAGAACTCCATCGTCGTATGTCCAGGTCTGGTCAAGTTATGAACGTTATTCTCTGGATAATCTGGGCCCATTTGCCCCTGAACTGGGTGGGTGTGGGGGGTGGGACCATCAGAAAGCACAACTAGACCCCAATACCCACAAGTGTACCAAGTTTGAACTTGATACTTGCACTGGTTCACGAATTAGAAAGCTCTACATGATACGGTGAAAACCGGAAACCGAAAATGGAAAGACGAAAGCTGCTACAGCGCTCGCAATGGTGGATTGTCCCAAGGAACTCTCCACTAAAAATCATTTGCAAACAGTTATAGAAATACAATTGGAGACTAATGTCTCCAAATTTGATTTTAAAGCTGTTTGCAACTGTCCTTTTTTTGCCACGCAAAACCGATTCTTTCTGATCAGAAACAGCTAAAATTGATTGAAACAGTTGTTCTAACATTATATAACTTTTAATAATAATGATAACAAAAGTAAAAAGACAATTTGTAACAGAAGAACATAAATAAGCTCCAAGTTCTTTAGCAATGAGATAAATTTTTGGAGGCATATCTGGTTTGCACATTTGGACCCGTAAGAAAATGACCCCTTTTGTTTTTGAACATTTTCATACTTATCACTCAAAGAGGATTCATTGGCCATGGTTCCAGATAACTCTCGCGCATATTTAGCATTTACAGATTCTAGTCCATCTTCAGTTTGAAAATAACACCTGTCTGCTCACCTGCTATAGAACATTGAAACAGAAACAGGGTTTGAAGAAAGAAAAGTTAGGCTGCATAACTTCATATGAACCTCTCTGGTATAGGCTTCAGCTTCACTTCAGTTCCCACATCGTAGACTCTGGCAGGTTTCACCCACTTTATCTTTCCAGGTTGAAAGTGGGATCTAGATAAAACCAGCTGTAATTCTTAATTCTAAATAGTTGTCTCCAAACATTTTCATGCGATCGTTTTCCTAGCAGGATTATGCGAAAAATTCCAGGTAGCAGATTTCTTGAACCACCTTCTCATAAAAGTTGTCCTATAAGCTTAAAGCTTTTTTTGTAAAGGGTTGGTCCACCCTCAATTGTGTTTAGAGTTATGGCTTTCTGTCAGTCGAATATTTGGGTATTGCTACAGTTGGCCATTCATGGCCTGAGTTTCGGCCGGAGTTTAACCCCACAATAACCGAAAACCAACTGAAGTTTTTTAGCTTGCCACACAGTTAGGAACTTCAGTTAGGAACTGAAGAAGCCACGTACACTGAGGCTCTACCAAAATTTGAAATAAGTACCGAACGAAACAAGGATCATTCTCTAAAAGAACCTCTGAAACCTGAAAGTTGGAAACCGCTTTTTTGTTTTTTATAGTTTCCCATCTATAACTAAAATATAATTTATTCGCTATTGTGCCAGGGAACTCTCGCACTAATTTATCACTTTTAGATTTTAGTGCTTCTTCAATTTGAAACTGGTACCTACCTGCTTACCTGTTACAGAAAAGAGCTTTCAAATAGAAGCAGAAACAGGGTTTCAGGAAACGAAAGCTTGGCTGCATAACTTCAGATAAACCTGTCTTGCATGGGCTATATAACTTCATTTCACTTCCCGCATCGTAGGCTCTGTATGGTTTAGATCAGCCTGATTTCCAGCTGGTCTCATACACTTTTTTTTCAGGATGACAGTGGGATATGTATAGCTTTAATTTTACAACTGAAATAGCAGCCTCCAAGTATTCTCCTGTGACAATTTTTCCAGCAGGATTGTGCAAAAAAAATCCAAGTTCCAGACTTCTTGCACCACTTTTAGAAGCAGAAACAGACTTTGAAGAAAGCTTGGCTGCATAACCTCAGATAAGCCTTTCTTGTGGCTATATAACTTCATTTCACTTCCCGCATCGTAGGCTCTGTCTGGTTTAGATAAGCCTGATTTCCAGCTGGTCTCATACACTTTATTTTTCCAGGATGACAGTGGGCTTTTTTAACTTCCTACATAGTATATTTCTGTATTCAGGAACTGAAGAAGCCGTGTACACCGAGACGCTACCGATAGTTGAAACTAGTACCGAACGGAACAAGGAGCAGACTCTGAAAGAACCTTTAAAACCTGAAAATGGGAAACCGGAGGATCGCTGCGAAAAGCCACCGAAAGAAACCTCCGAGTGTGTCAAACTGAAGAAACGATTCTACTTTGACAAAGAGGCACAGCAATGCTTGGCTTTCGCTGATAGCAAATGTGGCGAAGGACCCAACAGTTTCGACAAGCTTGACCGGTGTTCCAATATCTGCTTGGGTAAAGTTTATTGAAATTTGTTGATCTTTGAACACTGTCCTTTTCCCACAATCAGAACAACTGTTTCCGATCGAAAACAACTGAAAACGACCGAAACAGACAAAAAAAAAATCCACTTTACACAGTTGTAAAATTAGAATTGAAAACAATTGTGTCCAATTATGATTTTACAGCTGTTTGAAACTGTTCTTCTTACAATTTCAAACCGATTCTTTCTGATCGAATACAACTAAAATTGGTCAAAAATAGTTGTTTCCAGTTGAGAATTTATAATTCCAATTTCTTGTACGACTATTTTCTCAACAGGTTCAGCGAAATTAAATTTGTGAAATTACACTTGGAAGTGTTTTCAGTCATTTGCAGGAGGTTCATGTGCAAAATTGCAATCAGAAACAACTGTTTCCGGCAGAAACAGTTGTTCTAATATCATATCACTCTCTAATAATGATAATAATACAAGTGATAATATAAAATTATAATAAAAGAGCAAAAATAAGCTCCATTTCTTTAGCAATGAGAGAGATTTAAAGTTTAAGAGGCAAATCTGGTTGGACATCTGGTTGCATGTTTGGAAAGCTTAAAATACGTCAAAATTTTTTTTATCGGAAACAGTTGTCCTAACGTTATATAACTTACTAACAATCCTGATAATATTAAAAGCAACAAAATAATTATAATAGAAGAGTAAAAATGAGCTCCAGTTTCTTTAGCAATGGGAGAACTTTTAAAGTTTAACCGAAAAGGGCTAGGATAGGACAATCTAGTTACCCATCACTTATTCACTTAAATTGGTTTGAAGACCGCTGAAATCGATTTTCAAATAGTGGAATTTCCGTGTGATTCGTGGTGCCTCCATACGCTTGTATTTTTGCTGTATGCCTTAAGAGAAAGATTTATCAATTTTTATGGCACTTGCAGCTCCGCTCAAGTGCCATATACCGATCACTTTTCGGTCGGTCGGTCGGTCGGTCTGTCGGTCGGTCTGTCGGTCTGTCGGTCGGTCGGTAGGGCGGTCCACTGTTTTCGAGTTAGATTACTTCCAGATGTGCTAGGACGATGAAACTTGACAGGCGTATCAGGGACCCGATATAACTAACCTGGAAATAATCAGTTTCATGATCCGACCATCTGGGGAGGAGGGGTGGGCCTGGGAATCCTGAAAATTAAGTAGTTTTTGTCACACTTTTTCGAGTTGGGGTACTTCCAGATGTGCTAGGACGATTAAATTTGGCAGGCATATCAGGGACCCGATATAACTAACCTGGAGATAATCAGTTTCACTATCCGACCATCTGGGGGGGAGTGGTGGGCCGGGGAATCCGGAAAATTAAGTAGTTTTTGTCAAACTTTTTTTAGTTTGGGTATTTCCAGATGTGCTAGGACGATGAAACTTGGCAGGAGCATCCAGGACCCAACTGAATAACCTGGAAATAATCAGTTTCCCAATCCGACCACCTGGGGGGGTGGAGGGCTGGGGAATCCGGAAAATTGGAGTAGTGTGTAACTTTCGAACGGGTGATCGCATTGGAATGAAACTTAATAACTGAATAAATGGCATACCTCTGATGTCCCATTTGAAGTCCGGACCGGACTCGACAGCTATGGGGGAGTAGGGGGGGAGACCGGAAATCTCGAGAAACGATTAGAATGGAGGGATCGCGGTGAAACTCGCTGGGAAGAACAAGCATCGGCTCTAGATAAATTGTTTATACATTTGGACTGGATCCGGACACTGGGGGGGGTAGAGGCGAGTTTCACGGGATTCCGGTAATGGCAGTTTGGGGGATTTTCACGACGAAACTTGGGAGGCGTATCAGGGACCCGATCAAACTGACTTATAAATAAAAATTTACATGATCTGATAGTCATGGGGGGAGTAGCGGGAGGGGGAATCCGGAATATTTAGTTTTTCTTACAGATGAATTTCTAGACCTTAAGAGTGCACATCATTACAGCCGAGTTCACAAATAAAATACTTTTTCTCTAGCTCCCTTAAAGTGCACATCTCAACCACAAAAGCCGGTAACCTTAAAAGTACTTTTGATCAAACAAAACATCTCAGCAAGTGCCATATGAGCTTACAGCTCTTGTTTTTTGTTCAGGCACTAAGCAATCTTCACCAGTCTCACGACTGCCCACTGAAAAGCCGCATTTGTGTTGAGATTAGAATTTCCCGCGTCATAGTAGAATTTACGCTGTGGGGACGGCTGGAGATATTCTGAGCCTCATAACTAGAGCAGTAGTAGAAAATAAAAAATAATTCAGTGTATCCAATTATATGACACATATGAGTTGGCTTTTAGTTAAACTTTAAAGTACAAGATGCATATCTGGTTGCAACTTTGGACCCCTGGACAATGCCGCTTTTTTGTTTTTATGGCACTTGCCTTCCGGCCAAGTGCCATATACCGATCACTTTTCCGTCGGTCGGTCGGTCGGTCGGTCAGTCCGGTGATCGCGAGTTAGGGTACTTCCAGATGTGCTAGGACGATGAAACTTGGCAGGTGTATCAGGGACCCGACCAGACTAATTTAGAAACAGTCACTTCCCTGATCCGACCATCGTGGGAGGAGGGAGGGGAGCCGGAATCCGGAATTTAGGGGCATGCATAACTTTCAAACGGGTGATCGGATCTTAATGAAACTTGATATTTGGAAAGACGTCATTTCTCAGATGTCCCGATTCAGGTCCGGGTCGAATCCGATTAATGTGGGGGGAGTCGGAGGGGGGAACGGGAAATCATGTGACACGCTTGGACTGGAGCGATCGGGATGAAACTTCGTGGAAAGAACAAGCACAAGCCCTATGTACGTAAGTGACAGAACCGGACAAGATTCGGGCACTGTGGGGGAGTTAGAGGGAGGGGGGTCCGGAATTCCGATGATCGCAAGTTAAGGTAGGAACAAGCACATACCCTAGGTACGTCATTGACAGACCCGGACCGGATTCGTTCACTGTGGGGGGAGCTGGAGGGGGGGGTTCCGGAATTTCGGTGATACGGAGTTAAGTTACTTCCAGGTGTGCTAGGACAATGAAATTTGGCAGGCAAATCAAGGACTCGACCAGATTAACCTGAAAATAGTCAAGTTCCCCATCCGACTATCGTGGGGGGAGTGACGGGAGGGGGAATCCGGAATCTTGAGGTATGTATAACTTCCGAACGGGTGATCGGATCATAATGAAACTTGATACGTAGGAAGATCACATGTCTCGGATGCCCAGTTTCAAGTCCGGACCAGATCCAATGAAGGTGGGGGGGTCGGAGGGGGGAACCGGAAAACTTGTGACACGCTTGGAGTGGAGCGATCGGAATGAAACTTCGTGGAAAGAACAAGCACAAGCCCTATGTACGTAAGTGACAGAACCGGACAAGATTCGGACACTGTGGGGGAGTTAGAGGGAGGGGGTCCGGAATTCCGATGATCGCAAGTTAAGGTACTTCCAGACGTGCTAAGACGATAAAACTTGGCTTGAAAATTAGAGACTTGACATGATTGGCTTAGAATTTGTCAGTTCCCTGATCCGATCATCGTGGGGGGAGTGGAGGGAGGGAGAATCCTGAATCTTGAGGTATGTATAACTTTTGAACGGGTGATCGGATCTTAATGAAACTTGATATTTGGAAAGACCTCATGTCTCAAATGTCCTGTTTAAAGTCTGGATGTAATCCGGTGAGTGTTGGGGGGGGAGATGGAGGGGAGAACCCGAAATCTTGTGACACGCTCAGAGTGGAGCTATTGGGACGAAACTTGGTTGAAAGAACAAGCAGAAGCTCTAGATACATCAGTGACAGAACCGGACCGGGTTCGGGCACTGTGGGGGGAGTTGGAGGGGGGTCCGGAATTCCGGTCATCGCGAATCAAGGTACTTCCAGATGTGCTAGGACGATGAAACTTGGCTTGGAAATCAGACACTTGACAAGATTGGCTTAGAAATTGTCAGTTCCCAGATCCAACCATCCCTTAACGTAGGCTACTAATCGCAACCTCAACGTACAAAAAATTCTTTTTAGAAAAATACACATTTTCGTGATCCCTATGAGCCCATGATCATTTTTGCCTTAAGGGTTTTGCTCACAAGTGATTTCCTTAAGGTGCAAACAATACTTTTGAGTAAAATATACATTTTCGTGCTCCCGATGAGTTCATCATGTTTTTCACTTCAAGAGTTTTGATTACAAATGATCACAACAAACCCAGAAATTGACGAATTCCTACTTTCATCCTCTGACCCAGCCTTGCAAGTGCCATATGAGCTTCCAGCTCTTGTTGTATAGTTTCATATCTATCGCTAAAACATAATTCATTGGCTATTGTGCCAGGGAACTCTCGCACTAATTTATCATTTTTAAATTTTAGTGCTTCTTCAATGTGAAACTGGCACCTACCTGCTTGCCTGCTACAGAAAAGAGATTTAAAATAGAAGCAGAAATAGGGTTTGAAGAAACGAAACTTTGACTGCATAACTTCAGATAAACTGCTCTTGAATGAGCTATACTTCATTTCACTTCCCGCATCGTAGGCTCTGTCTGGTTTAGATCAGCCTGATTTCCAGCTGGTCTCATACACTTTATTTTTCCAGGATGACAGTGGGTTATGTGTAGCTTTAATTTTACAACTGAAATAGTAGTCTCCAAGTATTATCCTGTGACAATTTTCCCAGCAGGATTGTGCAAAAAAATACAGGTTCCAGACTTCTTGCACCACTTACTAGTAATAATTGTCATATAAACATGTAGCTCTTTTTTTCAAGAGTTGATCCACCCTCAGTTGTGTTCAGAGTTATGGCTTACCATCAGTTGTTTACTTGATACTGCCACAGTGGGCGGTTTGTTGCCTGAGTTTCGGTCAGAGTTTTTTGCATAACCAAAAATAACCGAAAAACCAATTAAAGTTTTTTTAACTTCCTACATACTATATTTCTGTATTCAGGAACTGAAGAAGCCGTGTACACTGAGACGCTACCGATGGTTGAAACTAGTACCGAACGGACCAAGGAGCAGACTCTGAAAGAACCACTTTATTTAGGAACTGAAGAAACCGTGTACACTGAGGCGCTACCGAAAGTTGAAACGAGTACCATACAGAACAAGGAGCAGACTCTGAAAGAACCTTTAAAACCTGGAAATGGGAAACCGGATGATCGCTGTGAGAAACCACCGAAAGAAACCTCCGAGTGTGTCAAACTGCAGAAACGATTCTACTTTGACAAAGAGGCACAGGAATGCTTGGCTTTCGCTGATAGCAAATGTGGCGAAGGACCCAACAGTTTCGACAAGCTTGACCGGTGTTCCAATATCTGCTTGGGTAAAGTTTATTGAAATTTGTTGATCTTTGAACACCTTGTCCCACAATCAGAACAACTGTTTCCGATTGAAAACAACTGAAAACGACCCGAGACAGATATGTGTAAACAGACAAAAAAAAATCAACTGTACACAGTCGTAAAATTAAAATTGAAAACAGTTGTATCCAATTATGATTTTACAGCTGTTTGGAACTGTTCTTCTTACGATTTCAAACCGATTCTTTCTGACCGAGTACAGCTAAAATTGATCAAAAATAGTTGTTTCCAGTTGAGAATTCCTAATTCCAATTTCTTGTACGACTATTTTCTCAACAGGTTCTGCGAAATAAAATTTGTGAAATTACATTTCGGAGTGTTTTCAGTCATTTGCAGGAGGTTCGTGTCCAAAATTGCAATCAGAAACAACTGTTGCAGGCAGAAACAGTTGTTCTAATGTCATATAACTTTCTAATAATGATAATAATACAAGTGATAATATGAGATTATAATAAAAGAGCAAAAATAAGCTCCAATTTCTTTAGCAACGAGAGAGATTTAAAGTTTAAGAGGCAGATCTGGTTAGACATCTGGTTGCACGTTGCAAAGCTTAAAAATTTAATTTGTCGGAAACAGTTGTCCTAACATTATATAACTTACTAACAATTATGACAATATTAAAAGCAAAAAAAAAAAATATAATAGAAGAGTAAAGATAAGCTCCAGTTTCTTTAGCAATGGGAGAACTTTTAAAGTACAAGATGCATATCTGGTTACAACTTTGGACCCCTGGGACAATGCCGCTTTTTTGTTTTTGTATAGTTTCCTATCTATCACTAAAACATATCTCATTCTCGCACTAATTTATCATTTTTAAATTTTAGTGCTTCTTCAATCTGAAACTGGCACCTACCTTCTTGCCTGCTACAGAAAAGAGATTTCAAATAGAAGCAGAAATAGGGTTTGAAGAAACGAAAGCTTGGCTGCATAACTTCAGATAAACTTCTTTTGCATGGGCTATACTTCATTTCACTTCCCGCATCGTAGGCTCTGTCTGGTTTAGATCAGCCTGATTTCCAGCTGGTCTCATACACTTTATTTTTCCAGGATGACAGTGGGCTATGTGTAGCTTTAATTTTACAACTGAAATAGTAGTCTCCAAGTATTTTCCTGTGACAATTTTCCCAGCAGGATTGTGCAAAAAAATACAGGTTCCAGACTTCTTGCACTACTTACTAGTAACAATTGTCGTATGAACATGTAGCTCTTTTTTTTCAGGAGTTGATCCACCCTCAGTTGTGTTCCGAGTTATGGCTTACCATCAGTTGTTTACTTGGTTACTGCCACAGTGGGCGGTTTGTTGCCTAAGTTTCGGCCGGAGTATTTGGCACAACCAAAAATAACCGAAAATCCAATTTAAGTTTTTTTCACTTCCTATGTACTATATTTCTGTATTCAGGAACTGAAGAAGCCGTGTACACTGAGACGCTACCGATAGTTGAAACTATTGCCGAACGGACCAAGGAGCAGACTCTGAAAGAACCACTTTATTTAGGAACTGAAGAAACCGTGTACACTGAGGCGCTACCGAAAGTAGAAACGAGTACCATACAGAACAAGGAGCAGACTCTGAAAGAACCTTTAAAACCTGGAAATGGGAAACCGGAGGATCGCTGCGAGAAACCGCCGAAAGAAACATCCGAGTGTGTGAAACTGCAGAAACGATTCTACTTTGACAAAGAGGCACAGGAATGCATGGCTTTCGCTGATAGCAAATGTGGCGAAGGACCCAACAGTTTCGACAAGCTTGACCGGTGTTCCGATATCTGCTTGGGTAAAGTTTATTGAAACTTGTTGATCTTTGAATACTGTCCTATTCCCACAATCAGAACAACTGCTTCCGATTGAAAACAACTGAAAACGACCCGAGACAGCTGTTTAAACAGACAAAAAAAATCAACTGTACACAAAATTGAAAACAATTGTATCCAATTATGATTTTACAATTGTATCCAATTATGATTTTACAATTCCAATAAATTTAATTTATTGGAAACAGTTGTCCTAACATTATATAACTTAATAACGATTATAATAATATTAAAAGCAACAAAAAAAAATATAATAGAAGAGTAAAGATAAGCTCCAGTTTCTTTAGCAATGGGAGAACTTTTAAAGTACAAGATGCATATCTGGTTGCAACTTTGGACCCTGGGACGATGCCGCTTTTTTGTTTTTGTATAGTTTCCTATCTATCAATAAAACGTATTTCATTCTCGCACTAATTTATCATTTTTAAATTTTAGTGCTTCTTCAATGTGAAACTGGCACCTACCTGCTTGCCTGCTACAGAAAAGAGATTTAAAATAGAAGCAGAAATAGGGTTTGAAGAAACGAAAGCTTGACTGCATAACTTCAGATAAACTTCTCTTGCATGGGCTATACTTCATTTCACTTCCCGCATCGTAGGCTCTGTCTGGTTTAGATCAGCCTGATTTCCAGCTGGTCTCATACACTTTATTTTTCCAGGATGACAGTGGGTTATGTGTAGCTTTAATTTTACAACTGAAATAGTAGTCTCCAAGTATTATCCTGTGACAATTTTCCTAGCAGGATTGTGCAAAAAAATACAGGTTCCAGACTTCTTGCACCACTTACTAGTAATAATTGTCATATAAACATGTAGCTCTTTTTTTCAAGAGTTGATCCACCCTCAGTTGTGTTCAGAGTTATGGCTTACCATCAGTTGTTTACTTGATACTGCCACAGTGAGCGGTTTGTTGCCTGAGTTTCGGTCAGAGTTTTTTGCATAACCAAAAATAACCGAAAAACCAATTAAAGTTTTTTTAACTTCCTACATACTATATTTCTGTATTCAGGAACTGAAGAAGCCGTGTACACTGAGACGCTACCGATGGTTGAAACTAGTACCGAACGGACCAAGGAGCAGACTCTGAAAGAACCACTTTATTTAGGAACTGAAGAAACCGTGTACACTGAGGCGCTACCGAAAGTTGAAACGAGTACCATACAGAACAAGGAGCAGACTCTGAAAGAACCTTTAAAACCTGGAAATGGGAAACCGGATGATCGCTGTGAGAAACCACCGAAAGAAACCTCCGAGTGTGTCAAACTGCAGAAACGATTCTACTTTGACAAAGAGGCACAGGAATGCTTGGCTTTCGCTGATAGCAAATGTGGCGAAGGACCCAACAGTTTCGACAAGCTTGACCGGTGTTCCAATATCTGCTTGGGTAAAGTTTATTGAAATTTGTTGATCTTTGAACACCTTGTCCCACAATCAGAACAACTGTTTCCGACTGAAAACAACTGAAAACGACCCGAGACAGATATGTGTAAACAGACAAGAAAAATCAACTGTACACAGTTGTAAAATTAAAATTGAAAACAATTGTATCCAATTATGATTTTACAGCTGTTTGGAACTGTTCTTCTTACAATTTCAAACCGATTCTTTCTGACCGAGTACAGCTAAAATTGATCAAAAATAGTTGTTTCCAGTTGAGAATTTCTAATTCCAATTTCTTGTACGACTATTTTCTCAACAGGTTCTGCGAAATAAAATTTGTGAAATTACATTTGGAAGTGTTTTCAATCATTTGCAGGAGGTTCATGTGCAAAATTGCAATCAGAAACAACTGTTGCAGGCAGAAACAGTTGTTCTAATGTCATATAACTTTCTAATAATGATAATAATACAAGTGATAATATGATATTATTATAAAAGAGCAAAAATAAGCTCCAATTTCTTTAGCAATGAGAGAGATTTAAAGTTTAAGAGGCAGATCTGGCTAGACATCTGGTTGCATGTTGGAAAGCTTAAAAAACGTCAAAAAAATTTAATTTATCGGAAACAGTTGTCCTAACTTTGTATAACTTACTAGCAATTATGATAATATTAAAAGCAACAAAAAAATATAATAGAAGAGTAAAGATAAGCTCCAGTTTCTTTAGCAATGGGAGAACTTTTAAGTACAAGATGCATATCTGGTTGCAACTTTGGACCCCTGGACAATACTGCTTTTTTGTTTTTGTATACAAGATTGGCTTAGAAATTGTCACTTCCATGATCCGACCATCACTTTAAGTCATCTTCACCACAAAGTACAAAAAATATTTTTAAGCAAAACCTACATTTTCATGATCCCCATGAGCCCATGATCATTATTGCCTGAAGGGTTTTGCTTAGAAATGAGTATCTAGCACCCTCAAAGCACGCATCTCAACCGAAAATTAAAAAAAAATACTTTTCACCAAACCATATATATTCATGATCCTAAAGGGCCCAGGATCATTTTTGCCTCAAGGATTTTGATTACAGACAAATTTCTAGCCCCCTAAAGTGAATATCATCACATGCCAAGTGCAAAAAGAATACTTCTGTACCAAACGATACATTCTCGTGATTTCCAAGGGTCCGTCGTCATTAGTTGCGTTTTTGCTGATACCACGGTATCAGATATACGGTCTAAAGTCGTTTTTGCAGTTATCGTGGTATCTGATACCACGGTCAAAAGGCGTTTTTGCAGTTGTCGTGGTATCTGGCCAGTTACCGTGGTAACAGATATTCAGATATCACGGTCCAGCCGTAGTATCTGGCCGTGGTATCTGAAAAACGCATCTCACTTTCACCAGATTTTGTCAAATTGGTGAGAAAGAAGTTCAGCACTTGGCGATGTAACTGGATATCAGTTTTTCTTTTGGGCTGACTTCGAAAAGTGCAATTTCGGCAATAGTCGTTTTTGCAGTGGACCGTATATCTGATACCACGGTAACTGCAAAAACGACTAATTGCAAATCCAGTTACCGTGGTAACAGATACCATGGTATCCGCAAAAACGCAACTATTGTTATTTCAAGGGTTTTGCTTACAAATGATCACAACAAACCCACGAACCGGCGAATCCCTACTTTCATCCTTTTACCAAGGCTTGCAAGTGCCATATGAGCTTGCAGCTCTTGTTTTGTAAAGTGCAAAATATTTCCTAAACCCTTTGCCCAATTTAACTCTCTTATCTAATACTAAAGCATTACCACACAAATTTTGAGAGTGCCTGCCGTTAACCGTTAAATTTTGAAGAAATTAGTATTAGTTTTCATATTAAGAATTTTGTAATGCAATATTTGTGACCAGCCAGTATTGCGACTTGACAATGGTTGGAACAGACGGTGAAGGTAGTAAATCAGGTAAAAAATGGTGCAGGTGTGATTTTAAAGCAATGTACACGGTTACTGGAGTAATGCGAAGTTATTCACGCTCAGAGCAAACTAACTCTAGAGAGTACCGCGCAAACTTTGGAAAAGTGACACAGAGTCAATCGCAGCGACACTAGCTCCGCTAGCGGGACTGAACGTCCCAACTAAAACTCAATCATTCGTGCACCAGTGCTGGCTTCAATAACTTAAAATTCTGAACACAGCAAAAAAAAGATACAACCTCTCCTGTTTCTTCGATGTGTCCAACCCGCATCTTAGCTTTACTGGAAATTTCTAAGCCCGCAAGTTTGTGTGGCTTTAATTGCTTCAAGCAGGGTGGGCGACGCTACAAGTATGGCCCGATTGCGAAGCATAGAAAGCATAGGTCTTGGCGTTACTCCTTAGTGTTATTTTGCTCTGGTCACGCTACTACGCTACCCTACTGAGATTCTACACAGTTCCAGGACTGCCCCACTCCAATTTGCGCAGAACTGACCTGATCCAACCTTGAACTATGAATGGTATTATTGTCCTTCTGGAAAAAATCCGCCTACTATATTTAGCAGCTTTAAGTAGTAGCTCGAAATTGTAATGAGAACAATAGCTTGGAATCGTATGCAGTGGTATGGAACACAGACGCACTGAGTTTGGAACACTTTCCCACGCACCACGTAGTAGCATCGCATACTACCGTGGCGCTCTATGTTAATAGTATGCAGAAGCATGAAATACTACCTTCAGACTCGGTAGTATCCGAATACTGTGAAGAAGTATAGTAGCATAGAAGTCTACGAAAAGTTGCATTGCTACTAAATACTACTACGGGGCTAGTAATATCATGCTATTACAGGCCCGAATGTTTTTCATCGGGATCGTAGGCTCTGTCTGGTTTAGATCAGCCTGATTTCTAGCTATTCTCATACACTTTATTTTTCCAGGATGACAGTGGGCTATATGTAAACCCAGCTTTAATTTTAGAACTGAAAACAGTTGTCTCCAAGTATTTTCCTGTGACCATTTTCCCAGCAGGATTGTCTGAAGAACTCCAAGTTCCAGACTTCTTGCACCACCTTTTCGTAACAATTGTCATATGAGCTTGTAGCTCTTTTTGTCAAGAGTTGATCCACCCTCAGTTGTGTTTAGAGTTGTGGCTTACCATCAGTTGTATACTGGGGTATTGCTACAGTGGGTCATTTGTAGCCTAAGTTTCGGCCAGAGTTTGACATACCCCACGATAACCGAAAAAGTTTTTTAACTTGCTACATACTCTATTCCTTATTTAGGAATTGAAGAAGCAGTTTACACTGAGACGCTACCAAAAGTTGAAACTAGTACCGAACGGAACAAGGAGCAGACCCTAAAAGAACCTTTGAAACATGAAATTCGGAAACCAGAGGATCGCTGCGACAAGCCACCGGTAGAAACCTCCGAGTGCGTCAAACTGCAGAAACGATTTTACTTCAACAAAGAAGGACAGGAATGCTTGGCTTTCGCGGATAGCAGATGTGGCAAAGGACCCAACAGTTTTGATAAGCTTGACCGGTGTTCAAAGATCTGCTTGGGTAAAGTCTTTTGAAATTTTTTTGACATTTGAACACTTTTCTTTTTGCGCAATCAGAACAACTGTTTCCGATCAAGAACAACTGAAAACCATCCGAGACTGCTGTTTAAATAGACAACAAAAAAATAATTCTAGACAGTTGTAAAATTACAATTAAAAACAATTGTAAAATTACAATTAGAGACAATTGTGTCCAAGTTTGATTTTACAGCTGTTTAAATCTGTTCTTTTTACAAATTCAAACCGATACTTTCTGATCGAGAACAACTAAAATTGATCGGAAACAGTTGACGAGTGTATTGTTAACGATTGTATATATACTTTTTAAAACAGTTGTTCCTTAAGTATATCAACTGTGTAGGGTTTAATGTTTTCAGCTGGTTTCATGAACTTTATTTTTCCGGGATGACAATTGGTTTATACCATCGATATACTCGGCTAAGTTTGTTATAAATACCTAGATAGAACACACGCCTATCCCGCAATGTTAAACTTTCGGATAAATCTAAAATTCCAAAAGCCGAAAAACACGAAAAGTGGCGTTTCTCCATAAGCCGTAATGTTAATGTTCGGTATTGTAGCTTAGGCCTATGACGTCGGAAATTAGTTCCGACAGCGGCAACAGGTAGCCCCGAACCTCCGACAAAATGACAGTGGACATAAAAAGTGACCTGACCCCGATCAGGACCAGGCCAGGGGGGGAGTGGGGGTAGGTCAAAAACACCCGGGGAATCCCCTCAGGCACGCAAAACGAAAAACGTGTTTCCAAAGGGAAAATTGCGAAAGGAGACGAAATTCATTTGTCGCTGATAGGGTTTTCAGACACGGGGAATGCGAATACGGAGTTGGTTTTCGTCCCCGAATTTCCCTTGACCCTTCACGGTCCTAGGGTCTAGAACCTAAATAATGAAATTGCTGTATCGGCCAAGAAACACATGTTTTAGGGGTATTTCAAACATCCTGAATGCGAAAATGACACTTTTTTCACTTTAGACCTACCCCTGACCCGTTTCCCTAGGGTCTAGACCCTAAAAATGAAATTGCTGTATCAGCCAAGAAACACATGTTTTAGAGGTATTTCAAACATCCTGAATGCGAAAACGACACTTTTTTTCAATTTAGACCTACCCCTGACCCGTTTCCCTAGGGTCTAGACCCTAAAAATGAAATTGCTGTATGAGCCAAGAAACAGATGTTTTCGGGGTATTTCAAACATTCTGAATCCGAAAATGACATTTTTTTCACTTTAGACCTACCCCTGACCCATTTCCCTAGGGTCTAGACCCTAAATAACGAAATTGCTGTATCGGCCAAGAAACACATGTTTTAGGGGTATTTCAAACATTCTGAATGAGATAATGACACTTTTTTTCACTTTAGACCTACCCCTGACCCGTTTCCCTAGGGTCTAGACCCTAAAAATGAAATTGTTGTATCGGCCAAGAAACACATGTTTTAGGGGTATTTCAAACATCCTGAATGCGAAAATGACACTTATTCTACTGTAGACCTACATCTGACCCGTTTCCCTAGGGTAGACCCAACAAACAAAATTGCCGTTTTATTTCATTTCGAACATTCTGAATCAGAAAATGAAAATCTTTTTCACCTTAGACTACACCTGACCCGTTTCCCTTCGTTCTAGACCCTGAAAATTAAATTGTCAGATCAGACAACAGTCACACATTGTGGGGGTGTTTCGGACCTTCTAAGCTCGAAAGTTCTAAGCTCGGCTGGGTTGCGTCTACGGTGGAAAATAATGTCATTTTCAGGCTGGGAAGGTCCAAAAAACCTAGAATATTTGCTTGTTGCTTAAATTTTGTTTCGGGTTTAGATTTTCTGATTCATTTTCTACACTTCATTTTCTGATTCAGAATGTTCGAAATACCCCCAAAACGTGCTTTTCTTGGCTGAAATGGAAATTTAATTTGTAGGGTCTAGACCCTAGGGAAACGGGCCAGGGGTAGGTCGAAAGTGAAAACATGTGTAACTTTTCTGATTCAGAATGTTCGAAATACCCCCAAAACGCGTGTTTCTTGGCTGAAACGGTAATTTCTTTATTAGGGTCTAGACACTAGGAAAATGGGTTAGGGAGAGGTCTAAAGTGAAAAAAGTGTTATTTAAGGATTGAACGTTCGAAATGCCCCTAAAACTTGTGTTTCTTGGCTTATACAGCAATTTCATTTTTAGGGTCTAGACCCTAGGGAAACGGGCCAGGGATAGGTCCAAAGTGAAAAAAATGTCATTTTCTGATCCAGAATGTTCGAAATACCACTAAAACGTATGTTTCTTGGCTAATACGGCAATTTGATTTATTAGGGTCTCGACCCTAGGGAAACGGGTCAGGGGTAGGTCCAAAGTGAAAAAAATGTCATTTTCTGATCCAGAATGTTCGAAATACCCCTAAAACGTATGTTTCTTGGCTAATACGGCAATTTGGTTTATTAGGGTCGATATACTCGGCTAAGTTTGTTATAAATACCTAGATAGGACACACGCCTATCCCGCAATGTTAAACTTTCGGACAAATCTAAAATTCCAAAAGCCGAAAAACACGAAAAGTGGCGTTTCTCCATAAGCCGTAATGTTAATGTTCGGTATTGTAGCTTAGGCCTATGACGTCGGAAATTAGTTCCGACAGCGGCAACAGGTAGCCCCGAACCTCCGACAAAATGACAGTGGACAAAAAAAGTGACCTGACCCCGATCAGGACCAGGCCAGGGGGGGAAGTGGGGGTAGGTAAAAAACACCCGGGGAATCCCCTCAGGCACGCAAAACGAAAAACGTGTTTCCAAAGGGAAAATTGCGAAAGGAGACGAAATTCATTTGTCGCTGATAGGGTTTTCAGACACGGGGAATGCGAATACGGAGTTGGTTTTCGTCCCCGAATTTCCCTTGACCCTTCACGGTCCTAGGGTCTAGACCCTAAATAATGAAATTGCTGTATCGGCCAAGAAACACATGTTTTAGGGGTATTTCAAACATCCTGAATGCGAAAATGACACTTTTTTTCACTTTAGACCTACCCCTGACCCGTTTCCCTAGGGTCTAGACCCTAAAAATGAAATTGCTGTATCAGCCAAGAAACACATGTTTTAGGGGTATTTCAAACATTCTGAATCCGAAAATGACATTTTTTTTCACTTTAGACCTACCCCTGACCCATTTCCCTAGGGTCGAGACCGTAATAAATCAAATTGCCGTATTAGCCAAGAAACATACGTTTTAGGGGTATTTCGAACATTCTGGATCAGAAAATGACATTTTTTTTCACTTTGGACCTATCCCTGGCCCGTTTCCCTAGGGTCTAGACTCTAAAAATGAAATTGCTGTATAAGCCAAGAAACACAAGTTTTAGGGGCATTTCGAACGTTCTGAATCCAAAATGACACTTTTTTGCACTTTAGACCTACCCCTGACCCATTTCCCTAGGGTCGAGACCCTAATAAATCAAATTGCCGTATTTGCCAAGAAACATACTTTTTAGGGGTATTTCGAACATTCTGGATCAGAAAATGACATTTTTTTCACTTTGGAGCTATCCCTGGCCCGTTTCCCTAGGGTCTAGACCCTAAAAATGAAATTGCTGTATAAGCCAAGAAACACAAGTTTTAGGGGCATTTCGAACGTTCTGAATCCGAAAATGACATTTTTTTCACTTTAGACCTACCCCTGACCCATTTCCCTAGGGTCGAGACCCTAATAAATCAAATTGCCGTATTAGCCAAGAAACATACGTTTTAGGGGTATTTCGAACATTCTGGATCAGAAAATTACATTTTTTTTTTACTTTGGACCTATCCCTGGCCCGTTTCCCTAGGGTCTAGACCCTAAAAATGAAATTGCTGTATAAGCCAAGAAACACAAGTTTTAGGGGCATTTCGAACGTTCTGAATCCGAAAATGACACTTTTTTCACTTTAGACCTCTCCCTGACCCATTTTCCTAGGGTCTAGACCCTAATAAAGAAATTACCGTTTCAGCCAAGAAACACGCGTTGTGGGGGTATTTCGAACATTCTGAATCAGAAAGTTACACTTGTTTTCACTTTCGACCTACCCCTGGCCCGTTTCCCTAGGGTCTAGAACCTACAAATTAAATTTTCATTTCAGCCAAGAAAAGCACGTTTAGGGGTGTTTCAAACATTCTGAATCGGAAAATGACACTTATTCTACTGTAGACCTACATCTGACCCGTTTCCCTAGGGTAGACCCAACTAAACGCCTGAATCGAGATACTACAGCTAGAGATAGGCTATGTTTCAAAATGTGTTAATCCCACTTAGTTAAGCCTCCGGGTCGGCATATACACGTAGATGAAGACAAATGTAAATGTTGAGGTAGCGACCGTCAGAATGGGCCCTCGGCTGGGTTGTGTCTACGGTGGAAAAGAATGTAATTTTCAGGCTGGGAAGGTCCAAAAAACCTAGAATATTTGCTTGTTGCTTAAATTTTGTTTCGGGTTTAGATTTTCTGATTCATTTTCTACACTTCATTTTCTGATTCAGAATGTTCGAAATACCCCCAAAACGTGCTTTTCTTGGCTGAAATGGAAATTTAATTTGTAGGGTCTAGACCCTAGGGAAACGGGCCAGGTGTAGGTCGAAAGTGAAAACAAGTGTAACTTTCTGATTCAGAATGTTCGAAATACCCCTAAATCGTATGTTTCTTGGCTAATACGGCAATTTGATTTATTATGGTCTCGACCCTAGGGAAATGGGTCAGGGGTAAGTCTAAAGTGAAAAAAGTGTCATTTTCGGATTCGGAACGTTCGAAATGACCCTAAAACTTGTGTTTCTTGGCTTATACAGCAATTTCATTTTTAGGGTCTAGACCCTAGGGAAACGGGCCAGGGATAGGTACAAAGTGAAAAAAATGTCATTTTCTGATCCAGAATGTTCGAAATACCCCTAAAACGTATGTTTCTTGGCTAATACGGCAATTTGATTTATTAGGGTCTCGACCCTAGGGAAATGGGTCAGGGGTAGGTCTAAAGTGAAAAACAATGCCATTTTCTGATTCAGAATGTTTGAATACCCCTAAAACAGGTGTTTCTTGGCTGATACAGCAATTTCATTTTTAGGGTCTAGACCCTAGGGAAACAGGTCAGGGGTAGGTCTAAAGTAAAAAACAATGCCATTTTCTGATTCAGAATGTTTGAAATACCCCTAAAACATGTGTTTCTTGGCTGATACAGCAATTTCATTTTTAGGGTCTAGACCCTAGGGAAACGGGTCAGGGGTAGGTCTAAAGTGAAAAAAAGTGTCATTTTCGCATTCAGGATGTTTGAAATACCCCTAAAACATGTGTTTCTTGGCCGATACAGCAATTTCATTATTTAGGGTCTAGACCCTAGGACCGTGAAGGGTCAAGGGAAATTCGGGGACGAAAACCAACTCCGTATTCGCATTCCCCGTGTCTGAAAACCCTATCAGCGACAAATGAATTTCGTCTCCTTTCGCAATTTTCCCTTTGGAAACACGTTTTTCGTTTTGCGTGCCTGAGGGGATTCCCCGGGTGTTTTTGACCTACCCCCACTTCCCCCCCTGGCCTGGTCCTGATCGGGGTCAGGTCACTTTTTGTGTCCACTGTCATTTTGTCGGAGGTTCGGGGCTACCTGTTGCCGCTGTCGGAACTAATTTCCGACGTCATAGGCCTAAGCTACAATACCGAACATTAACATTACGGCTTATGGAGAAACGCCACTTTTCGTGTTTTTCGGCTTTTGGTATTTTGGATTTGTCCGAAAGTTTAACATTGCGGGATAGGCGTGTGTCCTATCTAGGTATTTATAACAAACTTAGCCGAGTATATCGATGGGCGTGTGTCCTATCTAGGTATTTATAACAAACTTAGCCGAGTATATCGATGGTTTATACCCAGCTGTAAGTTGCAACTGGAAAAAATGTTCTCACCACGGTTCTACGATTTAAATTGCGATCAGAAACAACTATTTCCGGCAGAAACAGTTGCTCTAATGTTATATAACTTTCTAATAATGATAATAATAAAAGTAATAATAAGTAAATATATTAAAAGAGCAAAAATAAGCTCCAATTTCTTTAGCAATGAGAGAAATTTAAAGTTTAAGAGGAACATCTGACTGACGTCTGGTTGTAAATTTATGTTTTCAGCTGGTTTCATGAACTTTATTTTTCCGGGATGACAATTGGTTTAACCCAGCTGTAAATTTGCAACTGGAAAAAATGTTCTCAACAGGGTTCTACAAATTAAAACTGCAATCAGAAACAACTTTTTCCGGCAGAAACAGTTGCTATAATGTTATATAACTTTCTAATAATGATAATAATAAAAGTAATAAGTAAATATATTACTAGAGCAAAAATAAGCTCCAATTTCTTTATCAATGAGAGAAATTTAAAGTTTAATAGGAACATCTGACTGACGTCTGGTTGTAAGTATGGACATTGATCGGAAACAGTTGATCTAACGTTAAATAACTTTCTAATAATTATGATAATAATAAAAGTGACAAAATAGTTATAATAAAAGAGTAAAAATAAGCTTCAATTTGTTTAGCAATGAGAGAACTTAGAAAATATACGATGCAAATCTGGTTGACGTGGAAATTAGACACTTGACAAGATTGGCTTACAAATTATCAGTTCCCAGATCCGACCATCCCTATAAGTACCAATCCTGACCGCAAAGTACAAAAAATACTTTTGAGCAAAATACATTTTCGTGATCCCTATGAGCCCGTGATCATTTTTGTGTCAAGGGTTTTGCATGCTTCTGAATTCCTTAAAGTAGGCTACAAACAATACTTTTAAATAAAATATACATTTTCGTGCTCCCGATGAGCTCATCGTCATTTCAGCTTGAAGAGTTTTGATTACAGATGGATTTCTAGCGCCCTTAAAGTGCGCATCACCACAGCCAAATGTATTCCCAAACGATACATTCTAGTGATTTCCATGGACCCATGATCATTCCTATCTCAAGGATTTTGCTTACAAATTATCACAACAAACCCACGACGTTCATACTCTGACCAAGCCTTGCAAGTCCCATATGAACTTCCAGCTCTTGTTTTTTGTTTGACCGGTGTTCAAAGATCTGCCTGGGTAAAGCTTATCTTCTTTCATTTTGCTGGCTGTCTACAGAGAGTTGCATGCGGCACGAATATCATGGATGCACCGGTTTTGCTACAGAGAACTGACACTGTATTCGGTTTAGTACTTTGCTTAGTCTTCAGTTTCGACTTCATCGTTGTTAACTTATAAGGTTCGAGTCAAGCAATGATCTGTTAGGATGGTACCTAAGCGAGCATGGCATGGTAGATATTTGGAGTAAGTGACGTAGCGTAAAAAGGCTGAACGCCTACACGCCAGACATAGACTACTCATGAGCGTCATTTAGTAGAAACACGCTTAAGTTGTCGACTCGTTAGATCTTCTAAAATCGCATGATCTAAGAATAATATTTTTTTTTTTTTAACTCATGACAGATTTTGTGATCATGAGTTCATAGTCTATTCGTCAGAGTAATTTTATTTTTCCAGGATAACAATTGGCTATATACCCAGCTGTAAATTTTCAACTGGAGATAGTTGTTTCCAAATTTTGTGTGCTTAAATTATTTTTCTCAATAGGGTTATGTGAAATAAAATTAAAATCACAGTTGGAAGTGTTTTCAGTCGTTTTCCGTTCTTTCAGGTGAAAAAATTGCAATCGGAAACAACTGGAAACATTCAAAGCCAATGTAATTTTACAACTTTTTTTTTTCACACAATCAGAACAACTGCTAGCCTACCTACCGAAAATAACTGAAATCGTTCCAAGACAGAGGTTCAAGTACAAACTAAAAAAAAATCAACTGAACAGTTGTAAAATTACAATTGGAAACTTTTGTCTCCAGTTTGGATTTTAAAGCTGTTTGCAACTGTCTTTTTTGCAATGCAAAACCGATTCTTTCTGATCAAAAACAACTAAATTAATCAGAAACAGCTGTTCTAACGCTACATAATTTTTTTAATAATTATGATTATAAATAAAAGTAAGAAGAATTTTTTTTAATAAAATAGTACAAATAAGCTCCAATTTCTTTAGCAATAAGAGAACTTTGATAGTTGAAGAGGCACATCTAGTTTGCACATTTGAACTCGTAAGAAAATGACCCGCCAGGTAACTCTCGCCCATATTTAGCATTTACAGATTCTAGTCCATCTTCAGTTTGAAAATAAGCCCTGTCTGCTTGCCTGCTATACAACATAGAAACAGAAAAGGGTCTGAAGAAACAAAAGTTAGGCTGCATAACTTCAGATCAACCTCTCCGGCATAAGCTTTACAGCTTAACTTCAGTTCCCACATCGTAGGCTCTGGCTGGTTTCAGCCACTTTTTTTTCACATCTTTCCAGGTAGTACAGGAAAATGAGCTCCAAAAAGAGGTCGACCCGACGCAAATTGCAACAGAAATAATTTTTACATCATCTTGTAGAGAAAAAAAACTCAACAACATATCCATTTTTGCATATCCTCGCTCGCCGCAAAATAAGCGTTTTTTGGCTTTTAATACCTTTTTTTACGTATTTTGCAAAATTTTCGTGGTTGTCCGCTAGTCTTGAACTGAAGTATGATTCCAATGCAAAATGACAAGCTGAATCAGAAAATGACGTCAGATTTGGCTTTATACGCCAAAAATTTCGCCTGCGGCGCTCACTTTATGTAATCATGGGCATTATTGACTAGACCACAGTAGCGGCTGCTGCCAGAACGTCGCTACATCCGGTTTCTGGAACTTCTTAGAGTCTCGGTATTTAATGCACGGTAAAAGGTAGAATTTGTAAGAGAAGCAGTTAAATTTTAGCCTACAGGAAAAAAAACGGATTTCGAAAATTTTCGCCTGCAGCGCTCGATTTAATTTTCTATTGGGTACAACAGATCGAATCTGTTACTGCAATCGTGCCCGGCAATATATTCTCCAAGTTGGCTTCGCCGAGACGCCACCTAAAAGTTGGCCTATCGTCATTCATGCTGCCCTTTATTGTTCCTCTTCCTACGTAATCCTTTCTGTTCCACAATTTAAAGCTCGAATTCTCAGTTTCTAGGATTCGGTAAAAATTTTGAGATATTCGGTAAAATTTTGGCTCTGAACCCCCCTGAACCCCCCCACCTAAAATTTCTGGTACCAGAAAAGAAGTTAATGTCATTTTTTCAACCTATTTCGCAAAAAAGGGCAATTTTCAATGTGGCCCGATTTTCTTGAATTAAAGTGCGATTTTGACGTAGAATCAAGAGCTGAGATCGAAAATAGAATCACATTGGGTGTGATTCCCCCCCCAAAGGTCCTGAGAAAGCGCCGGCAAACCCAGAAGAAATAAAACTTTGCATGCTTTTGTCGGGCGTTGGTCGACTCGTCGGCACGTCGGGTTCTTTTCATACGCAAGAAATCAAATCCTGCACACATTTGTCGTGCAGAACACAGGAGAAACCGAATTCTGTATCCTTCTGTCGGTCCTCGATATTCCCTTTGGCACATCGGGTTCTTTTTATACATAAGAAATTCGATTTTGTATGTTTTCGTCGGGCGTTGGTGGACTCGTCGGCACATTGAGTTCTTTTTATACGCAAGAAATCGATTTCGGCAAACGTTTATTGGGCAAAACACAGAAGAAATTGACTTCTCTATGGTTTTGCCGGTCGTCGGTCCACTCGTAGGCACATCGGGTTCTGTTTATATGTGATAAATCAGTTTCAGCAAACATTTGTTGGGCGCACGCGGGAAGTTCGAGTATCGTCGGCACATCGTGCTCTTTTTTACGTAAGAAACAAAATTCTGTAAAAAGTTTATGAGGCGCATCCCGAAAGTATAAGTTTTGTCGGTACATCGGCTTCTATTTACAAGTAAGAAAAGCTCCTTTACAGTCTTGTCGGACGAAACAAAGAAGAATTCGAATTCTGAATGCTTTAGTCGGGCGTCAGTATTCTTGTCGGCCCATCGGGATATTTTTATTCGCAAGAAATCGAATTCTTCAAACACTCGTCGGGCGAACCCGGAAAGTTTGTTTCCCTTCGCAAGATCGGAATCTCGTTAGACATACTAAATCAAATCCGTCATTGAGATTTTCTACTTTCTTACGGATGGCCACTACTTTTTTGGCGGAAAGACCGTGTTTCGACAGGTAGCCTTACTTTTATTTGGGATCGCTCATCAGCGTTTTGAGACGCTACCAAAAGTTGAAATTAGTACCGAACAGAACAAGGAGCAGACTCAAAAAGAACCTTTTAAACCTGGAAATCACAAACCGGTGGATCGCTGCAACAAGCCGCCGGTAGAGACCTCCTAGTGCGTCAAACTGCAGAAACGCTTCTACTTCGACAAAGAAGCACGCAGGAATGCTTGGCTTTCGTGGATAGCTAATGTGGCGAAGGACCCAACAGTTTTTGCAAGCTTGACTGGTGTTCAAAGATCTGCTTGGGTAAAGTTTTCTTCTTTCGTTTTGTTGGCTGTCCACAGAGAGTTGCGTGCGGCACTGATGTCATCAAGAATAAATAAGGGAAGAATTGAGAACTCACATAGCCTCGATGTCAGCAAGCTGGATCTACTTTCGCCCGGTCTTATTTACCGGGGGTGGAGACTGGGTGGAGCTTCGCGTGTTGCCTCTTGCAGTATTAAGTGTTACCTCCAGAGCAAAAGTGATGAAGCAGTCAGAAAAGGCGGGAATTTCAAACAGTGCTGATTTCCGAGGATTATACAAAAGGGAAAAAACTTTTCAGTCTCAGGTCAGATTTGCAATGTGAAGCTTATGTTATCACAACCCTTCGCAAAGACGATGAAGCCCAAGGGAATGCGTCATTGGATGCCTCAGAGAGCAATTAAGAAACTTGAAAGTTGAGGCATAGACTAACACGCATGCGATGAGTCTACCACAGTTCAAGGACCGATTAAAGAAACATTTCTTGACAGACCATCATTGACAGAATAATTTTTTTTTTTTAGAAGTGGTTAATTTTGGTACGGCGGCATGGTATCCCACTTAATGTTTTTTCTTTGCTTTCTTCTTTCTTTTCTTTTTTATTACTCTTTCATGCAGTCATCTTATCTTTTTTTGACAAAGTGTGTGAAAAAGTGAAGTTTTCTATTTACTGCCCCCACAGGCCCATTCGGGTTTTCCTGCAGATTATAAAGCGGATTAAAAAAGATTTGTTCATGTAGTTTAGCATGTAAAAGTTGGTTTGTATAATGAAGAGTACTAAACTAAAACTAAAAAATTAAGCATGCATTTAGTTTATATTCAATAGGATCGGTGTGAATATTAGTAGTTTAAATTTTGGTCTTCTCAGGACTGTCTTAGGGGGGGTAAATGGATGACGAAATAAAGGCAAAACAGGACCGACAACATTTTGGACTGAACACTATAGGACTTGCTTCAAAAGGTTTTCACTCTAGGCTTAGAAAGTCAGTTAGAATCGAGGGGGTACCCACTACCCGGCACCTGCTGTAAACGCTTTCCTGGCACCAACCGAAATAGGCAGTGCCGGCACCGATGCCGACAATAAATCGGGTGATTCATCTTTCAAACTCGTTTAAAATGCTTATTGTGATGTTTAAACACGTGACAACCGGTGCCGGCACCGACCGGGCATCGTGGCACCCGGCACTTGCTGTACTCTCAAATCGAGAGTAGGCAATCCCTCGGTTAGAATTTTCGGCTCTGCATATGTAAGAAGAAAGATTTACTTATTTTTTCACACAAAACCGGACTGATAAGTTGAGAATCAAAAATTTAGCCAACTACACGAGATAATGATATCCATTTTGACTACGAATAATAACTTAAGTTATCACAAAGGGAGACGTTTTGAAAGATATCTTACAATCAGCAATTTGTAATAATTCAAAATTTTGGAAATACTTTATAGCCAACTGTTCTTCGCAACTACACAAGAAAATTATATGAACAAAATTTTATGTAGAGAGTACAACTTAAAAGAAAAACATAATAACTCTTTCAGCACATTTCGCCAGCTAAATGCCTTAAATTGTCCAAGCTTAATACCTTTTCTAGAAGCGAGTCTTTACAGTTCTGAGAAGACCCAAAATAAAAATTACTAATGTTCACACTGATCATGTTGAATCTGGACTAAATGCATGGGTGTTATTAGGTCTATGCCTCAACTTTCAAGTTGCTTAATTGCTCCCTGAGGCATCCAATGCCGCATTCCCTTGGGCTTCATCGTCTTTGCGAAGGGTTGTGATAACATAAGCTTCACATTGCAAATCTGGCCCGAGATTGAAAAGTTTTTTCCCTTTTGCATAATCCTCGGAAATCAGCACTGTTTGAAATTCCCGCCTTTTCTGACTGCTTCATCACTTTTGCTCTGGAGGTAACACTTAATACAGCAAGAGACAACACGCGAAGCTCCACCCAGTCTCCACCCCCGGTAAATAAGACCGGGCGAAAGTCGTTTTAGCTTGCTTCAAGTCTTCTCAATTCTTCCCTTATTTATTCTTGATGTCATGTACTGTACCGGCTTTGCTACAGAGAATGGACACTGTATTCGGTTTAATACTTTGCAGTCTTCAGTTTCGAGTGTATTTGTTAACTTATAGGTTTGGGCAGGGGCTTCGCAAGCGCATTTTAGGTGGGGGGATGCAGAGCCAAAATTCTACCGAATACCTCAACATTTTTACCGAATCCTAGAAACTGAGAATTCGAGCTTTAAATTGTGGAACAAAAAGGATTACGTAGGAAGAGGAACAATAAAGGGCAGCATGAAAGACGATAGGCCAACTTTTAGGTGGCGTTTCGGCGAAGCCCACTTGGAGAATATATTGCCGGGCACTATTGCAGTAACAGATTTTATCTGTTATACCCAAGAGAAAATTAAATCGAGCGCTGCAGGCGAAAATTTTCGAAATCATTTTTTTTTCCTGTAGCCTTTTTTTCCTGTATTATAATATTTTTATATTATATATATTTTTCCTGTATTATAATTTTCGAAATCCGTTTTTTTTCCTGTAGGCTTTTTTTCCTGTAGTAATTTAACTGCTTCTCTTACAATTTCTACTTTTTACCGTGCATTAAATACCAAGACTCTAAGAAGGCAGCAGCCGCTAATGTGGTCTAGTCAATAATGCCCATGATTACATAAAGTGGACGCCGCAGGCGAAATTTTTTCAAAGTTAGCTTTTTTTGCCAAATTTAAATTTTTCCATCCAGATTCTAGCGTTTAATATTTCAAAATCCTGTACTAAAACTGGCTTAAGCCTGGTCAAATGACGCGCCCTTCCACAAAATAGAGAATAGTACGAAATGCACCGCAATCGGATTTTTCGAAAAGTTTATGATGAGATCTTTTTTTGAGACCCAAAATAAAAGTAAGGACTACCGATAAAATTATAGATTAGTTCTTTTGTCTGCGACCAGTGCTTCACCGGACCTCTTCCGAGTTTCAAGGTTCGTGGTAACTTCCCAATCCTGGCAATTATACCGAGTAAATTACCGAATCCCAGTTGTTATACCGAATAAGTTTAGACCGATAGCACGTTCGGGATTCTGTATAACTACCGTATGCCGCTTGTTATACCGAATAGTTTCAGTATCGAGAGACTACCGACTAATATTCGTATTCGGTATAATTTCGTCGAAACTAGAACTAAAGTCGGGATTCCTGAAAAGTATACCGATTAAATTACCGAATCCCAATCATGATACCGAATAATTTTGGTCCGATAGCTTATTCGGGATTCTGTGTAACTACCGAATCTCCGTAACTATACCGAATAGTTCTGGCATTAAAAAGTTTCCAAATAATTTCAGCAAATTTTCTCACCAAATTCGTGATAACTACCGAATACTGGCAATAATACCGAATCCCGATCATTATACCGAATAGATTTTTACCGGTAGCCTATTTTGGACTGTGTATAACCACCGAATCATCGTAAATATATCGAACAGTTCTGCTATCGAAAAAATACCGAACAATTTTAATAAATTTTACCGAATCTCAAAAAGGTGGGGGGATGCTGCACCCCCCGCACCCCCCTTGCGACGCCCCTTGGTTTGAGTCTAGCAGTGAAACGCCTACACGCCAGAGATAGACTACTCAAGGGTGTCATTTAGTGGAAACACGCTTAAGGTGTCAACTCGTTAGATCTTCCAAAATGGCAAAGGATTTTTTTTTCTTCAAGAAAACTAATGACAGATTCCGTAATCATAAGTTCATAGGCTATCCCTCAGAGTTATTTTGTTTTCCAGGATGACAATTGGCTATATACCCAGCCGAATTTTCGACTGGAAATAGTTGTTTTAATTTTTTTTACTATTTTTCTCAACAGGGTTGAGCGAAGTAAAGTTTATAAAATAACAATTGGAAGTGTCTTCAATCCTTTTCCGTTCATTCAGGTGTAAAATTGCAATCGAAAACAACTGGCCAGTGTAATTTTACAACTTTTTACAGTTTTCTTTTTACACAATCATAAAAACTGCTTCCGATCGAAAACAACTGAAAACGATCAGAGACAAAGGTTTAAATAAACGAAAAAAAAAATTCAGTTGCGAACACTTGTAAAATTACAATTGGAAACCATTGTCTCTAATTTTTCTTTACAGCTGTCTGCAAATGTCCTTTTTACATTTCAAAACGATTCTTTCTGATCAAAAACAGCTTAAATCGATCAGAAACAGTTGTACTAAAGTTATATAACTTTTTAATAACAATGATGGTAAAAAGAGCAAGAAGAAAAATCTATAACAGAAGAGTATAAATACCGAAAGGAACAAGGAGCAGACTCTAAAAGACATTGTATCCGGTTGAGCACTTTGTTTAGTCTTTAGTTTCGACTGCATCATTATTAACTTATATAGTTGAGTTTAGCAATGATCTGTTAGGATGGTACCTAAGCGAGCATGACATGGTAGATGTTTGGAGTAAGCTACGTAGTTTTGAAAAGTCTGAACGCCTACACGCCAGAGATAGACTACTCAGGGGCGTCGTTTAGTGGAAACATGCTTAAGTTGTCAGCTCATCAGATCTTCCAAAATGGTATGGTCGAAGAATCATTATTTCTACAAGAAAACTTCTGACACATTCCGTAATAATATAATCATTGGCTATCCCTCAGAGTTGAAAAAAAAATCGGAAGAATACCGTGTGGAAATAATTGAAGTCATAAGAAACTGTGATTTTTTTGCAAAAGGGTTTTGGACATTTTTTCCATTTGAAAAGAATTGTAAACAATGAAAAATAGTTGTAATTTTTCCAGCTGATCTTATATATTTAATTTTTCCCGGATTAGAATTGGCTATGTACCCAGCTTTAAATTTTCAACCGCACTGTCAGAAGTTTCATAACAGATAGCGCATAGCACTTTCAAGAATAACACCTTTTCACTTAGAAATAAAGTGTTAAGACCAATTAAGTTTACTCTATTTCGTGCCTAGATCTCAAACAACACCTTCAATTGGTAAAAATACTAACGGGAACGAAAGAAACATAACAGATAACATCCCAAAAGTGTTATCTGTTGAAACCGGGCATCCTTCTGTTGTCGTTATGTAACTTCTGACAGTGTAGTATTTTTACCAATTGAAGGTGTTGTTGGAGATCTAGGCACGGAATAATGTAAACTTAATTGGTCTTAACACTTTATTTCTAACTGAAAAGGTGTTATTCTTGAAAGTGTTATGCGCGATCTGTTATGAAACTGTTATGAAACCAATTATTCTTTTGTGCCATTATTTTTCTCAACAGGGTTATGCCAAATAAAATTTATGAAGTCACAATTGGAATTCTTTCGTTTACCGGTGGTTCAGGGGTAAAATTGCAATTTGAAGCAAGTGGAAACAATAGAATCCAATTTAATTTTACGACTTTTAACAGTTTTTAATAGAATCAGAATAATTGTTACCGATCAAAAACAACTGAAAACGATCCAAGACAGAGGTTTAAATAGACACAAAAACCAATTGCAAACAGTTGTAAAACTACAAATGCAATCTATTAGTCTCCAATTCTGATTTTAAAGCTGTTTGCAACTGTCCATTTTACAACACAAAACTGACTCTTTCTGACCGAAAACAACTAAAATTGATCAGAAACATTTGTTGTCGACTCGTAAAATAAACAGAAGTTTTTTAACTTGCTGCACACTCCGTTTCTTTGTTTAGGAACTGGAGAAGCCGTTTACACTGAGACGCTACCAAAAGTTGAGACTAGTACTGAACGGAACAATAGTGTTCTAGGGGATTTTTTCTAACTGAAAACAATTTTAAACAATGCAAAACAGTAGTACGTGATTGTATTTTTTACAACAGAAAAAAGTTGTTCCCTATTATAAACAACTGTAGCCAGTTGAAAAAAATTGTAAACAACAGTATTTTTTCAGCTAAAACAGCTGTTTTCAGTTGTTCGATTATGAGACACATTTTCAATTGAAAATTGCTGTAAACAATACAAAACAGTCCTAAATATTGCAAAACTTTTTGCAATAAAGTCTTATTTAAAGTTTTACTCTGTTGAATACCCTCAACAGGGTAAAAAAACCATTGTATTTTTACGATTAACAACAGTAGTTTAAAAAATTCTTTAAAAGGTGTTTAAATTAAAACAACTGTGTGGTGTTTACTATTTCCAGCTGGTTTCATACATTTTATTTTTCCAGGATGACGATTGGCTATAGACAAAGTTGTCAATTTGCAACTGGAAATAGAATTGTTTCCAATTGTTTTTCTTTTTGATGACTATTTTTCTCAACAGGGTGATGCGAAACAAAATTTGTACAATACAGTTGGAAGTTTTTCAATTGTTTTGAGGTGGTTCAGGTGAAAACTGCAATCGAATCCAATGGAATTTTACAGTCTTTCTTTCCCCAATCAGAACAACTGTTTCCGGTCAAATAATAACTGATAAATATCCGAGATAGTGGTTTCAAGAGACACGAAAAAAAACTGAATTATAAATAATGATTTTACATCTTTTTGCCACAGTTCTTTTTACAATAGAAAATTCGTTCTTCCGGAATTCTTTCTCTCTTTTTTTCACACAATCAGAACAACTGCTTCCGACAGAAAAAAACTGAAAGCGATCCGAGACAGAGGTTTACTTAGACACATAAGAAAATCAATTGCAACCAGTGGTAAAATTACAAGTGGAAGCTATTGTCTCCAATTTTCATTTTACAGCTGTTTGCAACTGTCTTTCTTACAATACAAAACCGATTCTTTCTGATAAAAAAAAACTAAAACAGATCGGAAACAGTTGTTCTAACGTTATACAACTTTCTAATAATTGTTATAATAATAAAAGTAACAAAAATAATGTAATAAAAGAGTAAAAATAAGCTCAAATTTCTTGATCAATGCGAGAACTTATAAAATATAAGAAGCGTATCTGGTTGCACGTTTGACCCCGTGGCAAAATTCCCTTCTCTCGCACATATTTAGCATTTACAGATTCTAGTCCGTCTTCAGTTTGAAACTGGTACCTGCCTACTTGCCTGCTACAGAACAGAATTCCAGTAGAAGCAGAAACAATGTTTGAAGAAACGAAAACTTGTCTGCATAACTTCAGATGCAGAAATAACTCTTGCATGGGCTATGCAGCTTCACTTCACTTCCAACATCGTAGGCTCTGTCTGGTTTAGGTCAGCCTGATTTCCAGCTGGTCTAATACTCTTTATTTTTCCATGATGACAGTGGGCTATATATAAACCCGCCTTTAGTATTAAAACTGAAAACAGATTATTCTCCTGTGACCATTTTCCCAGCAGGATTCTGCCCAAAACTCCATATTCCAGACTTCTTGCACCACCTACCCGTCTTTTTACAATAGAAAATCGGTTCTTCCGGAATTCTTTCTCTCTTCTTTTCACACAATCAGAGCAACTGCTTCCGACTGAAAACAACTGAAAACGATCCGAGACAGAGGTTTACTTTGACAGATAAGAAAATCAATTGCAACCAGTGGTAAAATTACAAGTGGAAGCTATTGTCTCCAATTTTTATTTTACAGCTGTTTGCAACTGTCTTTCTTACAATACAAAACCGATCCTTTCTGATAAAAAAAAAACAACTAAAACAGATACGGAAACAGTTGAAGAGCTGAGCGCACAAAGGTGATAACTCGCCTTTTTTGGCAAATTGAGTTAAGAGCATCATCTGGTACACATTTTTGCGCTCTTTCTCCCTGTGCTATCAGAATCTTCGCCAGATCACTCCCTACTGAAATACTCAGTCGACAAAGGTGGTAACTATCTTTCGATGTACTAGCTTCCCAAACTTAAAACGCGATTATCTTGAAACTAGCAAAAAGTGAGTTATCACCTTTGTGCGCTCAGCTCTTCAGTTCTTCTAACGTTATACAGCTTTCTAATAATTGTTATAATAATAAACGTAACAAAAATAATGTAATAAAAGAGTAAAAATAAGCTCAAATTTCTTGATCAATGCGAGAACTTTTAAAATATTAAAAGCGTATCTGGTTGCACGTTTGAACCCGTGGTAAAATTCCCTTCTCGCGCACATATTTAGCATTTACAGATTCTAGTCCGTCTTCAGTTTGAAACTGGTACCTGCCTGCTTGCCTGCTACAGAACAGAGTTCCAGTAGAAGCAGAAACAATGTTTGAAGAAACGAAAACTTGTCTGCATAACTTCAGATGCAGAAATAACTCTTGCATAGGCTATGCAGCTTCACTTCACTTCCAACATCGTAGGCTCTGTCTGGTTTAGGTCAGCCTGATTTCCAGCTGGTCTAATACACTTTATTTTTCCATGATGACAGTGGGCTATATATAAACCCGCCTTTAGTTTTAAAACTGAAAACAGATTATTCTCCTGTGACCATTTTCCGAGCAGGATTGTGCCCAAAACTCCATGTTCCAGACTTCTTGCACCACCTACTCGTAACAATTGTCAAATGAGCTTGTAGCTCTTTTGTCAAGATTTGATCCACCATCTGTTGTATACTGGGGTATTGCTACACTGGGCCATTTGTGGCCTGAGTTTCGGTCAGAGTTTTTGGCATACCCCACAATGTCCGAAAAACCAACTGAATTTGTTTTAACTTGCTACATACTATATTACTTTATTTAGGAACTGAAGAAGCCGTGTACGCTGAGACGCTACCAAAAGTTGAAACTAGTACCGAACAGAACAAGGAGCAGTCTCTAAAAGAACCTTTGAAAAATGAAAATTGGAAACCGGAGGATCGCTGCAACAAGCCACCGGTGGAAACCTCCGAGTGCGTCAAACTGCAGAAACGATTCTACTTCGACAAAGAAGCCAAGGAATGCTTGGCTTTCGCTGATAGCAAATGTGGCAAAGGACCCAACAGTTTCGACAAGCTTGACCGGTGTTCCGATATATGCTTGGGTAAAGTTTATTGAAATTTATTGATCTTTGAACACTGTTCTTTTCCCAGAATCAGAACAAGTGTTTCCGACCGAAACAACTGAAAACGATCCGAGACAGTATCATTTTTAGATTCTAGTTCTTCTTCAATTTGAAACTTGTACCTGCCTGCTTGCCTGCTATAGAACAGAGCTTTCCAATAGAAGCAGAAACAGCGTTTGAAGAAACGAAAGTTTGGCTGCATAACTTCAGATAAACCTCTCTTGCATAGGCCATACAACTTCAATTCACATTCCACATCGTAGGCTCTGTCTGGTTTAAATCAACCTGATTTGAAGCTGGTCTCATACACTTTATTTTTCCAGGATGACAGTGGAAGGTCCCATGGTCCGTGTAATTTCTTGTACTTTCATCCGCTCTCAGGTGAACAATGTCGTACTTCAATATTTTTTTTATGGTATTTGCAAAATGAATTTTAAATCTGTCGAAAAGATTTTTTGGCATCGCGAAGTTCTCTCCTTCCAATTTTCGCAGTCTAGGTTACATCATTTGTCGCAACCTTTCTGCCTATGTTATTCCCGTGATACTCAGAAAGTTTTTAACAGATGTCGGGTATATGGGTGGTATTGGACTATGTTTTACGTTCACAAAAAAATAGTCTTATTTAAGACTTACTCTGTATAAATATAAATCCCAATCCGGGCTTATGACTTACAAATCACGAACAAAGAAAAAGACACCCTAACTGCACAAGTGAAGGTTCAACTGACTTGGACTAGCCGGAAACTACCTGACATCGACTAGCCGGAAACAATCTGACGTCGACTATCCGGAAACAGTCTGATATCGACTAAGGTTTAGGCAACTGACGTAGTTCAGAATCTAGCAATCCAACTGACATGAACTTTAGTTTAGCAGGATTTGATTTGGTTGTGAAGGTTCGCTTGTGCAGTTAAATCTAGGAAAATACGAAGGTTCACGATTCGCTTCGGTATGTAAATAGATTTAGTTAAGCACTTGACATAGAGACAGACACAACACTGCACCAGTTTTGCCACAGAGATTGGACACTGTATTTGGTTTAGTACTTTGCATATTCTTCAGTTTCGACTGAATCATTGTTAACTTGTAGATTTGAGTCTAGCAATGAGCTGCTAGGATGCTACCCTAGCGAGCATGACATCTTCACTTAAGTTCCGCTAGTGATAAAGTATGATCATATCCAATCACGTGTCCGTGGAGTATTCCAGCGGTGGTACTCATGATTAGTATTTCACTATAACCAATTGTCACAGCGAATATTTCTTAAATCCTCGATGCTATTTGCACTGTTATTTACCCTTGGTAAAGCTAAACTTGGTTCAACAAAAACTACTACGGCACTTGGATCCTATTCCCTTATGTAAACTCCCTAGGCAATAACGAAACACAAAGCAATGTACTTAAATACACGACAACAATTGTAAACAGTTGCTAATTTAGAATTATATTCAGTTAATCCCAGTCGTTTACCATTAGAAAAGTTGTTTTAAATGGGTATAAAAAATCGACTGTAAAACTACGACCGGCGACACAACTGTTTCCAAACGTTAACAACCGTTTTCACTCGTCGGTACAAGGGATACTGAACCGTAATGGATCGCTCAGAATTTGCAGCTAAAAATGCCAAAAATGGTATTTTTAGGTATGGAAGTCAGTAATTTTTTTATACTAACACTGATACTTTTGTCGTAAGCTGGGCTAGACCTGAAATTAACGACAGAAATTAACAAGTCTGGTTAAGCGGTTGCCAGTGGGTTGTCAGTCAACTCTGGCTTAAAAGCTCTGAATGGTTTCTTCCGGATTGATTTGAAGGCCTCTAGAAATCGTTCAGTTCAAGATTGATTATAGAAACAATTGCAGTCCAGATACAAACGTTTGCGGTTCACTTTTTAAGACTGTAATTACTTTCTTCAGGGGAAGCCACAACGGCTTGCAGCAATGTCTCCTCACTCATAAACTCCTGGGAGGGCGATTGGCAAGGAAACGTCACGTTCAACGCATCGTCAGCAACAAAGTCCGCGACGTTGATCATATCCTTCAGCTTATTAGATACCTCTTCCGTGGTAAGTCCTTTTTGAGTTCACAGGAAATTGTGTGAAGTTAACCCGGGAATACTTGTAGAAGATGTTACCTTGTGCTCTTCTTCCCTAGTTAATCGATCCAGTCCTTTCCGGAAGGGTTAAATTTCATACGAAGCATCTGTATAACATCAGGTGGCTGTTTTTTTGCTTGTACCATGATCCGTCCTTGACTGTTTCCCTTTCCTTACCGTTCATGATTTTTTGTGGTCCGCCTTATTTGGAAGTGCCAAACTAGCAAAACAGCCGCGTTCGATTCACTTCTCAAGTTAACTGAGACCCTCAGTCAGACGTTTTATTTGCGATTCTCGGTTAACTGGGAGCGTTCGATTCATCAACGTCGACGTGAAGGTTGACGAAAAGTTAACTTTCAACGACGCGGAGAAATTGTCAGTTGTCTCAAGTTAACCAAGAAAGAAAGTGAAAGTCAAAATGATTCTTGCTCGGTCGACTTCTAGTCAACTTCTTGCTAAATAAAACGGCAGCAGAGCAAAAAGTCAACTCTGGGGTTGACTTTCGCGAGTCGAATCGAACGCGGCTCTGGACAGACGGAACCACCGCCATACGGTAATTGGTCAAAGGGGAAGTGCCACTGTTTATTCACATACGATTTAAGAGTATTTCGTTTTGTATGAATCTTATGTTCTTCATTTAGCTTGCCCAATGGGATTCTCCGAGATAATACCACTACATGACCTGACGTTATAACTCGTTAGAATTTAACGGGTTTCCTCGATCGAACGAGAATCGTCCTTGTTAGGACTGACTACTTGGACAGGGTGATGTAGAAATTGCAAATTCTAGCATGCCTTTCGATTAAACGCTTTTAATTCTATTCGTCAGAACAGGGAAACCGATAAAATCTGGTTTTCTAGCGTATGAATGAATGAATGAATTTTCTTTCCCACTAAAAAAAAGACATGACGTCACTAGTGGAGTAATCAATGGAAGGAAGAAGAAAAAAGAAAAGCAACAAATAAGAAACGCACAAATATATACAAGCAAGACAACAAATGGACACTAATATCTCAGAGCATCACACAGTTCATTTCCCGTTAAACTCATATAAAACTTCTGTAGTCTTTTCTGAACAACCATGTACGGGTCGGGTATGTTACATCGGTTGCTAATCGCTGCGTTACGCTTCCAAGGAGGCACACGGAAGAGAAATTTACAGAAACGGTAGTAGCAAGAACGCACCGTACGTTTATTCTTATCAGATAAAAGAGCCCAAAATGGAGAGAGCGCTAGCACATGTGGTGTAACCAACGCCGAAAACAGCTGGGTCCGAATCTGTCGACTATACAAAGCTTTCGAAGATACAATCATACCGTAAGCTTTTCGGACTTTACTAGCAAAATCGTCTATTAACAGAAGACGAGTCGACTTAACGTTGCAACCAATAGGTAGACCAAGATGCACTGTACTTGATGAAGGTGATGATAGCCATCCCTACTGCCACTATGAATGTTCAGAACCACAAAAATTACCGTCAAACAATGAGCATATTAAAAAAAAACATCAAATTTCCTAGGTTTTAAGTAATTCGGCCTGGACTAAATCTCAGCCGATTATCCGAGACAGCCGTTACGGAACTTAGGGAGCCAAGGATCAAAATAATAATTTCCACTAATGCTCCAACTGTTTCTTACAGATACAAATAAATGAAAAAACGAAGACCAGCCTGACACTTCTATAGGCATACGAAAAATAATCAATTAAGTCTTATCTTTGCTAATCAAAGGGGGGAAATTTCGTCATCTGGAAAATAATACGTTCTGCGTGAATTTTTTTCTCGAGCCAAAACAGCAACTCGGCAATCAAGTTCAAATCTAAATAAACTGGTGGCTTGCGATCAGTAAGAGAAGGTAAACAATGTTTGGATTAGGTCTTTAACCTAGGACCATGAAACTTGGCTGGCTAGATGTGACGAGATTAACTTGAAAATATTCACTTCCCTGATCCGACCATCGCGGGGGTGGGGGGGGGGGGGGGCAGAGGGATGGGGAGTTCTGAATCTGGTGGCATGCGTAATTTTCCAACGGGTGATCGGATGTGAATGAAAATTGACAAAATGGAAAGAGCTAGCGCCTTAGCTATTCGGTTTCAAGTCCGGAGTGAATCCGATAACTGCCGGGGGGAGTTGGTCGTGACATTGTAAAACTCGTGAAACTCTTAGAGTCGAGGGATCGGGATGGAACTTGGCGGGAAGAACAAGCCAAAGTCTTAAGTACATTATTGACTAAACCAGGCTGGATCGGGGCTTTGGATAGAGAGGGGACTTAGGGTCGCGATTTAGGGCTCGTCCAGATGTGATAGGACGATTAGGCTTGGCAGAGATATTAGTGACTTGACCAAGTTAACTTAGAATGGTCATTTCCCTGATCCGGCCATGTTGGCGGGAGATGAGAGAAGGGAAATCCAAAATGTTGTGTCATGCACAATTTTCGAACGGGTGATCGGATCCGAATGAAACTTGACTCCTGACAAGAGGGCGTGCCTGTGATGTCATATTTTGTTTTCCCGACCGGATCCGGCAACTGTCAGAGGAGTTGACGGGGGGGCCAGAAATTTTCTGACACACTTAAACTGTCAGAATCTGGATGGAGATTGGTTCGACTAACGAGCATATGCTCTATAATAGTATTTATTGAATCAGTCTGGATCCAAGTGCTGTGTGGGGGGGGGGGGGGGGGTGGAAAGGATTCTGAGAATTCCGGTGATCGCTTTTCAAGGTAGGCTACTTTCAGATGTACTAGGACAATAGGGACATGGCCTAGATTGGACTTCCCGGATCCAACCATCCTGGTGGAGTGGAGGAAGGAAAAATCCGGAGAGTTGAAGCATGCATAACCTTAGAACAGACGGTCAGAAATGAATGAAACTCGATTCCTCAGACGTTACATTTGAACTCCAGACCGGAACCCCCAGCTATGGGGGAGCACCGGAAATCCATGTGCTTAAAATATACAGCACAAGGCGGCTCTTCTTGGCAGGGATCCGCTTCAGGCTCAGGCCGCTGAAGTTCGAAAATAAACTAATGGAAAAACGACGAAAGATTCTAGCTTAGGTGTCTGATTTTGTGAATTTCTTCTTGAAAATTATTTGATATAGATCTGGGGCCAATATTTCATTTAATAAAACCCAAATGCTGAAAAATGTCTCCCCTCTCGACGACTCAATCGAGAAGCAAAAGATGCAGCCGTATCCGAAATGAAGTCGCAGCACCAACTTAAACTCCAAGCAAAATATATGGTTTCGCAAAAAAAAAGTGTTTCCATGATCCGGCCAATATTGTAAGTAAATTCTATGCGGCAAAAGTGAGCATAGGCCCCTGGATTATAGGCCCAAGAAGGGTATATATCCCCGAAGATTTTGACGAGATGTATATATAGAGGCTAGCCCCCCGTCACGCATTTAGGTTTAATTCACGTGGTGCTCCTTAAGTGCTTGCAGTCAAAACTGCAGTTTTTAAGAAGGTGTTCTAATTTCCTATATACTTTCATTGGGTCGGGCGGTCGCCAGGGGGCTCGAAACCGGGCGTGTTTTCGCCGGGATGGGTTTGGCTGTGGAGGCTTAAGGTAACGGTGGTTTTCTCCGGGATGGGTTTGGCTGGAGGCTTAAGGTGCCTATACAAGGTTTGCTTGACTCGAACCTGACGCTTTACAGAGCTCTTCGAAAATCGGTTAATTGAAGTAGGCTTTTAGGTTTTTGTCTTCTCCTTCTGACCCGGTCTCATTCGGTGTATATTTTATTTATTTATTTATTACTACTTTATTTCAGTCCATAAGAACATAACAACAACAACGAAAAAGGTAGGTACACTAGAACAGGCACTGAACAAAAATACAAAAGAAATCTACCCCATGCAAAAGATATCCAGGAGGATACCCTTGCATACCGGTAGTGCATAAGAAATGGGTAGGGCAGCAAATGCCACCAAATCATTATCAGAATCTTTTAAGCTTTGCGGCGCAGCTCCTTCAGGGTAGCAACTCTTTTTTCAACCATTGCACCACCGACACTGCATCGCCTAGCCAACCGGAAAAATTTCCGAAAGCCCGCTTTGTAAACAACTTGCAAAGATGACCATGACCGAGCATGGGCAGAAGAAACCAGGCCAAGAGCAAAAAATTGATAACAGTAAGTCTTGAAAAGGCGGACCTTTACAAGCTCGTCTACTGAACCAAACTTCCAAACAAAGGCATTAGCTCTTTTTGAGTAGTTTTTAGTTAAAGCAGTAATACGAGAATCATCATTTAGATCTTTCTACTGTAAAAACCTAAATAACGAAATTCATCAACAAAAGCAATTACCCTACCACTAAGCAACACGTCACTTGGTAACACTTTAGACCGGGGAGGGATAAATGCCATAGCAAACGTTTTACCGGTATTAAAAATAACATCAAATTCCACTACAAATAGATCACAAACACAACGCAACTTGTCTAGACCAAATGCAGTCGGGGACAGGATGACATGATCGTCAGCAAACCAAAAGTGGTTGTAGCTCTTACCAATTGTAACCAATCCGGGTTTCGTTTCGTTCAGACGGCCAGACAAACCGTCAACATACACTGCGTAAAGGAATGATGACAGAATACCACCCTGCCTCGGACCATTAGTAAGAGTAAAAGTAGATCTTAATTTGCTATCCCATCTAACACAAAACTCTTGGTTTCGAAACCAAATACTGCACTGGAACTCCTCTTTCTAGAAGACCCTAATAATCTTCTCATGGTCCACACTGTCAAATGCTTTCGACGAGTCGATGAAGCGTGCAAAAACAGGTGAGCGAGGGGCCATAATACCAGAAATATTGCACAACAAACTTAAGCAGAAATATAGCAAGTTCAAATAGATTCAAATAGATTTGTACTTTTATTGTACCGGGTTTTGGTCAGTCGACCTTGTGTCTCCGGCTTGACCCTATGTATTATAATTTTATAATGAAGCGTAAATTAAACCTTGAACCTTGAACCAACTCCCAATCTCCTCTTAAAACCGAACTGGTGACAACAAGTACCCAGCCGTGATGACAGTTTAAGTAGTATACATTTTTCAAAAAGCTTAGATAGAACTGTTGCTAAGGCTATGGGTCTGTAATTATCAGAAGAACTAATATCACCGGCTCTGTTCTTTGGGATTGGAACAAGGTCTACATGCATAAGTGAAGAAGGCAGGAAACCATGCGAAATAAAAGCATTAAAGAGCAAAGCTAGGTCAACGCTACTAAGGTCAGAAGCATACTTTAGGTGTTTAGCGGAAACACAATCCCGACCACCACTTTTATTTGTATCAAGATTTCGGATCTTTTCCTGAATTTCTGAAGAGCTTATTTCAGGAACCTTCTCAGACACTGTAAGCTCATCTAGGAACTTGCAAGAACTAGGCACAGAATTAAACAGCGAACTGTACATCTGGGCCCAAAACTCGGCTATATTTTCCGCCTCCATAACACCAATAATAGAATGAGACACAGTATTGTTCACACCAAAATGTTTCCTTACATTGCTCCAAAATAGCTTCACATTACTACGAAGAAATTTAAAAGCCAAACCTTCACATCTTACTTTTTGGTCATTTTTTCGAGACCACTTCAAACGGGTTTTGAATCTTTTTCTTGCCTCAAACATTTCTTGACGCAAAAGCATGCAGGTTATCTTGAGAAGCCGTATCCCAATCCAGAATCTCCACACTAGAAGCAACATCAGCCGAAGGCCGATCTACGACTAAAAGGTTAAGATCAAAAGAAAAACAAACGGGCAAGTGGTCAGGCCCAAGCTTATACATTATTTTTATCTCACTAGGAGTCGAAACAGATCACTGCTTGATATGATATAGTCTAACCACGACACGCTTTCAACATGGCTCTCACTCACATATGTAAAAGAAGTCGACGGCAACGTCTCAAGATCCGACATTCTAAGCATATTTTCCGAAATGAACTTATTTAAATGAGAATGAAAAATATTTTGCGACATAAGATTCACATTCCAATCACCAAGTGACTGGAATGTGAATCGGAGTATTCATTCAGACTCTGTCGAGTGAACTTGCACGCTTGCAATACGGATTATTTACTCAGCGATTGGATTGTGATGCTTGCGAACCTGGCTCCGCCCATAGATATCTGACTACTGGACAGTGATCTGCTACTAATTCCCGAGATATCAGAAACATTGGTATGGAATGCCGTATTGAACTTTATTTACCGGGCGAATAAAGCTGGGAACAGATCGGAGGAAATCGCGATAAAAGCTGCCGAGTTTTTTGAGAAAGATTTAGTTTTGAATGCGAAGGATGTGCTATGGTCTGCTGCAGGGGTGAAAAGCCGTCCTTCCGAAACGAAGGACTTCCAGGATAATATTCTGGACATGATTAAAGTGTTTAGACCATGTGACGAAAAGCAGACCTCCCTCCCGAGATTTGTTATCTTCGAGCCTGACAAAGTTCCCATTGTATCAGGTGAGGTTACGGCCACATTGACTAGGAAAGTCAACGAACTTTGCTCATCCTTTAATAGCTTTGTTGCCTCTGAACGTTGCAAAGTAACCGTCGCAGATGCAAGCGGTTCTCCAGCTGAACCGGCCCCAAGACCCACGTACGCTGTAATTCTGAAGCAACCTCCAAAAGGTCTTGAAGATCCTACCGCTCGTAAAAATTTCATTGATCAGGCTTGTGGTGGCTCAGTCGATAGCATTGTCGACCTCAGGCCACGCAAGAATGAGTGGCGAGTCTTGCTGGATGACAGGCAAGCTGCTACTTCGCTCGCGCAAGCACTTCAGACTTCGCATAGCTCAGTTGACGCCAGACTGAAAAGCCCATTTTTCTACGGCCTCGTGCGTTTCGTCCCGAAAGATGTGACCCCCGAACAGTTATGTTCTTTAATTAACGGCTGCGTTAAGGCTACACAGTTCGGCGGTTCCCGTACCTTCAAACTACAGTTTGAAAGTAAGGAAAGTGTGCACCTAGCTATGAACTCCCCAGTTACGTTCGGTTATGAGCGCCTGCGCATCTCTGACTTATAGTTTTTACCCAGCCGCTGCTGCAATTGCCAACAATACGGCCACATCGCGAATTCGTGCAAAAATACGACCAAGTGCTCTCGTTGTGGAGGTGAGCACTCAAATTCGAAAGAATCCCCATGTCAAAATGACGTGAAATGTGCTTTATGTGATTCCCCTGACCACCCCTGCTAGAGTATAAAATGCCCCCATGCCCAGAAGCTCATTCGCGAACCCTAATGACCCAGTCGGAAATCAAGTTAGTGACATGGAATATAAATGGAGGGGTAGTGGAAAAAATGCCCCTTATTGAAAGTCTCCTTTATTGCAATGACATTCTGTGCATTCAAGAGCACTTTCTAACGACGGAGGCACTAGGACCTCCAAATCACCAAAGAAGTTAAAACTTTCGCAACTCCCGCTAAATCGGCTGGTTGTGGTAGACCCTCGGGAGGTGTAGCACTTCTTTTGAGCAATAAACCGAATCCTGTGTTGTTCAAACAGTCTGACTTCTTTGTGGCTGTCCGGTGCGGGGAGACTCTTGTGCTTTATGTTTACATGCCCACAGATTATCGCGATAGTATTTCGGAACGCAAATTCAGCTCTGCCTGCGCAAAGATTGCTACTGTCCTGACAAATGCTTTCAAGCAAGGACTGAAACGTGTCATAGCGGGCGATGCTAACTGCAATCTGTTAGACAATACGAGTGCAAGGACCCAGGTTTTTCTTGCGGCGTGTGAGAGTTTTCGTGTGATTCCGAACGATACCGAGTTCACATACATCCACAACTCTGGTTCAACTTCCCAAATCGATTTTTTGCTCTGCTCAGATGGTGTGACAGTGGTGGGACCGTCTCACGCTGACATGGGCTTCTGCTCTTCTGACCACTTTCCGGTATCGAACAATTTCACCGTAACTTCTATACCTGCCCGGAAAGCCAAGAAGCCAAATAAGTGGATTTCCAAGACCGCATGGGAAAAAACGGATAAAACGCTTTACACCCAAGTACTCGACTCTATTCTTGAGCAGATTAAAGTCCCATTCCAACTGCTGCAGTAAAACTCAACGATTGCTGATAGTGAAAAACAGATGTTACTTAACATATATTGTAGTGAGATTACGCATGCCCTGCGAACGGCGGAAAAAGCTGCAGTGCCAAGTCGTAAAGTTCGTATGGGTTCTGAGGTTCCAGGCTGGACAGAGAATCCAGCCCTAAACAGTTCTTGTAGGAGATCTAAGTTTTGGCTCCAGCTATGGAAAGATTGTGACAAACCTAAATGTGGCATCGTGAATGATATCCGTTTGTTCTCAAAGCGTCAATTTTCCAAAGTGCTAAATAAACACAAAGCGACTGTGATTGAAGCGCATTCTAAATTGGTGAGTGGAAACATGGCCACAGCATGGAAATTTGTGAAAAGTGCCACCAGAAGCGACGCGGTGGAACATGTCTTTCCCACCGAGAATGAGTGGGTTGCTTACTTTAGTGACGAGTTTTCACCCCCTGATGTTGCTAGAAGACAAATACGAAACCCAGCTTAATCATAGCTTGTTAGGTGTTAGGTCCGAAATAGGGTATGTCGTTACGAAAAATAAACTACGCGAGGCTACTGGAAAGCTCAAGAAAAAGTATTCGCGTGGCGCCGATCAGCTATGTGGGATTCATCTATCACATGCTAGTGAAATTCTTACACAGCATCTCTCACTTTTGTACCAAATGATATTTAACAGTAGTCTTGTTCCGGACGCTTTTTGCTCGGGGATAATTACGCCAGTTTGTAAGAAGGGAAAAGATCCTAGTAAGTGTGAATCGTACCGTTCTATCACCGTTTCTCCTGTTCTCTGCAAAGTTATGGAGGCTCTGGTGATGGAAGAAATTCAGAGTACTTGCACCACTCCTGATTTTCAATTCGGTTTAAAAAAAGGTCAAGGTCGCGAACACGTGCACAGTCTCCTTGCAATAATGTGCTATTAGAATCTGACGGTTCGGATGAAAGCATCATAATCGCGAGTCATGATGTACGTCGCGCCTTTGATTCGGGTGTGCATCCTCAGCTTCTGCTGTCAGCACATAAGAGAGGTCTCGACTCCTCAATCATTGTTCCTTACCGTGCTATGTACCGTAAGCTCCATTTTAAAGTAAAATATCCTTCTAAGGAAGGACACGTAGTTTCAGATAAAGTTATTCCTGTACGCAAGGGTATTAGACAAGGTGCCCTTTCGTCTCCACCATTGTACAACAAAATCGAGTTTTATTTTCCGAGGGCTTGATGTGTCGCTTTTGAATTATGCAGACGATTTGTACTTAACCCGAGCCGTTCGATATCCCGCATTGAAGATAATTTTAGCATACTTAGTCGTTCGTATGCGGTCATAGGACTAGCTTTTAACCCTAGTACAAGTGATGTTTTTATTTATAACGGTAGAAAATGTGATAGCTCTTCGATAAAGGTGAAGTTGGGGGACGTATTGCTAAGCCCTTCTGAGTCTCTGACTTACCTCGGGTTACCAATCGGTAAAGATCTGCGATCGACACGTTCCGGTTTAATCGCGCATTTTCCCGCAAAAGTTCGAAAAGCGCTAGCTGCGTCGAAAGCGCGTTACAACAGACTGGTGCTAGCGCAGCTGTATAATGCTCTTGCATTACCGCATGCACTTGCACTAGCACCATTCTGGAAAATTTTCCGCACATCCGATGTTAAGACTATTAGAACTACTTATTACAAATACGCAAAATTCCTGCTTGGGATGCCGTTGTGGTCCCGTAATCGACTAGTCACAAGAAATCATGGGGTAAGAGATCCGATAGAGGCTGCTTTAGAGCGTCGTGCTCGATTTCTGGAATCCCTCGACTCTCTGAACAGCCTCTATCAAGCAATTCAGCAATAGTTAAAGTTATTTATGCATTTTTTGAAGTTAAAATAGTGCAAATTGTTTACAAAGTTGAAATTGTATCTTGTGTGTTTGTTGTTCATTGTTCTTTCTTCTTTATTTTTTTTTCTTTTCTTCTACTCCAGCAGTGACATTTTTTATGTAAAGATGGGTAATAAACTTATTCATTCATTCAAGTAAACACTCTTCATCATAAGTTCCGCAATCAGTGAGGAGCTGAAGACAGCCTAGGCAATCCAGAAACTCACTACTTTACCACTCGTAATTATTTGGCAACCTATCATACGATCCTCATCCAGTAATGTTACATTGGGATTTATCCCGGACGTTTTCCTCCAAAGTACACATACACCACCGTAAGGTCTTCCTACCAAATGTTCAGTATCCTTCACAGGGGATACTCCCACTCCATAAAAATCAGGGTGTATATTTTGCAGAAAACCCAAATCATAATCAATTAACCAGATTTCTTGAAGGAGCAACACCTCACAAATATCAAACAACGAAAGAACATCATGAATATTCGACCGAATGGATCGGCAATTGTACGAAATTGCTCTGAGGTTCATTAAACACAAACTTGTTGGGTAACATGACGTGAATCTCCGTTCGAATCACTACGGGTACGACTTCAAAAAAAACGTCTTACCAAGACGCCCTTTGGCCGAAAATCGGGTTACATAACATTATCGACATATATTGCGGGGATAACAACTTTAAAAGAAGAGCTCTTCAGATTACGATCACTTGTGATTTTTTCACACGACAAGGACTCCTTCCGACACTTTAACTGCTGTGCGATGGATTTGCATAGCACATCGGGCTCCATATCACGAGCAAGCCGGGATACAAATAAAGATATCTTCTCTTTCTCGAGCGCGGAGCGAATGCCGCTAACATGTTACTTTTCGCTACGGTACCAATTATTATACCACGAGACGTACCCTTACGGGTAGCACTGGCGTAGTTACGGTTCGTAGTACCATTTGTAGTTGCGGTGGACCCGTCATTTCCCAAAACCTGACCGTCAGTGGGGAGATTGCTGAGGCCTAGCTTTAACCCGCCGGGGAGCATCAACAATCCATCCTGTGTTGGACTGCTCATAGCTTGTTCAGACGGGACGTAAATAGCGACGTATTCTCGATTACGCGCGTATTTACGCGCCTAAATAGCGACTGAAAATAATCCAAAAAACAGCCGCTGATCGAGAATCGAAGCTTGTTCAGACGGGACGTAAATAAGCGCCGAAACAGCGGCTGATCTGTTTAGACGACAAACAAGCTGGTTGGGGTTGACAGAAGAATTAAAAAGAAAATCCTAATTTCAAATATTGCTTATGTTTGGAATAAAATAGACAAACTTAACAAAAACATCTTGTGAGTTTGTCTAAGTCAAGCATAGTTGACTTTAGGCAGGAAAAAAGTCACAAACTGAATATTGACAGATTTCAGGCGACTTTGCAATTTTAAGTTAAAAAGCAAATAAAATTCATTGTAATTTTTAGTTTTTAAATGAGAGCATACAATATAGTTAAGGATAAACAGAAAAAATAGGACTTTAGTTGATATATAAATAGTTGACTTTAAGCTAAAAAAAGTCACAAACTGAATATTGACAGATTTCAGGCGACTTGGCAATTTTAAGTTAAAAAGCAATTAAAAATCATTGAAATGTTTTAGTTTTTAAATGATAGCATAAAATATAATTAATAATAAACAGAAAAAATAGGAGCAATTATTTAGCTTGTTCAGTCGCTTTTGAATGAAAGTTGAATGGAAAAATTATATTAATTATTCAACCTAGATTATTTTTTTTTTCATGACAAGAAAACAAAAATAAATATCAGACGTAAACAGAATATAAGATTTTGTAATTAGAAAATTATTGTACCTTTTTTTCGAAATAATTTAGTAATACTTGGATGCTAAATGTCATGAATTCATGATATGTTCACTTTGGTTTAACTGAATTTAAACTGGATTGATAAAAAGCTCTCAAAGTTTGCCCAATTCCCCTAATTACAGACTGTTCACTGTCCCCAGAGTCATCAAAATTTACATTATAAAGCCCCAAAGGATTTCAGTTTCTCCCGATCGGTGGGTCGAAACAGCGACCCACATATATATTTTTGAATGGCCGTCGAGATTGTTATTCCGATATCAACCGAGATGGAGGTATGTTAACTATTATAACTTTTTCGAACAGGTATTGACAGTTACAATATGCTTTATAACTTTTTTGAACATGTTTTACTATTCCTACTGACGCAGTATTCCCTAAGATCATGGTCAAACTACACTAGGCTTTTGTCTGCGCAAAATAGGGCACCGAAGTGTCTGTGGACAAGTAGATAAAAAAAAAAGCTTTTCGGGGCTGCAAAAAAAGTAAGAAAATCTACCAAATTCTGAATTTAATCTGAATATTGGTGTTTAAAATCCTCACGGGCGACCGCAAAATGTTTTGCGAATCTGCGCAAAACAGTAGACTCTGTTCCTCAAATCATGCCGTTTATGAGCCTAGTGCTGGCCTAGTGTGACCAAGGGTCTAAAGACATTCCGACTGTGTCCCCACGCGTTTAGTATATTTGATACCAGGCAGAAGACTTGATAACTTCGCGCGAGAAGTTTGAAGTCCAGCGAGAACGTGCAATACGATAATCACGTGGTGTTTGAAATTTATAACAGATCTTTCCTCACTCAAAGACAGAGTGAAGTGCTCATTAACTACCATTTTGGAAAGTAGGATGTTGTTTCAGTTGACAAGCTGTATTTTCAGTGGAAATCTGAATGTGAAAAGGTATGACATAAGGCATAGGCTGGTTTTCTAAGAGAGTAAAATATTCTGTCATTTTTTCAGTGCTGAATAACTAGCTTTTGGAAATCAAGGGACAGTAGGATGTTGTTTCAGTTGACAAGCTGTATTTTAAGTGGAATCTGATTGTGACAAGGTATGACCTGGGCCATAGGCTGGTTGTCTAAAAGAGTAAGAAGTTCTGTCATTTTTCAAAATTTATTTTAGTTCTTATTTTATTTTTTATATATTTTTAAAGTATTTTTTTATTGTAGCCTATTGTTTTTTTTTAGTATTGTTTTTAATTTATTTTTTGGAGATCAGCTTCTACTTTTCCATATTTGAGGTAAAGTGCTCGATGAATTCAGTATTTGAGGAAAAGTGTTCCATGAACATCTGCGGAGGCTCTTACGGCTTCGTATCATCCTCTCTGGAGGCTGATACGATATCTCATCCAACCTATTGAACCTCCCTGAAATTTATTGTCAAAATATAACAACCTGTGGGGCATAGGAAGATATGCATTGCATACCTGTTCGAGAAAAGTTATATAACTATTATATATTTTCAGGTAAATAACTCGGTATCATCCGCGACTAACAATCAATTGTTCACACTGACCATCCATTCTTCAAGTGTATCACAAGCCTGTGAACCTTGGACATCGACCCGAAGGAACATCACGGACCCAATCGGCAGTGCTGCCACCATCACCATCAGCGTTAGGTGTAATAAGAGTGAACTTTGCTCTGTTTCTGCCTCTCCAGTCGTGTTAACTGAATTTCATGGTAATGAATTTTGATTTTCCTTCATATATATGGGAGTGAAATAATGAATCAATTTAGTTCACATCACATTCACATCAACCATCTAAAATCGCAACAGTAAGCGGAAGTCACAGACACAAATTGAACCGGTTAATCATGTCAGAAGCCTCGACCTGAACTTAGAAGCCATGCAGAAAAGAAGTGCGAGAAGAGAGAATCGATCTTTCATATTGTAAAATTCATACTGTACAGTTCTTGGCAAAATTTAGATTTTTTTTTGCGTCACATCCTCGTTGGTGCATGTTCGGTCGTCAGCAAGAGCAGCACTGATACTTCACTCGGGGAAAGGTTAAGTAGTTGAAAATGCCGTTGTAACACCGTGACAGGAATGGTCTCGCAGGAATGATATGCGATTAATCAGTCTGAAAGTAGTTTTCAGTTTTAAAGAAGGTACAAGATCTCTAATGAAAGAACAAGAGGTTGAAAAGAAACCACAAGGCAGTCCAATTATTATTACATTTTTTCAGTCAAGTCTCGGTTGTAGCAGCAGGCCTCGTTCCAAGTTTACGCTTTAAGAAATGGCAAAAGTTGCCGGTTGTCATTCGTCAAATGTTTCAATCTTTATACTCTTAGGAACTGAGTGGCCGCAAAGAACTGAACGTACGATCGAACAGAGTAAGCAGAAGAATCAAGACAGATTTAGGTATTCTAAAGAAGACCCCCATCGCTGCATCTTGCCACCAGAGGTCACCAATTGCAAGACTGTGAAGAAACGGTCATTTTTCGACATGCGATCACAGACATGTTCGACTTTCGCGGGCGACAATTGCGGTATAGATGGAAAGAACAGTTTCACAGACCAAGCAAGGTGCTTGGAAGTATGCCAGCAAAAGAACCTGTCAAACATCCTGTGTAAGGTTTTATATTTTTGAAAATTGGAATTTTCCTTCTTGGTTTTCCTGCCAGCTGTCGTTTCTGCGGTGGTGGCGTCCGGAGTCGTATCCACCGTGCAACAGAGTGTTAATATACAACACTGTGTCCGATCCGGCTGAGTACGTTAGACGTTAGTTAGCCTTGACTTTCCGTTGAATCATTGGGAACTAGGATAAGAGTCTCAATGGGCCATTAAGAAGGTACTGAGCGAGCCTGCCCTGTTGTGTGTATGTGTGTCAAGTAAAACAAGAGAAGCTCATGGCACTAGCAAGGGTAGGTAGGATGTATATCATCTAAAGTTCGCGCTGCCTAGGTCGGATGGCTCTCCTCGGGCTCCCCTCCAACTGCGCAAGAGCAGCGTAGTCCTGTCCTAAGAGTTCCGTCCAGATCACTCCACCCTAAATGTGTCATAAGATTTTCAAAAACCGTTAGTTGACACAGTGACAATTTCTGTCTGGACATATCAATAAAAATCTTGGAGATTTGAATTGTTCTTTTCGAGCAGAAAAAAAATGCCATAGCACTTTGAAGATAAGATTCAACCTCTAATGGAGCTAGAAGTTAATTTCTGTACGGCCGTTGAGCGGAGCTGCGAGTGGCATATAGCGATCGCTTTTCGGTCAGTCGGTCTATCGGGCGGTCAACTGTTATCGAGTTAGGTTACATCCAGATGCACTAGGACGAAGAGGTAAGGTACTACAAGAGGTTCTAGGACGATGAAACTTGGCAGGCACATCAGGGATCCTATCAGATTGACATGAAAATAGTCACTACCCTGATCCAGACATCGTGGAGGAAGGGATCTGAATCTTGTAGTAGCCCTGCGTTTAGGTGTTAATTCATATTCCAAGTCAAAATCCTCGAGGAAGAAATGATCGTGGACCTTTTGGGAATATTAAAATTCATCATTTGACAAAACTCTTCGTATACTTTGTGGTTAAAAAGGAATTAATATTGAAACAAGATCCTTAAGCACTGTTCCCACTTTGAGGAATTATCACTTTTTGAGAGATTTCGAGGCCTTCCGCTGATTTTATTTCTAAAAAGTGATAAAGTATTTTCAGGAATAATTGAAATTTTCGACACTCAAGGAAAAATCCATCAACCTCACTTTCACTATGGTAAAATGCATGTAAATCTCAAGTACGTTTTCAATCACTAGTCTCTCCATTCTACTATTTCTGTGATATTCTGTTTTTAATGTGACGAATATGTCTTTTTTTTCGTACTTGTTTGTTTGAGCTTTCCTGAATAGTATTGAGATAGTTACAAAGAACTGATCTCGGCCTTTTGGTTCTGAAAAAATATTCTTATCATATGTTCTGATATAGTCGTAAACCTTGAGCTTGTCTGCAGAATGACAGATTACTGTTTGAACTGGCCGGAATTGAATTGTTTATATTATTATTACTCTGTCCCGGGAGAGGTTGAGCTGAAGCATTGCCGTGTAGACAGAATATCTCCGAATGATTCCGTCAAAATATCTTTATCCGTTGGGTTTTATAGTGTTCAAAGATAGACGGATGGATGAATGATATCATCGGTAACACTTCGTTTCATTTGGAATCGTAGAAGTAACTATGATCGCACCCGTTTCAAAATTCAGTGAGCCACCTTAAAGCTAGAATTTGCAAGAGAAGTAGTTAAATTTTGCCACAAAAAAATAATGGATTTAAAGATTTTGCCATGTGCTCAGTTCAGTTCTTTCTTAAATGCAGCCGTTAGGCGTTGCTTCGCCCTCTCCAGCGAAAGCTGAAATGAAATTATTGCTATGTACGAAACATGGCCTAACAAAATTGGTTTTAATATTTTCTTGAAATCCGTCGGATGTTTTGTCCGTGGTGCTGTGTTTCTTGTCAGCCCCCCTTCCCTCCATGCACAAGGGCGAACGACATAAGTAGTAGTATTCTATGTGACCGAGTCCGCAACACGCCAGTGATTATTCTTTTAACAAAAGGGTGTTTTTTCACTTATATTTGGGAATTTGAAAAAAGAATAGGAAGTGGAAATACTGACCACAAGGACCCACGAGATCTATTCTTGTTTTCACCTGATCTATTACTTGTCATTCGGGCAATTTGCAATTGGGAGCCGCTAGTGATTATAACAAGAGTTGTGAGCTCTCATGCAATTAAATTCCAGATTGCGCCTCCTCCCCCTCCCCCCATAATGGTCGGATCTGGCAGTGTGACTATTTCGAGTTTAATGTGGTCAGGTCCCTGATATGCCGTACAAGTTTCATCATCCCAACCCATCTGGAAGAACACTAACTCGCAATCATAGGACCGACCGACCGACCGACAGATTACAAATTTCATTTTTCCATCTGAAATGTTTTTTCAAGCAGAAAAAGCATCTTATCTGATTTCGATGTAGCCGATAACGTTTTGTTTTGAGGAAAAACTCCATGTAATGGACATTGTTTTATGCCTTTCCATTAGTTTTAGTTAGGCCTTCAACTTCGTATGTTTTCTAGCGTTCAATGATCGTGCACCTCACCTGGCGTTTTCATTGATTCCCAGGATGCAGAAAAGTCTCTCCAACCTCCGACAAAAGAATCCATCCCATCCAGCGATGGAATCAAATAGAACCTTGAAAGCGAATAGATTTGCTTACTTCGAACTTTTTGGGGATGTTCATTACGTTTTCGAAATGTGTGAGGTGCAATGTTTCTTCTTTGTTTATAAATACTATGAGAATAAGTTAGAACACGGGGTAGTACTCGATAACAAGTTCTTTAAGATTGAAGTGCTCAGTCAGAATAAAGCGATTGTAAATGGAATATTGTTTACCCTCTGAAATGGGCTACATCATTTTCCAGATCTAAAGACCCGACATATTGCATGGCACTTTCGGACCACTAGACACCACTTAGTCCGGGCGCCACAGAAACGTATCTCGCTTATTTCTGAGTTGAGGTGATCAGACTGACACAGTCAGTTTGACGATACTTTCCGACTATATCGACTACGCTGAATCTAGTTATGGGTGGTGGCAAAGCTGCAGATGACGGCTTGACCTTGTAAAAGTGAAAAAACACCCTTTTTAGGCCTACAAATTGTGTCCTGACTGTTTATTTTTTTTCCAAGGTTGCAATAGTCCAATTTAGTTGTGGGACAACTCATTTTATTCCTAACCATGCCCTCTCTTAGAATAAGCTTTGTTTTTCTCGTTACCTCTTACAGTGCCTGAGCTATAGGCTAGTATTTATCAATTTTCGCTGAAAATCTCAAATTCCAAAGGTTTATTTCCAGGTTAGGAACGCATCTCATAGCTTAACATATTTTTAGGAATTTTCGTACTTTACCAGAATCTGCCTTGGATACCGAGCTTCACATTGCCGTAAAGTTTCAAGCTATAACTGTTCGGTGAAGCCGTACATAATTTTTTGAAAAAGTATAGGCCAAAAATGTATGAAAAAATATATCTTTGCAAAATGGTGATGTGACACAATATTCTATACTAGAATTTAGCACAGAATACGAGTATCATTTTTTATTTTTCAAACCAATATTAACTTTGGCTGCTATAGGCTAATTACTTATTTATAGGCCTAAATGTGTTTCTGAAAAACAATAGTACGAGACATGTTTCTATGCCAAATTTTAACCCCGAGTCCAACGATAGTGTTGGTTTGTCCATCATGTGTCAAATTTAGATGTTATAGGCTTTTTAATTTGCTCTGAGCCATAATTTTCTTGCAGTTATCGTCGTACGAATAGATACAAAAATTAACCCACGAAGCTCTGTAAGGTAGTAGACTGACCCAGAAGCATCTCCGATCTTGACAAAAGCTGTAGCTGAAAGCTGAGACTGCTAACCAGAGATGGGCGAATCCAAATCCGGATTCGGATTCGAAACCAGGTTCGTCCTTTTGGCCAGATTCGAATCCGGATTCGAATCTTCTACTTGTCAGGCTGTGTTCGAATTCTGACTCGGATTCCAAACCCTCAATCTATGAAGCCGCTCAAATTTCCAGTCTAAGTTTCTCTTGTCCCAGTTTTTACACAGCGGGCTTAGGCAATGTAACTTTTTGGTCTCCACCACCAACCATCCTCAGTGATTTATCACATATCTGATTACAATAGATGTCAGTGTTTTTTGTCAACTCTGATTTTTAAACTATAACCTATGTACATGATTTGATTTTTGTTTAGGTTGGATTCGAAGCCTCAAATTGTGGATTCGGATTCGTACCGGTACCTAGCCTTGGATTCGGATTCGAATCCTTACATGATCGGATTCGCCATCTCTGCTGCTAACATGATTAAAGAGTGTTATTTGGCTGGGGCTACGGTATATTTATTTTCAAACCCATATGCTGGGAAAATTAATCTAGCTAAAAATACAAGCCAAGCTGCCAAGATATAATTCACGCATGTTCTCGTCTGAAAACTAGCTGTCGGTACCACATCGCTCACGTTTTGCGCAAAGACTATAGCATAGCTTTTCCCCAGAGAATGGTCATTTTTTGCTGCACGCTTTCTTACAGTAAGAGGAGGTCGAAGCCTTTTTTGTCAGATGGAGACCAGGGTGTCACCCCGGAAGTCATTGGACTGACCCCTAATGCGTCGTGACGGGCCAGCCAAGCTTGTCTTTGGTCTGTTGAAGAATAACTTTTTGCCATATCCCGATAAAACCAATGGTCGGGCTCATACAGCATGATGTTTAGAATCTCAGTCCTCACTTTCCTCAGCAATTTATTGAATGACCTGGACTTACCAGCAAATGTTGATTTTGCCTTTCGATAAGACAAGCTGACCGCATCAGGTCCCCTCTGCAATGTAGCAGCCCTATACTACGACAGCCCATGATATTCTGTTCACAGTTTGGTGGATCGGAAAAGCTTTGTCACGGAGCTGAACTTGAAGCTCGGGTTCATAGACTGGGTCAAATCTGCCGAGGAATAGTTTGTGATAGTTCTTTAACAGAATGACTACAATGGCTGTATGATTCGCTTCAATAATTCCTTGAACATCTGTTTTTGGCATTCAGGGGCATGGACAGCCACACGCGTGTCCACTTCTTCGTGTTTGCTGCCTAAGGTAGATTCTTCGTCCAGATTCAGGGTTCAGTCATTTGGATGGGACCAGTTTTAGCACATTTTATTCTTTCACTGAATCCACCAGACAGGTAATCTACGAATCCCAAGTCAGACTGACTGAAATACCTCCAAAACTGAAAAATAAAGCATAATGTCCGAATTTTCTAGCACCATGCGCTTTGCGACGACAAAACCCTTCGTCACTGAATTTCCATCCGCTCATGTCATCCGCTACTATCATTCAGAATAATAGGATGCCCGGAAATGTTCGTAAGGCCGAACACTCTGTCAGGTCCATCAGCTACACTATGAAGCTCGGTTATAGATTTTGGGATTGGATTTAACAGTCTTGTGAGCATTCGTTTCGAAAATGCCCACATTCTCGGTTTGGTCGTGCTTGTGAGATTATCTGGATTAACGGCAGTCGCTACTTCGCTTCGGCAACCTTCAAAATTTTTAGATTTGCGAATGAGCTCGGGAGAACTTTACTTGGTGCCCGATCGAAGTGCCAACAGAAACCAGAATCCTTTTAAGAGCTTCTGCTTCAACATGGACGCTTCTACCGGACTTGGTTTTTAACTGTTTGGCCTGTTGATTTCGCAATGTAAGGTCTTTACTTCTAATCTAGGAAAAGGGATTGCGTTTTCAAACGTTGTATGCTTCCAGTGCCTTTACACCACAAGCACTTGCGCTCAGTAGGTTCTTTGCCATTGTCTCGGCAGCGACTTGATTTGAAATGAAATTCACCAATGACTCCTAATCACGTATAGATGGATCAGTTACGGCAAGCACGACTATAGGCTAGAGACTTTGAGAAAAGAGACACATTCGTGAAAAGGTTTTACTGGCGCTTCTCAAAGATTACACTTTTAATTTCTTCACTGTCAAATTCAAACATGTTATCAGTTCCGGCAAGTCATTTAATTGCAGTGAGAACGTAAGCACAGAATAATATGAGGCTTTCTACTTAACAACTTCCACAAAGCTCATAGGAATTCCCTTTATTCCCCCGACGAGGCTTGGACAACATTTTCAGCTACAACTTCGTCAAGCGTTGTCAAGCGTTGTACTTCCGGTTCGGGTCACTGCCTTAGTGAGCTCTGTAGGTGATTATAATCTGAATTTTTAACGATACTTCCAATAAAATAAGAGCTAATAGCAAATTAGACAGCCTGTGACAACTGAGTTGACACACGATTGCCAAACCAAGACTACCGTTGAACTCGGGGTAAAAATTTGGCATGGAAACATGTCTCGCAGTACCATTTTCAAAAAAAAAATAAGCCTATATATAACTAAATAGGCTATAAAAACCTCAGTTACCATTTGTTTTAAACATAAAGTTGATATTCGTATTATATGCAAAATTCTAGTATAGAATACTGTGTCACATCACCATTTTGCAAAGATATCTTTTTTCATTGATTTTTTTGTCCTATACTTTTTCAAAAAATTCTGTACGGCTTCACCGAACAGTTAGACCTTGGAACTCTACGGTAATTTGAAGCTCAGTACCCATGGCAAAATCTGGTAAAGTATAAAAAATCCTAAAAATATAGTAAGCTATGAGATACGTTCCTAACAAATAAACCTTTGGATTTTCCGATTTTCAGTGAAAATTAAGAAATACTAGCCCATAGCTCCGGGACTATATGAGATATCGGAAAAAACAAAACTCATCCTAAGAGAGGGCATGGTTAGGAATAAAATGAGATGCCCCGCAACTAAATTGGACTACTGCAACTTAAAAAAAAAATAAACAGTCAGGACACATTTTATAGGCCTAAAAAAGTTTTTTTTTTACTTTTACAAGGTCAAGCCGTCATCTGCAGCTTTTCCACCACCCATATTCAGATTCAGCGTAGTCGATATAGTCGGAATACGTCGTCAAACTGACTGTGTCTTTCTGATCACCTAGTTTCACATTTTAGGGGTCTGGCGCCCGGACTGACTTGAGTTCTGTCTCCGAGTTTCAAAAATTTTCTGAAAAATTTTAATGTGACTACATTCCTCATCGCAGCAGCACAAGACAAGTGCCTATTTCTTGTTTTGTTTCTCTTTTACTGTTGCCATTTGGTTAGGTTTCTGTCTTTTCTTGTCTTGGTTGTATCCCTGGTTAGAGATCAGAAGATAATGAGCAAAACTAATATGATTACAAAACTGGAAATTCGGCGGGTTATTTTCAGTTTTGGTCATTCTGTTTAATCACGTTAATGATCAGATAAGGGGTAGAGGAATCACTGCTATTTTTCTTTGCTTTTCTGTTACATCTTCAATTCGCTTACAGTTCAGGATGTTTCTGTTAGACTCGTGTTCTTATATACTGTATAAGCTCTTTGTGATGTTATTGTATGGCTCCTGTTTTAGATTTGTTTGTTACCTATAGAACCTGTTTAGTTCACAGCGTTGTTACATACCGAAAATAAATTGCTTGGACTTACAAGAGATTAAACTTTAGTCTTCTCTAGAAAATACTTTTAAGTTTGCACTTCCGTCCAGCTTCTATTGCTTACTTGACGAGCAAGATGGAAGGCTAATAACCCGAGGGGAGGCAGGAGGCACAGAGGCAGAGTTGGAGGCACGGAGGCAGGACCGGAGGCACAGACACTGTACCCCTTGGCGACGCCATTCTTCTCGCTCGCTCAGAACATTCTTGCCGATCAAATCGTAGTCTCAACAGTTCGTGGTTGTTACATACCGTTGCATAGCGTTGTTACATACCGAAAATAAATTGCTTGGACTTACAAGAGATTAAACTTTAGTCTTCTCTAGAAAATACTTTTAAGTTTGCACTTCCGTCCAGCTTCTATTGCTTACTTGACGAGCAAGATGGAAGGCTAATAACCCGAGGGGAGGCAGGAGGCACAGAGGCAGAGTTGGAGGCACGGAGGCAGGACCGGAGGCACAGACACTGTACCCCTTGGCGACGCCATTCTTCTCGCTCGCTCAGAACATTCTTGCCGATCAAATCTTAGTCTCAACAGTTCGTGGTTGTAACTAAGTATCATTCACACTGGACGAAAATTGACCGCCATGTTCTATTTGTCCTTGGATTTCCAGGCCACGCCACATAATTTCCAGACCGATGCTTTGCATTTCGAATCACTGTCCTAATAGAGTGTCGTAGTATTTCTCTGAACGTGAGATGCCAACATTGTGCGAGGAGAATGTTAACATCGAGCATATGGATTTTTGCCTTGTGTGCGCTTTTTGGTTTTGCGCAATGCACACCAAATTTGGATTGTTCTGTTCGGGCACAGGCATACTGCCAAACTTGGTGAATATCGGCTATGGCCCAACTGGGCGTTGGTTATTCTGCATAGCCCGCAATCTCTCGGTACACAAACGTAAACATGTAAGCATTTTTGAAGGTTAGCTTACCGATAATCGAGTTTGATATCGGATTTAAATAACGTCGATAAGGACATGAAGCCGAAGGCGAGGCAGGGGATGACATATCTGCTGAATGGAGCGAGGCTGGCATTTCAAGTGGCCGTCCAGGTTTTGTTCCGATCTTAACCGATATAAAGGCAGCAGCCCCCAAGCTTTTTTGAGATTTGGTGATTTTTTTGAACTATTCGGTATGACCCGATTGCAAGGATTCGGTGGTTATATTGAATCTGTGATATGCTACAAACTTGTTGGGTGTCATGATCGTGGTTCGGCAAATTATCCGGTATAATTGAATCGGTAGTTAAATCATGAATCCCGAACTTCTTCCCAGTTTCGACGAAGTTTTACGAATTTGTTCGCTGCTATTGGGACTCGTTAGATATGCATAAAATCCCGAACGTGAGATTGTCAGGTGGGAGCCCGTCAGTTCGCCCACCCGTCATTTCACCTAAAAATTCCGTCACCCGTATGGAAATAATTTATACGTTTCCAGCTGTTCTGACCTGTTTTCAGCTGTTTTCAGTTGTTTTCAGCTTGCAGTTGGAAACACCTGCTTCCAACTGTTGAATTTAGAGCTGCTGGCGATAAACGTCGATGTTACAGCTGTTTATAGCTGCTTGTAGCTGTGAACAGTCGTATCAGCTGTACCTCTTACGTCTAGTCCGGATACGCGTAGGAGACACAGCAGTATGTTACTGTATACACCTGTCTGGTGGCGTATACAGCTGTAGTTCTTACGTCTAGTCGGGATACGCGATGGAGACACAGCAGTATGTTACTGTATACACCTGTCTGGTGGCGTATACAGCTGTAGTTCTTACGTCTAGTCGGGATACGCGTTGGAGATACAGCAGTATGTTACTGTATACACCTGTCTGGTGGCGTATACAGCTGTAGTTCTTACGTCTAGTCGGGATACGCGTTGGAGACACAGCGGTATGTTGCTGTATACACCTGTCTGATGGTGGGAACACAGCAGTTTCTAGTTGTAAGCAGCCGTTTACAGTTGTCAGTGTTTGAGACATAGCAGCATGCCACTGTATATAGCTGTTTGATGGTTGGAACACAGGAGTGTTTAGCCGTAACATTTTTGCACCACGAAGTCCGTGTCAAGAGAAGTGGGAAGTGAACCGTGCTAAAATATATCAAAGAGGATGTTGAGTAGTAATGCATTCTTCTTAAGAATAAACAGCATCATCAGATGTTAAACTAAATTCCAGTTTATCGTAAACAGATATTCAGATATTCTTCCAGAAGCAGTTTGGAGTCGAGTTATTTTCTCGCAGGTTCAAATAGAAAAGACCAATGCATCGTACTATGTAGCAATCGTTTAAGGCGCGTTCTACAACATACTTGCTACTGTAAAAAAAAGTGTTTATGCGGTTAGAAACACCTGCATGTCTGTGGTTGTTTCGCACAGCCGAAATCAACTTTACGAAATAAATACGGAATATATACAATATATTAAATACGGATTTAAACACCCGTATGTGTGACAGTCGTTTCAGATACAGATGGCACACCTGAACCCAGCTGTAGGTAATTACTATTACACGGAACTTAATACCTGTATGTCTGACGGTTGTTTCGCATCCAATTAGCACAGCTGTATTCAGCTGCACGAAATAGTCCTTACACGCGAACTTAACAACCGTATGTCTGACGGTCGTTTCGGATACAGTCGGCACAGCTGAACCCTGCTGTAGGTAATTCCTATTACACGGAACTTAACACCTGTATGTCTGACGGTTGTTTCGCATACGGTCAGCACAGCTGTATTCAGCTGCACGAAATAGTCCTTACACGCGAACTTAACAGCCGTAAGTCTGACGGTCGTTTCGGATACAGTTGATACAGCTGAATGCAGCTGTAGGAAGTCATTCTTACACGGAATTGAACACCTGTATGTCTGACAGTTGTTGGGGGTACAGAGCCCATCTTCGAACTTGACCTGTACTTTTGAAATGTACCTTGTACATTTTCCCCGTATTTCTAATCCATTGCTTTATACAAAGCCTATATTAGCCGCGACAGAAAGGCCGAAGAAAAAACAATCAGGTGAAAGCGATTTCGGCTAGTCTAAATGCCGTTTGGCGGTATACCCATTAGTACCTAGCCATTTGTAGAGCAGGGTAGGTAGATTACAAGCACACAATTCGGTTGCGATCTTCTGATTACCATGAGAGACGATCCGATGCAATCGTACTTGGATTTGTTTCCAAACGTGACCCAGAAGAACGCACTTTCTTTACACGTTCGACTTCAGATGATCAAAAATAATTAATATTTAATTACAGTACGAAACTTTCTTGTCTTTTCTGAAACTGACCGTACTTTCAACTACTATCATCGTTATAACTAATTAGCGGAAAGATTACTTGTCTTTTTGGAATCCCCACACATCTTTAAATCTAAGCTAGCGACTCGACCAGCGCCATCCGTGGGCTTATCAGAAAGTAGTGTTGGAGGATATTTGGGTTTTTCACCCAATTTCGGATATATAAATATAACTTTTATTGGATTATTTCCAATAATAATAAATACAAAAATATCGTTTTCGATATCGATATTTATGTTTCGATAATCGATATCGATATTTGGTCTGAGATTTCGATATATCGCTATCGAATATCGCCCAACACTAGGATCACAAAGAAAAAGAGAAGAATCAGTTCTGGAACTTCTGGAAGCTCCATTCCATTAAACATCAAAAACAAGAGCTGTAAGCTCATATGGCACTTGCATGGGTTGAGATGTAGTGTTTGATCAAAAGTACTTTTAAGGTTACCTTTGCGGTTCAGATGCGCACTTCAAGGGAGCTAGAGAAAAAGCATTTTGTTTTAGAACTTGGCTGTAATGATACGCACTTTATAGGTGCTAGAAATTCTTCTGTAAGAAAAACTATTGAGACAAAACGATCACAGGCCCTTAGGGATCATTGATATATACCGTTTGGTAAACAAATTTTTTTTCACATTTCGGTTAAAATGTTCACTTCAAGGGTGATAGAATAAATTTTTAAGCAAAACCCTTGTGGCACAAATGATCATGGGTTGAGATGTATGGTTTGATAAAAAAAAATAGTTTTCGACCTTGCGGTTCAGATGCACACTTTAAGGGAGCTAGAACTTCATTTGTAAGCAAAACCTTTAAGGCAAAAATGATAATGGGCTCAAGGGGATCATGAAAATGTATAATTTGCTTAAAAGTATTTTTCTAAATTTACGGTCAAGATTGGTACTTTAAGGAATGTCGGATTTGGAAAGTGGCGATTTCTGAGCCAATCTTGTCGAATCTCTAATATTCCAGCCCAGTTCCATCGTCCTAGCACATCTGGAAGTACCTTAAATCGCGATCACCGGAATTCCGGACCAACCCCTCAAACTCCCCCACAGTCGCCGGAGCCAATCCGGTTCTGTAAGTGATTTATCCAGAGCATCTCTTTATTATTCCCACAAAGTTCCATCCCGATCTCCCCAGTCTGAGCCGGTCACGTATTTCCCCCCCCCCCCCCCATTGTTGTCGAATCCGGTCCGGACGTGGCAAAGATCACCAGAGACATGTCAACTGATCAATTATCAAATTTCACTCAAATCCGATCAACCATTCCAAAGTTACGCATGACTTAATATTCCGGATTCCCCCTCCCGCTACTCCCCCCACGACTATCGGATCATTTAAATTCTTATTTGTAAGTCAGTTTGATCAGGTCCCTGATTCGCCTCCCAAGTTTCGTCGTGAAAATCCCCAAAACCAGCATTACCGGTATTCCGGGAAACCCCCCTCCACCCACCCCCCCTAGTGTCCGGATCCAGTCCAAATGTATAAACGATTTATCTGGAGCAGATGCTTGTTCTTCCCAGCAAGTTTCACTCCGATCCCTCCATTCTAACCGTTTCTCGAGATTTCCGGTCTCCACCCCCCCCCCCCCGACTCCCCCATAGCTGTCGAATCCGGCCCGGACTTCAAATGGGACATCAGAGGTATGCCGTTTATTCAGTTTATTAAGTTTCATTCCAATCCGATCACCCGTTCGAAAGTTACACACTACTCAAGTTTTCCGGATTCCCCAGCCCTCCACTCCCCCCCAGGTGGTCGGAATGGGGAAACTGATTATTTTCAGGTTAGTCCGGTCGGGTCCCTGATGCTCCTGCCAAGTTTCATCGTTCTAGCACATCTGGAAGTACCCCAACTCGAAAAAGTGTGACAAAAACTACTTGATTTTCAGAATTCCCCGGCCCACCACTCCCCCCCAGATGGTCGGATCGGGAAACTGATTATTTCCAGGTTAGTTTGGTCGGGTCCCTGATTTTCCTGCCAAGTTTCATCGTCCTGACACATCTGGAAGAACCCTAACTCGAGCATGTGGGACAAAAAAAATCGGACAGACAGACCGCCCGACAGACCGACCGACCGACAGACGGAATTGCGATCGGTATATGGCAGAGCCAGAGGCTGCAAGTGCCATAACAAAATGTGTAAGTAGTGTTTTTGTTTATGAATTGCATATAATATGTCTAGAAGCCAAACAGTATGCATAATCTCCAGAAACCTTTCCTTTTGGCTACATTTACAGTCCCAAGAAGTTTGTTTTTTAGCTAGGGGCCTAGTAGTTCAAGCAAGTTATTCAAAACAACAGACTGGCTTATTGTCTAGAATGCACACTTCTAGCTGTAAAATGGTACTTATCATAGTTATCATTCATACTGCAGGTCAAACTCAGCATAGGCTATTTATGTTTTCCGAAAAAGTTTTTCTTATTACAGTATTAGCCTATCCTACTGTCTTTTTTTTTTTTTTTTTATTCAATGGACAAATTCCCGCTTTAATTTTGATTAGTTTCTTTGTGAGATGCAGGTGAGATGAAGTAGAGGTGCAGTAAACTTCTTTAATAGGTACTTCTCTTGTTTTGTTTTTTCACCTAAATACCGTCAAATTAGACAAATAAATTAGAAAGTTAAAATCCGACAAGAGCCATTTAATTTCAGCTATTTACAGCCTAATTCACATCAAAATCAGTTAGTGTTTGGCGTTGATTGAGAACCAGAGGTATGCATACGTATTTGAAAACATCTCTCAATTCTTCTGTTATCTGGTACAGGAGGGGTATCCAACCTCAGACAAGATTTAAAATTTCCAGAGAAGTCTTTCCTTCAGAATAATCCATCTGGCTTAAAAAGGAACCAACAAATATGACAAAAATACTAGATTGAAGCTAATTGCATGGTTTACATATTGGATAAATAAATATTGCTTCAGTATTTCTAGTTAAACTTATTTTTCTTTTCAAACAAGATTACTTTATTCTAACCTTATTTCAATTGACTTAAAAATGATGAAAAAGGAAGAGTTAGCAAAGTCAACAGCCAGAAAACAGGATTTCAAAACACCTACAAAATGGAGAAAAAGGCACAGAATTTGAATATTTTTGGAAACATGACTTAGAAAAAAGTCTGGTCTGGTTCCCGGGAACCAGAGGAGTCCTCTTCTGGGGAAACATTCTCTTGCAACAGAAACGTTAAAGAAGAGCCTCGGATCTGAACCCCTACAGACGACGACAAATGCATAATTTTCAATGCCTTTCTATTAAGATGAAAAGTTGAAATATGGATTTCTCTTACTGTAGAAAAGCCTAAAGAATCTACTAATGATTCATCAGTGAAAGTACTTCGATTGGATGAGCGTTTAGTAAGTGGGAATTCAGGAGAAGTGAAATTTGGCCAGTGTCTTGGACGACCTTTTTTCGCATAGCGTAATGTCGCTAGTTCAGTCGCTCGGAAAGAAATTAGCAATACCCCAGCAATGGCCGTAATTACGTCATTTTGGGCAGAACGGAAAGATTTTGAAGGTATTATCATCGAAGTTCTTTGAGCAGAATGTAGCATTCGTAAAATATTTTTCTTTCTAAGAGCTGAAAACCAAACGGATACACCAAACAAAACTGTACTTTCCATAACTGATTTATATAATTATCTTAAAGCTTGTTGTTTGAGACCCCATGTCGTCTTCGCTGCACAAAGGAGTCTCGTCGAATACTGCTTTGTAGCAATAACTTTCATGTTTCCAAAAATATTCAAATTCTGTGCCCCATTTTTTAATTTGAGTATTATGTGTACCAGTAATATCTTTATTGAGGGTAGGACGACATCCCTAGACGCTAGGCTTGAGTTATTTTTTATTTTTTTTATTATTATTTTTTTTTTTTTTTTTTTTTAAATTAGTGATTGTGGGAGATCGGTGTGGACCTGGAGGTGAACCTCGAAGATGAAGCAGTAAGTAAAAATAAAACAAATTCTCCTATTGTTCTTTATTTATTATGATTTAATAGTGAAGAGACTCGTTTTCTTGTTGTTTATTTTTGGTATTAACCCCTATGTAACGGGCCACGGAGCTTTGTAGGGGTCCGAAATTTATTTTGTTCAATTATTTTTAAATTTAATAAACTGAACTGAACTGAACTGAACTGAAATGCATAATTTTCAATGCCTTTCTATTAAGATGAAAAGTTGAAATATGGATTTCTCTTACTGTAGAAAAGCCTAAAGAATCTACTAATGATTCATCAGTGAAAGTACTCCGATTGGATGAGCGTTTAGTAAGTGGGAATTCAGGAGAAGTGAAATTTGGCCAGTGTCTCGGACGACCTTTTTTCGCATAGCGTAATGTCGCTAGTTCAGTCGCTCGGAAAGAAATTAGCAATACCCCAGCAATGGCCGTAATTACGTCATTTTGGGCAGAACGGAAAGATTTTGAAGGTATTATCATTGAAGTTCTTTGAGCAGAATGTGGCATTCGTAAAATATTTTTTTTTCTAAGAGCTGAAAAACAAACGGATACACCAAACAAAACTGTACTTTCCATAACTGATTTATATAATTACCTTAAAGCTTGTTGTTTGAGACCCCATGTCGTCTTCGCTGCACAAAGGAGTCTCGTTGAATACTGCTTTGTAGCAATAACTCGGGAAGAGACATGATCAGTCCATAAAAGTTTCCTATCTAAAATAATTCCTAAATAACGTTTTTTTTGTTGTAGATTAATTTTGTCTGTTAAAAAAAAAAGATTTACAACAGGAACTTTGTGTTTGTTTGTGTTGTGTTGTGTTTGTTGGTAGAAAGTAAGTTTGTTTTCTGCAGCCCACACTGCAAAATTCTGAAATATTTTGTTCGCCAAATTTTCTAAAAACAGAATATTTTTACCTGTTAAAATTACAGTGACATCGTCGGCATATGCCTGAATAGTACAATTTTCACCAAAATTCATTTCTAAAAAGTCATTTATTTTGATTAACCATAAAAAAGGGGACAAAATTGATCCTTGCGGACAAGACTTTTCTAACTTCCGGGATACATCTTTTCCATATGATACCATCCTATCTGACAAAAAACTTTTCACTAATCTTAACAATTGGATTGGGAATTTTTTATCTTTTAGCTTTTTAAAATACCTGGATGCCATGCGTTGTCGAATGCTCCTTTATTGTAAAAAAAAAGACAAAGTGTGAATTTCTTTTCCTCTTTAATTTCTTCAATGACGCTTACCATCTTGTCAACTGCATCTATTGTACTTTTACCCTTACAAAACCCAAATTGTCTTTTCGAAACCCAACAATTATCCAAACTAAGTTTATCTAATCTATTCAGAATAATCCGTTCAACATTTTTTCCAGTGTTTGACAACAAGCTAATCGGGCGATAAGAACCGGGGTTACCATCATTAGTTTTCCCTTTTTTAAGAATTACTATAATGTTTGCTTGTTTCCAAAGGACAGGAAAATATGATGTCTTTAGGCAACCATTAAAAAGCTTCAACAGAGTAGGTGATTAAACATTGATATTTTTCTTTATAGTAAAATTCATTATACCATCAGGTCCCGGAGCCTTCATGGGTTTGATCGACTTAAGAACATCCTGTAAAATTTCCATGGTAATACGTTCCATTTCACCCTGATTTTCACTAGAAACATTTTCTTTTTCATTTCTTATCAAATTTTGAGCAACTCATTATAATTATCGTCTGATGAAAACCATTTACCTAGAAGCTGTTCTCCAGCCTCTTTAGCATTTTCTTCGCAGAACTTTTTCCAATCTTCCTTTTTTGCTGCCAAAATTTTCGTTTTATAAGCTAGATGTGTTTGATTCTTTATTTGCTCGCTTTCGACGGTACCAAGTCTCTTATATACCCTCAGAGCATGTCTGTACTTCTTTCTTAAATCTGTCAATTCTTGGTTCCAGGACCTTGCATGTTTGCTTTGTTTGTGACTATTCTTAAGAGGGGTCGATTCCTCAGTTGCTTTTTGCATTAAATTCTTAATTTCATTAGCAGCATAATCAATTTCCTCCACCGAGGACATAGGTAGAGAATAACTGTCATCGCTTCCACGTAATAAAGTAGCACTAAAAGTATCCCATTTAGTTTTCTTATAATTGTGTCTTGGCTCTTCAGTCTCAAATATGGGAAAATTAAACTCCAAAGTAAATAAAATGTACAAGTGATCCGAAAGAGAAGGGAAGTCAAACATCAAGAACTTTCCAACACTTTACGCTTTGAACAAGGTTAGTACCTACAGCAGTAACGTCTGGGCTAGTTGTATTGCGTAGCCCATACGTTGTCACACTAGGATCATTCACTACTAACAATGATTTACTAGCAAAAAAATCTTCTAGGTACTTGCCTTTCTTGTCAGTTTGACTTTTACTCAGCCACAAAGGGCTTTTAGCGTTAAAATCGCCTCCAACAACGTAATTCGAAAAATGCCTGACCTTGTCTAAACAACTGACATTATCTGTCAATCGCTGCACCGAAGGAGGACAATATACCGAACAAAATGTCTAAGTTCTACTGTTCAAATAAACTGAAACTGTCACTCATTCATTAGACGAGAGGTTATGGTGTACGTCAGCAGCACAAAAAAATTTCTTATCAGCGTCAATTTTAGAAAAACACTTGTAACTATAGAATAGAATAGAATAGAATAGAATAGAATAGTGTTTATTTAGCCTCGAATGGGCCATACACAGACTTTTACATACACAACATACAAAACATTGATCCATTGAAACATAATGATCCTTCTATAAATAAATGAACTATCTCCTATTTAAATTTCCCCTCACATATTCTACCACCATTTTAATAACATTGTCTTTGGTCGATGTCAATATACCAGGGAAGAGCAAACCCCCCCCAAACTGAACCGGTAAAGGAGACTCCTGGCACTGCCCTAGGAGATGGGCAACAGTGTCCTCACCAATAAAACACATCGGACATCTGTAATTATCATTGGTTAACCCATCCCTATTTTTCCTCCTCTCAAACACCTTTTTTCTAAAACCGAGTGGTAATGAATTTGTTCGGAGCTGGAACCAAAGTTTCAGAGTCTGTGCTGGTAGACCTAACTTAAAATAAAATTCCATATGAAAAGTTCGCTTCATTAATTTGTAGTAATTTAGAGTCTCAGACGCTTGAATTGCCCCATGCCAACTTTGTATCTCCTGGTCGCTTATAGCAAGTTCAAACTGTTTCAGTAAGTGGGAGTGGTCCTCTGGGCCTGATCCCCCGTTCCAAGCAAATGACAATCCAGCACGATCTAGCATGGCTTTAACCTGGAACGGCCAAGATTTTGGTCCTCCTATCTCTAGCAGTTCTTTATATGCTACTCTTAGCAGCCTATCCTCTGGAAGTGTAATAATTTTCAACCAGAACCGTAGTATCTGCATCAGCCTAGATTTTTTCATTGTGAATAGGCCAAGCTCTCCTCTGACTGCCTGGGTATGTGTTGTTGGATGAAGTCCTATCAATCTCTTGAAGTGGAGCAGCTGAATCGACTCAAGCTGTGCGGCAGCGTCAAACCCCCAAAGTTCTGCACCGTAATGTACCGTTGGAAGGATTTTAGTTTTAAAAATATTCGTGTGAATTTTCATATCTTTGAGACCTCTTAGAACCGAATTCCTTAGTATCGCTGCGGAGACCATCCTCCCTCTTTTTTTCATTTCAAGTATATGCTCCTTCCAGCTACCCTTTTCAGAAAAAATCACTCCGAGGTATTTAAACTTAGATGTTTGTTTGATTTCTTTATCTCTATAGTGGAATTTCCACCCCTCATTTTTTTTCCTTCCTGAGAATATCACAATTTCTGTCTTTTTAACATTCAAAGTCATCTTTTTCTTTTGTAGATAATCTGAGAGAATATTTAATAATATTTGAAGGTCCTCAGGAGTAGACGCTACCAGTACCGCATCGTCAGCAAATAGCAACAGTGACAAGGTCGACAGGCCTAGTCTAACCGTTGGTGCCCATCTATGTTGGAAATACTCGACTATATCATTAACATACAAGCAAAACAGTTTAGGTGATAGGGTGCTACCTTGCTTAACACCCTTTGATACACCAAAACAATCCGATACTCCTTTCCCTACCACCTTCACCACCCACAATGTTATTTTATACATATCGGCTATCAACTTAACTGTTAACCTAGGCAGTCCTATCCTCAATAATTCCTCCAACAATAGAATTCTATCCACTGTATCGAATGCCTTTTCTAGATCTATGAACGCAACAAAAAGTCTATTCTTTCCTTTACTATACTTTTCTATCAACGACTTTAATATGAATACTTGATCAACTGCCCCGTATCCTGCCCGAAAACCTGCCTGTTCTTCTCGAATTATTTGGCGACTATTTATCCATTTATTTAATCGGCAATCCAAAACTTTTTCTATTATTTTGCTTATACACGGAACTAGCGAGATAGGCCTATAGTTGCTGTGCTCTCCTGGGTCTCCTTTCTTTAATACTGGGCGAATAATCGACGTCCTCCAAGCTTCTGGCCATTCTCCTCTTCGCACTATTAAATTTGAAACTGATATCAATAACGGTAATACTAGACCTAGAAAACTACGGTAAAAATGTGTTGGAATTCCGTCCGCACCAGCAGCTGATTTACCCTGCAGCTTCTTTACTACTTCTACTACCTCTCCACTATTTATATTTCCTACTAGACCCTCTCCATACTCCCCAAGTGGGAAAACTGCTTCTTCCTTGATATCCCTAAACTTAGTATCAATCCACTTTGCTAAACTAGGATTCTCCGTTGTATCCTCCGTGAAATATTCTACCCAGCTATCTGGCTCTGGGGTCTTAATATGATCAGAATTATTTACTGGCCCCCTAACCATCTTCCAAAATGTCTTCATATCAAAATCTACATAAGCTCTATTCCTTTCCTCCCTTTCCTTTTCTTCTACTTTTCTCTTTTTATACTTTATCATCCTTTTAAAGATTCGTCTTTTCTCCTTATATATTTCTAGCATTTCTCCATTATTACTAGACCTGTAAATATTCAAAGTCCTAACTAATTCTTCTTTTGCTTGGGCGCAATCCTCGTCAAACCATTCATTATGTCGTCGTTGTTTTCCTGTCTGAAATGGCTCCAATGCCTGATACAATATATTTGTACCCTGCTCTACCATCTCATTCAACGAATCTATATTTGCTAATTCAATTATTTGTTCATCTACCTTATAATCTGACAATGCTGCCGATACCTTAACTATATCATCCTTCTTCCATTCGCATTTAAACGATTCCCTAAGTTTTTGGTGTTTTCTTATCTTCGTCTCTGCATTCTTACAACAATTTTTATTCTCCATTATTAATTTTAGCTCTAAACCTAAATGGTCTGACCCTATCAGGTGAACCACTTCCACTCCTATCGTATCCACCGGAATCTTATGGTCGATTAGCACATAGTCTATTACACTAGGTTTCATCCCTGACAAGCAAGTATAATCCCCCTTATTTTTATCCTTCCCAAATCTTCCATTACCGATTACTACCCCAACCTCTGCACACAGGTCCAGGAGCCGCCTACCCCAAACATTAACTTTCCTAATCTCATCCTTGCTCTTCCTTGGTATTTTGAACGCAAACGGAACCAAATCAACCTCAAACGGGGACGGAACATCTCCCAACTCATAATCAACTCCAGTATAAGCGTTGAAATCCCCATACAGCACTAGTCTATCCTTACTATAACACGATCTAAATTTGCAAGCTTCCTCAAATAGTATTTCCCACACGTCTTCCCCTTTGTATGAGCTATTCTGGGGTGGAATGTAAACCGATCCTATCAATAGCCAATTATCATCCCGGCACTTCAAACGGGTCCATATAATGTTTTCTGACCTACTTTCTAGGCGGGTAACTTTTACAAATGAACTCAATTTCACCATAACGATCAAACCCCCATAAACTCTCGAGTTCTTTGCTGGTTGCCGGCTCACACCCTCAACTCGGAAACCATTGATTTTTGGGACCTCATTTTCTGAATGCCAGGTTTCAACAAGGGATATCACATCGTAATGCCTCAGCTCTTTCAGTACATATTCCAGCTTGCACTTTATTCCTTGGATATTCCAAGACACTGCTCTTATACCCTGAGTATGGCCACTTTCCTAATAGTTTTCTTTGTCAAAATCCACATTATCGTTCGATAGTGCGTAGAACTCACGACGCATTGGGCGGTGCTGGACCAGTGGGCTTCCGTAATTGTCACGACCGCGGCTACTTCCTTGGAATGGTCTAGCCCCTGGCCCTCTTTTTGTTCCAACGTCTCGTCTTTTGGACGTGTTCCCTCCACTGTTTCCGTCTAGGGGGCTTACTTCGTTCCTTTTCCTGGTTCTTAGAGTTTTGTCAGACGGAATCACTGTGCTATTGGATGTACCGCTCTCGTTTCCCGAGGAAAGCGTTCCAACATCCGAATCATAGTTACTGTCTTCTCGCGAGTGCCACGGTTTGGTACTAGTAGAAGGTTCGGCAATAGGAACTACAGGTCGAGGGCTAGGGTTTTGAGGGACAAACTCTTGCTGCACCTGAATATGAATATTACGCTGGACTTCCCTAACTTCGTGGTTTTCGCGATCCCACATGAAAAGCTTTCCGTCCACGAATAGCTTGTCCCCACGGAATCTCACAGGCTTGTTGGCCTGGATGGCTTCGCTTAGAAGTGGCCGGAGGTTTTTTCTTGCTTCCCTCTGGGCCTCTGTATAGTCTGGAGTAACGCTTACTCCTCCTTTCTTCAAAGCTCGGCTATTCCTGAGGATGACGTTGCGAAGCTCTACTGCGTTTAGCTTCAAAATCACTGGTCCTGATCTTAGACGGTAGGACTCCTTAATGTCATTGTGCGAAACATTCAGGCTGAGAAGACACCAGTTAAGGAAATTGAGTAATTCCCATCTCAATGAACGGTTAGGTGCTGGCTCCGGGAAATTGTACAGAACTAAATTTGACTTCCTTAGCTCCAATTCCATCGCATCTGCTCTTTTCTCTGCAATGAGAAGGCGATCGTCCATCGCCAAAAACCTCGCATTCAAATTGTCGTTGAACACTTTGCTGGTCGATAGCTGTTCCTTGATTTGTCCAATGTCTGATGATAGGCTGGGGATCAGCGCCAGCTTTTCGTTTATTTCCTTCATGATTTGGGATGGGTTCCCGTCTCCTTGGATCTCGCTCTGCATTATCACGCTCATATTCAAATAATCCAATTATGCTGATTTTGCCACACTATTCAAAACATGGAACACCTGATATTTTACAGAACTTATTTACATACGGTTCTTGCAACAGAACTATATCCGGTTTCAGTTCCTCTATTGTTTTTTGCAACTATAAAGTTGCGGATTAAGAATGTTGCAAATTAATTTGAAGCACTGTTAAGTTATTCTTGTCAATATTCATATCTCGAGATCGAGTCAAAGAAATTGGACGTTATTCTTTAAAGGAGCAGTTAACTTCTTTGCAACCGGGCATTTGCTTAACTCGCAGGCAGCATGCCCATCCGACTTAAAGCAGAATATAAAAATGCTATTTCTGCAAGAAATACAGTGCTTACCATCCCTACAGCCTTTCTGATCCTTCCAACACACGAAAAAGACAAGAAAACAACAAGAAAATCCAAAGAGACACGCCAGGTTTCAGTTTGGCCTTATTACAGTTCAGCGCTCCAAGTGGAGTAACAGTCCCCTATTTCCTCAGGCTCAACACTTGTGTAGACATGGTAAAAAGTCGGTTCCATAGGGTAATGGGTGACTTTGGGTGAAGCTTTCCCCTTCGTTGACCATACGTAGAATTTCTGGTTTACACTGCAACAAGTATTTTTCACATTCGTCTTTGTCCTGAGGGGAGGAAGCCCCATTGACTAACATTCTTGGAAAGTGCTTTTTCATCTCTTTCGGTTTGTACTTCGTGTCCAGCGCTTTCTCTGTCAATACTTTCGACCCCAAATCCAAAATGATCCTACCTTCCTTCGCCGGAACAACTTTCTTCACGAAAAAATTCCGTAACTTGCATGGTTTTTTCAAAATTCATACGGTTTCGTTTTTCCGCAGATACAGGCTCCAGAATCACAGAGAATGTTTCAAGGACCCTTGAGCGCTTGGGTATAAGACGCCTGCTGGGGTGCGGGTACACAAATCTGTCCATTATTTTGCGATTTTTTCCGCTCAAGCTCTTTTAGGAGATTCACAACTTCATTCAGACGGGAGTTTTCGATTCGGAGGAGTTCAATGTTCTCGATTGTTCGCTGGTGAAGATATTGGATCCTAATTCATATTTGGGAGGCATTAAATTTGCCACCGGGGACTTTTTATGACCCTATTACGTCCTCCAACATTTCCAGCAGCACTGCAACACTTTTTTCATTCGTGACCGTAAGAGACTCCAACGATTCGTGATCAGACGTCTCTAGGAAGGACTGTACTTTGGACATCTTCGAGTTACTTTCGAGTTTTGTTGATGTTGATGTTTTGTTTTGAGGGTAATTAGTCCCTTACAGTTTCACCTCTGGACATTGAAGATTCTAGTTTTTTTTCAATAAACCCTTCATTCATTCATTCATTCAACTAGGTATCCCGATCACCGGCCAGAGATATCATCAGTGTGAAAACAAAAGTTACTTCAATTAACCATCCAAATCGGTGCTATTTGTCATTCTGCAGAGGTTCATCACATACAGGTATGATGTTCACTCTTCAAAGGGTAAAACGGAACTCCCGGATCAAAGGAATGGATCTAAACTTTTCTAAAATCTAAATTTTGACAGATGATCCTTTTTTGTGACGTTCTCGTCTACTTTTTGCACCACCAGCTCGTAGCAATTCCCATGTGAGATGTTAAATACATTTAGTCTGTTCTTTTTCAGTTTAGACGTTATAGGGTATAACGAATATAAATACAAATCCTTCAGTCACCCACCGTAACATAACAAAAACAAATCTTGGCTCCCCACTAAAGTGGTGGTTTAGATCAGGTCTCTAGTCGTGCGTGTTTTCTAGCTTTGGAAGACCGTGTATATCACTTGAACGACCATGCACGTAGCTTGGTGCTATCGCTGATACCTCGAATGCAGAAGGAACTCTCCAAAGTATACCCGAATGAGCCCTCCACTTCAGAGATGACGCACCTTGAACCAAAAAGTTTGCTTACGTGACGTTTGTTGGTGGTTTTATTTATTATTTTTTCAAAATGTGTCAGGGCAAGTGTTTCTTTATCGGTTATAATCTTGTCGATAATGAGTTGCAACATGTGACACAGCTCGTGGAAAAATTCTTCATGGTTGAATTACAACCGTTTCTTTAGTAAAACTGTTCTGTAGTAGACATTATTTTCCCTATGTCATGGATTTTACTTTCTCTGTTACTTTCCCGTCTGTTATATACCTGGCGCTTTCGTACGCTAAGCACCATTAGACTTACCAACGTTCAAAAATCTGACTAAAACTTGCTATATGATAAAGTTCCCCAGTGCTTCAGCACCAGACAAGTAAGTTAAAAGTTATAGGCGTTTGGTCGTTGTATCATTTCTATCATGGATGTATCATTTGAGGCGAAAAGGCATTCAGCCAAAGAAAAGATTCAAAGACAAGAAATGTGGCTGGTGAGCTGAGGTTTCGGCCATTTAGTTTAAATCACATCTTGCACTCGTACAAAGTCAATATACCTTTAGGATAAGGATACAAGAGTACATGTAAAGGAACAGCTTGATTTTTCAGTAAACGTTCTCTGTTTGCCAACCATCCTTTGAAAAGTTTATAATCGCTATGTTTTTCATACAATATGCCGTATTCGTCGTGTATATGTATATGTATATCAAGACTAACCGGTCAAGCAGACTACGTTTGCAGATCAGACTGTTGTTATGTACTGAAAATAAAAAACTTCTTGTTACTTGTGAGCTTTAGTTTGTTCTGGAAAATTTGACTAGCCTTTTGCATTTCCTTTAGCCTTCCATTGGTTATTTGACGAAGAAAAGGTAAAGCTAAAGAATTACCTCTCCAATGAAAATTCAACTTGATTTCATTGGCGCTGTAAGATTACCATTTACACTGGACAAAAACTGACGGCCATGTTTCGTGTCCACGTTTCCATGCAACGCAGTTTCCAGACTGCTGCTTCATGTTTGGCATCGCTGTCCCCAGAAGAGTGTCGTAGTACCTCTCTCTAGACGTGAGACGCCAAACAATATCCGAGTAGAAATGTTAACATCGTGCATGTGGATTTTTGCCTTCTGCGCGCTTCTAGATGTAACGCAGTGCACCCCAAGTAAGTGGCTTTGGATTGTTATGTTGGGCACAGGCATACTCAAAACCTTGATTGCTACCTATTATGATCCATATGTTTGCTGCGTAGCCCACAATCGCTCGCTAAGTCACTACGTTTCTCGAGCATTTGATTCAGAAATACACCCCCAACTGTTGCTGAGTGCTGAGGCTCGTGGTCTGAATCGGTCAATAGTGCGGGTATATGGGATATGTATAGTAAAGTTGCGTTTTACTGGATTCACTTCTGTTTCGTCAAAGTTTGTAGTTTGGTTCTTGTTTTGTCTACTTGCGTTTTATTGAGTTCCTGTTTCCGAAACTGTAACTACTAGTCAAACTACACATGCGAGGTAGTTTGTAGTTTGAGCTAATTAGTTTCAGTTTCGAAACTACAGCCCTTGGAATGGCCAAATAAAACGGCATGAAGCTACAACTACATCCAATAAAACGCAACTTAAGCTGTACGTTGTTGTTAAAGTGCCGGTTTCTAATGGTTATGTGCTTTCTCGGGTCCGTATAAGAGTTTGGAAAGGTATTCGTCAGGGTGGTGTTTTGTCCCCTCCTCTTTATAATAATAGTGTAGCGGAGGCCCAAAAAAAGGTTGAGACTAGTTTAATTTTTAGAGGCCTTGATCTGTCGCTTGCTAACTATGCTGATGATGTGTTAAATTTAAGTAGGACGTATGCTGCTATAGAAGAGAATTTTGATATTTTAAGTTGCGAGTATAAACAGATTGGTCTTGGATTTAACCCAGAAAAGAGTGAAGTTGTTGTAGTTGGAAAGTCGACTGGTTGCTCATCTGCTGAAAATATTCGCCTTGGATCGCATCTTTCAAAGCCTTCGTCTAGAATAACTTACCTTGGTTTGCCAATTGGTTCTAGTTTAAAGCATACTAGGACCCTCCTGCTTGAGTTTTTAAGTGAAAGACTGCGAAGGACGTATGGACTTCTTGTTTCATGCAAATCCAGGTATAAGCGGGCAATTCTAGGAAGGATATACAATGCATCTGCGTTTACTTGTGTTCAGTTTTGGTATAGCGCAACCATTTGTAGTTATTGTAGAACGTCGGTCTCGTTTTATGAATACTCTAGATCGTGAAAATAGTTTACTGAGTGCTTTTTTGTTGTGAGATAGAAGTGTATGTATTTTTTTTTTCTTTTTCCTTTTGTTCTTTTGTCATTACTCCATGTTAGCACCTTGCGTGTTTTTGGGAAATAAAATAATAATAATAATAATAATATACTAAGATCCGTATCTATGAACAATATCAGCTACGTTTTGCAACATTTCCGACGGCGATATGGAAACGGGTAACAGTTTTTTTTTTCTCCAAGAACTAAACGCCGGTATTAAAAAAGGGAAAGCCCTCCGACCAAAGAACTTCTTTTAGGCCAATTACGGTGTCACCGGTATTGTGCAAAGTTTTTGAGTTATTAATTATTGATGAGATATCTGATAAATGTTCTACACCGGATAACCAATTTGGCTTCAAGAAAGGAGTAGGCCGCGACCATGCTCATCATTTGATTGCCAATTTACTTCTACATGCTCACGAAAATAATGAGGTGTTATATTTTGCTAGGTTAGACGTATCTAGAGCCTTCGATTCGGGTATACACTCGCATATTTTATTGACTGCTTATAAGCGTGGAGTAAATACCTCCGTCATCAAAGCGATGCGCGATATGTATAAAAAGCTAAATGGCAGAGTAAAGGTCACCATCTTCACCTGGTACAGTGGAACTTACCGCTCCAATTCCAGTAAAAAAAAGATATTAGACAGGGTGCTGTTACTTCTCCGCCCCTGTTTAATAATACTGTTACTGAGCCGCATAGTACAGGAAAATGAGCTCCAAAAAGAGGTCGACCCCAAACAAATTGCAACAGAAATGATTTTTACACCATCTTGTAGAGAAAAAAAAAGCTGAACAACAAATCCATTTTCGCATATCCTCGCTCGACGCAAAATAAGTGTTTTTTGGCTTTTAATATATTTTTTTACATACTTTGAAAAAAAAATGTAAAATTTCCGTGGTTGTCCGCGAATCTTGAACTGAAGTACGATTCAAATGCAAAATGACAAGCTGAAACCGAAAATGAAGTCAGATTTGGCGCATAAAGCACCAGAAAAAAGTTAATGTAATTTTTTCAGCCTATTTCGCAAAAAATGACAATTTTCAATGTGGCCCGACTTTCCTGACATAGAATCACGAGCTGAGACCGAAAATGGAGTCATGTTAGGTGTCTGCCGTGCCTGAAAGAAGTTTCGTAACCAGAAATGTGTCATCTTTACGTTTTTTTAGTAAAAATAAGAAAATTGTTAAGAAAAGTAAAGTAGGAGTCAAACTGCTTTTCAATGCTCAATATTTACAAAACAATACAACACATCCAAAGTTCTACATACTGAGTCGGTTTTAAGAACAAAAATTACAATTTTCGTGGTCGTCTTTTTTCAGGACTAAAGTATGATCCGGATGCAGAATGACAAGCTGAGGTCATATTTGTGCTGCATCTTCCACCAGAAAAAAGATTCACTATCAATAATATTCGCCGTTATTATTTTGTAAAGACATTTACTCAGCACTTTATTTATTTATTTATTTATTTATTTATTCAACTTTACTTCAGCTTTCGCCATATACTACACTACAAAATAAATACTTAACAAAAACACTAATTAATCATCACTTAATAGATGACGCCAGATAGGTAGACAGTGGAACAGCGGCTGTGAAGCCATCGCCACAAGGCAATTCTTCGACTGCCGTAGCCTCAAAACAAGCGATGTTCGAGATTTCCGCACTATCTCGTCGAAAGTGTGACAGTGGTTGAGCACAAACGCCTGACTAATGCTCTCTCGGGGTGGGAGGCGGATCAGACGACGGTAAATCCGTTTGTAGCACGCTTCAAGCACGTTTATAGATTTCGCTGTACTATTGTAGGACAAAGAAATCGCAAAACACTGGTAGCAAAAAGTTTTAAACAATCGAACTTTGATGACAGGGTTAACGTCACCAAACTTCCAAATAAGCATATTCCCACGCTTGCATAAGCTGTGAGTCAGCTCACGGAGATGGGAATCATCTCTCAACTTATCATTAACACAAAAACCCAGGTAACGAAATTCATTTACATATTCAAGGACCCGTCCGGATAACCGAACCTGATGTCGCGGGAGCGAGCATCCGGTCGGAAATAGAGCCATAGCGAACGTTTTCTTCGTATTGAAAATAATATCCAACTCAGAAGCGACAGTATCAAAAATACTTAATAGTTTATTGAGCCCAAACACCGAAGGTGAAAGAACAACGAGATCGTCAGCAAACAGGAAGTAGTTGAAGCAAGTCCCACCAATGAAACAGCCTAAATTAGACTCCTTCAATCTTTGAGACATCATATCAACATACACTGCATAAAGAAGAGGAGAAAGGACTCCTCCTTGCCTCAGGCCATTCACCAGATGAAAAGAACTACTAGATGCAGTCCCCCACCTCACACGGAACTCCTGATTACGGAACCAAAAAGCGAATAAACGGATAAACTGAAGCGGAACTCCTCTACTCACCAGAATGTTCAACATTTTACTATGGTTAACTCTATCAAACGCCTTAGCGGAGTCAACGAAGCAAACAAAAACCGGTGACGAATACAACCAGAAATACTCAACTACAAATTTAAATAAAAAAATTGCAAAATCAACTCCATGGAGTGCCTTGAATCCAAACTGGAAATCACTTGTCTGAAGTTTGGGTCCAATTTCGGACAAAACACACTTTTCGAACAACTTCGAAATAATCGTTGCCAAAGCTATAGGCCTGTAGTTTTCCGACTTCGAAACATCACAACCACGGCCTTTCGGTATGGGCACTAAAGCAACATCAGTCAGCTTCGAAGGGACATAACCGTGGGAAATAAAAGCATTAAACAGACGCGCGAGTACTTCACTTTTCTCACGCGCTGCGAACTTAAGATGTCTTGCTTATATCTGGTCAGGCCCGCCCGCTTTATCTACTTGAAGATCACCAATTAGTTTTTCTACCAAGCTAGGAAGAAGAAGCTTAGCAGGACCCGAAGTATCAAGGCCCATAGCCCACGAGCAATCACTACTTACACAATTGAAAAGCACGCAAAATTTACCTTTCCACAATTCCGCAATGTTCACATCACCACTTACACCATCTATACATTCTGCAACAATATTCTTTGAACTGAAAGTACAACGGACCTTAGCCCAAAAATCCCTCACATTTAAAAATGATTTTGCAAGGCTCTCAGCCCTCAATAATCTCTCATTCTTTCTGCAAGACTTAAGTCTCTTCTTAAAATTCAACCTCGTAGATTTCATAAGCGCAAATACAGGCCCATAAAGCGGTTTCAATGCAATAGCCCAACTTAAAAAAGCAGACCTAGACAAATTATACAGTTCACTCAAGTGGAAATTCCACCCGGGAATAGGCTTAAAACCTTTCCTACCCTTATGCGCTGCTTTAGAAGGTATGGTGGCACGAGCAGCAAAAAGTAATACATTGATAAACTCAAGATACAAATGACTGATACAAACTTGGTGATCGGCATTGTTGCAGCACGGGTCTTGACAAGCCATTGCTTCACTTGAAAAATCCAGCTCATCCAGACCTTGTTTAGTAAGAACAAGGTATTTCAGAAGATCATCTGGGCTTGCCGAATTCCAATCTAAATGGCTGGTCGCGGGTTCAAACTGAATAGTGGGATGCAGCGCATGTAGGATGTTCAGGTGAAACTCAATCGGTAAATGATCAGGACCAAATTCGTACAGAACACTCATATGGTCTATCGAAGCGTGACAAGAATGAGACGTTAAAACGTGATCAAGCCAAGAAGTAACACCTGTGTGAGACTCACTAACATACGTGAAAGTGCTTGCAGGCAAATTATGGACATCTGATATAGTTAACGTATACGATTTTGCCAAATCAAGTAGGTCCACGTAATAAGATGAAGAAACACGTGCGCTGGCATTAGCGTTCCAGTCACCCAGAATAATCAGATCCGTATACTGTAGACACTCAATAAAAACTCGGAGCCGATTAAGGCATTCAATAAATTCCGGCTCGTGGTCAGCATTAAATGACGGCATATAAACATTAATAAATAAAAATACACTACTGCCGACCTTTAGTTGCCAACCGTGCATCCGATCGTCTTTAAGGTCTACGAAACTAGCTTCAGCACCGAGTATTTTTTTCCACATTACCGCAACAACTCCAAACGGACGACCAACAAGTAGGTCTGCGTCCTTAACTGGGGTACAACCTGCACCGTAGAACTCAGAATGAAAAGTTTGTAGCAGCGGAAGGTCGTGCTCGAAAAGCCATATTTCTTGTAGAAACAAAACATCACAACGTGCTAGCAAAGTTCTTATATCGTGCAGGTTAGATTTCACCGAACGACAATTATATGAAATGCACTTCAGTTTATTATTCATTCGGAGAAACAGATGCAGCGCTACGACTTTCAAAAAAGCGCCGCACGATTAGCCCCTTCGGCCAGAAATCAGATTGCATTAACGTATCACGGTAGACAGCTGGAACAGTAATCTTAAAAGAAGCACTACCAAGGGCCTTCCCTTGCATTTTTTCGCACTGTAAGCTCGTAGCAGCACATTTCAGCTTACGGGACAGCGAGCCAGCTAGTGCAACCGTACTATAGTAAGCAACGTAGTAGTAAGCAACACTTACTATCCATCAAAATGATCGATTGTAGAAAAAACAAAACATATACATGAGCTGGCCAGTAGTAGCAGAACCTTCTTGAAGACCAAATAACTTATCCTTGGAAGTAAAACAAAAATGCAGTCGGATAGAAAATTAGTTATGATCAATCAAAGTAATTATATTTTTTTCCTTCGCGGTTTATCCTGAGACCTACATACCCTACTCTGAACTTTATTCGATATTTCTGCCATATCGGAATCTAGTAAAGTTTTGCGAGAAAACGTATTCCTAGGATTAATAAAATGCATATGACATATTATTGTTTACAAAATTTTTTACGCATTGTGCACCACAAACCAGATGATTCGACTTAGCCTGCCAGCAAGCCAAAATCGGATCCAAAATCCTGGGTTCGAATGGAACACAGCAATCACTTATGGTCGAGAATCACCCATTGAAATAGTTTACTCTTTTCCCCTCAGCGACTGATCTTCCAGCTTTTGATGACACGTGTATTTACTCTCGATGTAACCTTTGACCAACCCCTGTGGTGGAAATTCATGAAACTGGTCCAAACAGCTTCACCAGGAAGCGGACATTCAGTGTTCGACCTGAAACTTGGAGGATTCCACGCCACGATGAGCTTATGATGCTACATCCTGGAGGAGTCTGGACTGGGAGTCTGGACTGGGAGTCCGGACTCGAAAGATGTCTGGACTGGGAGTCAGGAGTCGGAAGATGTCCGGACTGGGAGTCAGGACTCGTAACATGTCGGGACTGGGAGTCAGGACTCGGAAGATGTCCGGACTGGGAGTCAGGACTCGGAGATGTCCTTTCAGCGGATAAGTGATCGCCAGAAGCATAGCCTACGTCGCCAGGTAATGAATGACGCGGCGCTACACGCTATTCTGCTTTCCACGACCATCTGAACATATCATGGAACTTTTTCACGAAGCTGATGAACAAGGAAGTAAATGTTGAGGATGTAGCATGTACACTGTCAGAAGTTTCATAACAGATCGCGCATAACACTTTCAAGAATAACACCTTTTCACTTAGAAATAAAGTGTTATGACCAGTTAAGTTTACACTATTTCGTGCCTAGATCTCCAACAACACCTTCAATTGGTAAAAATACTACACTGTCAGAAGTTACATAACGACAACAGAAGGATGCCCGGTTTCAACAGATAACACTTTGGGATGCCCGGTTTCAACAGATAACACTTTGGGATGTTATCTGTTTATGTTTATTTCGTTCCCGTTAGTATTTTTACCAATTGAAGGTGTTGTTGGAGATCTAGACACGAACGAAAAAGCACGAAAAAGTGTAAACTTAATTGGTCATACACTTTATTTCTAATCGAAAAGGTGTTATTCTTGAAAGTGTTATGCGCTATCTGTTATGAAACTTCTGACAGTGTAGTCATTCCTTAGAATAAATACTGGAACTGATCAGGACTGCTACAGTATCGGATGTCAAAGCTGTGGTTCCAGTATTGGGAGATGCTTCGGTACTGCGAAACTTCATAAAAATTGAAGGATCTGGATCATGGAAAGTCTGGTGAAGACACCCTTCTCCTGATCTGTGGCGTCGAAAGGAGGAGACCTGAATAAGCTCCAAAGGGAAGACTTCGAAAAAGTGACAACGACAAGTTCGTTTGTTCACCCAGAACAGTCACCATCAATGGTTGATGTAGCAAAATAACACAACTACCGATTTTTTTTTTCTTTTATCAAGTTTAGGAATGAACTGGGGAGCTTGATCCTCAACTGAAAATCGAGGAAATGGGATATAAGAATCAAGATGACTTCTTATACCCGTTAGCAAATGACCTTCAACAAGCTCTGCGCATGCTCTTAGAATCGACTTAAAATCGACGATGCTCTTAAAATATACTAAGATCCCAAAATTCGTGGAGATCTTATGTTGTTGATGATGAAACTTCTTTCTGGTACACTAGACACCCAGGTTGATTCCATTTTTGGCCTCAGCTCGAGATTATGACAGGCTAGCACTTTCGTTCAAGAAAATCGGACCTGTGTGGAATTTTGTACTTTTTCGTATTTCACTTTTCTTAATCATTTTCCTGCTTTTACTAAAAATTCGAAAAGATCACATATCTATGGTTACGAAACTTTCTTGATTCCATTTTCGGTCTAAGCTCGTGATTATATGTCCGGATCGCACTTTCATTCAGGAAAATCGGGCCAAATAAAAAATTGCTCTTTTTCGCGAAATAGGTTGAAAAAATGGCAATAACTTTTTTCTGGTGCTTTATACGCCAAATCTGATTTCATTTTCGGTTTCAGCTTGTCAATTTGCAGTGGAATCATACTTCAGTTCAAGACTAGCGGACAACCATGAAGGTTTTGTATTTTTTTCGAAATACGTAAAAAAAAGGCATTAAAAGCCAAAAAACGCTTATTTTGCGTCGAGCGAGAATATGAGAAAATAAATATGTTGTTCAGCTTTTTTTTCTCTACAAGATGGTGTAAAAATCATTTCTGTTGCAATTTGTTTGGGGTCAAACCTCCATTTGCCTGTAGCCTACTAGCAAGAGAAAGTTTTAATTACTGTTCGCTAGCTAATTATGCGGACGACATCCTCAATATCAGTAGCACAGCGTCCGGAATTGAGGAAAATTTTCGAATCCTCGATAGCGAGTATAAATGTATTGGCCTTCGATTCAGCGAGAGCAAGACTGAGTTCCTGGTATTCAACCGCCGCTCACATTGCCCGACAAATGTTCAGTTGGGTGAACACCTGATTCAAGCACAAGATACACTGACGTATCTCGGTGTACCGATTGGGTCAAATCTTCGCGCCACGCGTCAACTTCTGAAATAATTTTTTGCTAGGAAATCTAGGAAATCGTACGGTTTACTAGTTGCATTAAAGTTCAAATTTAACCGCTGTATCCTAGCAAGCGTGTATAATGCATTTGTTGTACCGCATTTGCTCGCCCTTGCACCATTTTGGTCTCTTTTTACTGCTTCGGATATTAAGGACATACGGAAGTGTTTTTACAAGTATGCGAAATATTTGCTACGGCTGCCTCTCTGGACTAGCAACAGCTCCCTATCTTCGCGGTACGGAGTTGCCAGTCCAGCGTCTGCGGTGCAGAAAAGAAACAAGAGATATCGCAAGCAGCTTACTGGTGTAAGCACCTTCAAAATGGTCCTTCGTTAACCGTGTGTCTGTCCGTGTATGAGATTGACCCCATTTTGTTTCTTTTTTTCGTTCTGTTTTGTTTGTATTGTCAGAAGTTATTCGTCTCTTATCCTTTTCTTTCATTATTACTCCATCAGCGTTGTATTTTTACATTTGTGATGGGCAATAAATCTATACATACATACATACAATAGTGAAGAACCTTCGTTTTCCTACTCCCTATCTTTGTAATCCGACCATGCGGAGTCGAATATATTCATATACTCTACTCGATGCAAAGGAGCGTAGGAGGAGCTACGAAGAACATCTTAATTTGTTACCTCTGAAAACAGCTATATCGTCGAAAACCCCGCAAAAGAATACGAACGCCGTCTGAGTCGTCCTTTACAGCTTATAAGTTGTCTATCATTGTGACATCACGTCTAATTTGCTGGAGACTGGGTTCTTCACCCTGGCAGGCATCCTACGGTTTTTCATCTTAGGTGCAGCGGCGAAGAGGGAAGTAGACGGATATCTACCCAAAGTTCACAGCAAATACCTCTAGCTTTGCTCAGTTTTATCGGGGTATTCATGGTCACTGCATGGGGACCAACGTTCTGTTACATTGTTTGTTATTGTTTGTTTCTCGTTAAGATCTGTTTTCATATTCAGCTCCAAGCCCGTTATGTTTTCTTCTGTGTTCCTAACAAATGCTTGGGAATAGCGGGGAGACTATTGAGAATAGTGATAAGACTCTTGTTACGGAAAGCAGAATTCCTGAAAGGAAGACTCAGTTTCGATTTTTCCAGAAAGATCCATTTCCGAGAGAGAGCCGTTAGCAACCAAGGCTGATGATGGCGAGCTGCCAAAACGCTGTACTCAACCTCCCAAAACCGGACTTTGCAGGGCTGCATTTCCAAACTTTTACTTCGACCCCAAGGAACAGGAGTGTAAGACCTTCACCTACGGTGGCTGCGGGGGAAATAAAAACAGATTTGATTCCTTGGAAGAATGCTTGAAAACCTGCCAGAAATCCCGAACAACTCAGCCTGATCAAGAGAAGGCTCCTGAATTGAAAAACAGAGAGTCCAAAGACGCAAGTCGATGTAAGTTTTATCGTTCTCCTAGGTTTGGTCTTGTACGCCAATCCTCAGGCCGTTTGAACCGTACTTGTCCACATCCGGTATGCTCTCACTGTGCTCAAATGGACGACGATAATTTATGACATGTTACACTACAATGGTTTCTGATTTCCTATGGAGGGCCCACTATCACGTGGCTTCCGCTGGCAGACCGTTGACCAATAGAAAAGATATGACGTGACCAATTACAGCAGTTCGAGGGATATGAGAAGGGGGCTAAGCACGGCGTTCGCTTTCGGGACTTCTAATATAGGCTATTTGAACTGTTGCCTGCCATAAGTCATGTAAATTTCTATTCGAATGTCTCTGTGTTTTGTTGTTACAAAACGTAACTAATCACAAAGAAGCCCAAATGAGAACCTTTGGAACAAATTTGGTGCATTTTACATAAAATCTTAACATAGTGTCAATATGTTGTGATGTAGTGGTTTTTCGTCTTTTATTTACGGTTTACAATCCTCTGTAGTTCATTTCGAGGGAGAATAAACAATAGTCATGTTTTTTGTCACCCGTCGACTTTGGCCTTCGTTCATCTTACTCGATATCGCTGCTACTTGACCGTTTCTGGACCAAGCCCTTTGTCCTTTCTGACAAGGGCTGCAGAGAAAGAGATGATAACTCCGAGGTGAGTTGACCATTCTGCTCAGGAGAATGGTGCCCGACTCCTCTCTATCTCTGCCAAGAAAGACCAAAGGTTTCAATGGGATCCGAAAAATCTAGTATTTGATAGGGCCTAATATTTAATAGGGCTTTGTAGGTTCCCGGTCTTCGCCAGACTCCTTGAACAGGTTTATTTTGAAATTTATAAACAGATTAAGGCCACTGACTCATCATCCCAATTCCTGCCTTACTTCTACCAAATTTCCGGTTTCGGCTGAATTCCGGATGAACCACTTTAAATAAAATGTTTTTAGCATTCCTTCTTTCACTACTGCAAACCTCAAGTTAACTTCAGATAAATGTTTATTTATGACGAATTTTCCAGTTTCAGCCGGATACCGAGCGAACTTTATGTCCGGGTAGAAAATGTTTGTCATGTACGGATTCATAATGTCTTCTTATCCCTAAATCGGACACCTAATCAACTCCAAATAAAACTTTTACTCTTAAGAAATATTCCGGTTTTGGCCGAATTCCGGACGAACTGCTTGTCCGGGTAGAAAATGATTTTCATGTATGTGTCTTCTTACGTAAACCGAACATTAAAAATAAAACTTACACTTTTAGAAGTTTTTCAGGTTTTCGCTGGATTCTGGGCAAACTAATTGTCCGGCGAGAAAATGATTTACATATTCGGGTTCAGCATGTCTTCTTATCCCTCAATCAACTCTCTCATAGCTGTTAAAAATATTTTGTTTACTCCTTGATTCGAACTTCCTCCCCCACCCCTAAATGTAGGGTGTTGTATACCCAGTTTAAAGTCTTTTACCCTTAACTTGACCTGACTCGACCTCAGTTAATTACCAAGTTTCGTAATACCCATGAATGGGATTATAAGATAATAATTAAGATTCGAGGTATAAATACCTATGTATGCGATAGAGTAAGGCAGTCACATTTCAGTTGCCTTTCAGTCACCTTTGAGTGAGTTTGGAGCTAGTGTTGTCATGAAATAAATGAACCTTTGTCATACGATATTCTATGACAAAATTGGTGCCGTGACCAGGATTCTACCGCCGATTCATTAAGGATTTCAGCAAGATAGCCGCACCACTTACTCGCCTCACACTTAAGGGTGTCCAGTTTTACTTCGACGAACAGTGCCAAGCAAGTTTCGATGAACTCAAGCGACTGCTAGTCAACGCTCCAGTCCTCGCTTGACCAGACTTCTCAGCCCATGCTGAATACGTCATCCATGTCGATGCCAGCAACTATGTCCTTGGTGCAGTTCTTCTGCTTAAACGAAATGGTCAACCACATCCAGTCGCCCATGCTAGCCGTCAACTAAGCAAAGCCGAATTAAACTACACCACCACGGAAAAGGAATGCCTCTGCCTAATCTACGCACTGCACCACTTCAGGGAATATGTCTACGGAAGGCAGTTCGACGTAGTTACCGATCACAAAGGACTCTCCTATCTCCAGAAGTCAGTTTCTGCAAATCAACGACTACAGCGATGGGCACTCAAGATTCAAGACTACGCCGGACTGATGACAATCAAGCACAAATCTGGACAACTTCACAGCGACGCCGATGCTCTTAGCCGTATCCAACAAGTCAACCTTACAGAAGTCTGTCTCGAAGAGCCAGCCATGAAGTGCCGCTGGGTCGCCGAACAGAAGCGTGATCAAGATGTCAGCCGAATCCGTCGTGCCATCATCACGAGTCAACAGGATAGCGAAGCCTCAAAATACCTTAAATTACCTTAAAATACCTTAAATCGCACTTGCCAGCGAAAGGTAATCCTGTCGTGCGCTGGCTCAGTACTGCAAGATGATCTTCACATACTGCAAGATGATCTTCTCTTCAGACGACCGAAGCATTCAACAAGGTTCCGAACAGATGAAAAGCTCCTAGTTGTGCCAACATCCCTTCGCAACGAAGTTTTGGCCGCGTACCACTCTACTCCTGTCGGATCACATCAAGGGATTGAAAGTCTCTACAAGATTCTTCGAAAGCTTTTCTACTGGCCAGGAATGCATGATGACACCGAAGATTTCGTCAAGCATTGTCACGTCTGCCAGTCCATCGGTCACAGCAAGCGGAATCCGAAGAGAGCACCACTGAAGCCGTTGCCAATCACGACTGAGCCATTCAAAAGAATTGCCGTTGACATCGTTGGAGAAATTCAGCCGACGAGCTCCAAGCAACACCGCTATATCCTCACATGCATGGACCACTTCTCTGGTTATTTGTTGGCCTTTCCACTGAAGAAGCAAGATGCAGCAACAGTAGCCGAGGTGCTCGTCAACAACGTTTTTATGAAATTTGGTATCCCTGAAGCCATTCTATCTGATCAAGGGAAGAACTTCATGAGTAGTCTACTCGAAGAAATCTACGCGAAGCTCGACGTGAAACGTCTCCGCACAACCACTTACCACCCACAAACCAATGGCAAACTGGAGAGGATTCACCGCGACTTAAAGGCAGCCCTTGACAAGTTCATTCAGAAGAATCATCGTCACTGGCATCTTTACCTACCATTCATTGTCTATTCACTCAACAACAGCCCCAACAAAGCCACTGGAGAAACACCGTTCTACCTGATGTTCCACCGAGACGGAAAGTTTCCTCATGAAGTCATTTTCGGAAGACATACCACAGAGGAAGACTACAGTTGGTTTCATATCGAAGACTACGTCGGTCGAGTCTCTTATGGAGTGAAGAAGGCACGAGAAGAAGCAGCGAGACGAACTGAAGAATACCACCAGTACCAGAAGCAATAATACGATCGTCAAGCCGAACTCCTGCATTTCAACATGGGAGATCGCGTCTGGTGTCGTCGTGTAGTTCCACGTCAAGGAATATCTTCAAGACTACAGTCTGAGTACGAAGGTCCTTACACCATCACCAAAGTCTGCAGCGACTACAACTACATCATCACCGACTAGGAAACAGGGAAGCAGAAGAAAGTCCGTTCCTGAATCTTGCTGGCAGTACAATGGCGAAGACAAACCTGCAGCCAAGTCAACTGTCAAGCACATCCAGCCTCAGCATGAATTATCCCGTTCATCACTCCTGGAATCGCCGCTCTACGTACCAGTCTCACCAGCAGCAGCAGAGAGTCAGCCTACGATTGAAATCAGCCAGTTGCCAGACAGTCAGTTGGAGAAAGGGACTACGGAAGAAGCTACTGTCACAACTGCGCCTCAAGCCGCCACCGACGAAAGTGCAACAGTCACCATTGCACAACCAGAAGAAGCTTTCGAATCATTCAGCGAAGAGCAACCCGTAGCCAGTCGAACGCCATCTCCACCGATCCTGTCACCGATAATTTCAACGCCAGTACGTCCGGTCATAACGCAACAGCCAAGATCAGCAGGGTCACCATTTCCAGTACCACAGCCAGAAGCAAGAAGAAGAACAGCAAGAGACAGAAAGCCAACAAAGCTATTTGGAGATGTTATTAAATATTAGTGTTTTTTTTGTCTTCACTCCATTCGCTTACCTCAAGTCCTTAAATCCTGTAAATAGCTTGTAAAAAAATTGTTTTTGTTGACCCCTATCTTGGTGTCCCCTCCAAGATAAATCACTTTGTAAATAGTTTGTACAAAATTTTTGTGTTGATCCATATCTTGGTGTCCCCTCCAAGATAAATCGTTTTGTAAAATTTTAGTTTTAGTTGTAAATGCGAGGTCGCATTTTTTTTCAAGAAGGGGCATATGTTGTATACCCAGTTTAAAGTCTTTTACCCCTAATTTGACCTGACCCGACCTCAGTTAATTACCAAGTTTCGCAATACCCATGAATGGGATTATAAGATAATAATTAAGATTCGAGGTATAAATACCTACGTATGCGATAGAGTAAGGCAGTCACATTTCAGTTGCCTTTCAGTCACCTTTGAGTGAGTTTGGAGCTAGTGTTGTCATGAAATAAATGAACCTTTGTCATACGATATTCTATGACATAGGGCAATAGGACCCATGTATTAAATCGACCTCTCCCGGCTTGACCTAAAGAATCCTCACACCACATTTCATCAAAATATCTCTTTCCCTTCACTTACGTTTTGGGATCCCAAAAACGGTTAAGTTAGCAGAAAGGACATTGGACTTGCTATCAAAATCCGAAAAGAGTTTCGGTCATTCTTTTTCACTGGCCACTAAATTTTTTTACCATTCTGAGGACAAAAACAACATTGAGAGATAGAAGTATTCAAAGGTCACAACCTCCAATTGTGACCAGTCAGAGGTATTATAATTGTTTTGAAACCTCGTCAACAGTGTCTCACTTGACATCCATGGTTTTGTCCAAAGGAAAGCATACCAAGTTTATATTTTTCAGCCAAGGAAGCCATACAACTAGCCCAGTCTCTGCTGTCGAAGATGGAGTCTCTGCTCGGAATATCTGCTGAAAAAATGAAATTGAGAAGCTTTGCTCATGTGGTTGTTTTCGGGTACGATTATTATGTTTTCAAAATGTGCCAGAACTCAAAAGATTGTAAATATTTCGAGTTCTTTAAGGGCGAGGTAGGACTAAAGGACGAATTTGTTGAGTTAAAGCTTAAAGCGGTTAAATAAAACTGGAAAACCACGAGTTTCTTAAAAGAAAAGAGCTCATTTAAGTGCCTTTCCAGTCCCCAGGGGTCTATCACCTAATGATCGAACCCTCAGTGTGTCTATAATTTGAATTATAATTTGTTTTGTTTTCTCGGAATAAAAATAGTTATCTACATTGCTGTATTTGATTATACTCATCTGTCTTTAGAACGATCATCCGCGTACTCCCGCATCGGACTACCCGGGTACCCGGGTCTACCCCGTCTAACCGGGTAGTGCATGTTGCGAGTTTTTCATACGCATGAACTGCCGAAATTGCTTTTTTCGCTGCCTTCAGGCTGAGCTGTTGGAAAGCGAAAGCTAGATCAAGATGGTCGATGCTACATGTTTCCTTGTGTCTATGCCGAGTCTGTCCGAAGTACAAACGAAGCAGACACATAGCAGAAGGCTAGTTCAACATCTCTGCTTGCCTAGCTATCTAACAACTTGATCAAGATGCGATTCTAGTTTCACTTCACTTTTCACAAATTTTCATTTCTTGTTGGCCTAATTTTTTTTTGAAAATAATTGAAAATCGAACCTAGCAAACATTAGTCCTGAAATAGACTAAAATACTTTTTCCAGGAGTTATTTTGTTCTGAAGGGCTGGTCAGAAATTTACGAAGTGTTCAAAGAAGCCATACCTCTACTGGAGATGTTCGGCAAAAAAATTTTATAAAATCTCGGGTCAGCGAGTCACGTTAAAACGAACTCTACGAGGGCAACACTTTGGTTTTGTCGTGTGTTTTTTTTTTCCTAGCACCCCGATTTCAGCTTATTACTAGAAAGTGGAAAGGGTCTAACCTCTGCGGTTTTTACGGAAAGTATGGACCTCAGGCCGGATCGATGAATCTGACCATACATTTTGGAAAGCTCCGTAGAACTCTTGCCTGGGGCCAAAAAGGATTGTTTTTGCTTGTCCTCGAGCCAGAGCCTACGGTGTGTGAAGTGAAGTCGAGTTTGTATAGCCTATGTTAGAGAGGAATAACTGAAGTTATGCAGCCAAGCTTTTGTTTTATCAAACCATGTTTCTGCTTTCGAGTGGAAAGCTCCGTTCTAGCAGGCAAGCAGACAGGCACCACTTTCAAATTGAGGATGGACTAAAATCTAAAAGTGCTAAATATTTGCGGCAGTTCCCCGGCCCCATAGCCAATATATCTTCTCTGAGTGATAAATAGAAAGATTTACAGAACGAAAAAAGTAGCATTTTCCCACGGGTCCGAAAGTGCTGCCATCTGTTGTTTCTGTCATTTATGTTCGTGATTTCTGTTGAGTTTATCATTCCATTTTTTGCACTTGGGATTGAGGAAGAGAAATGATATCAGACATTCCTCTTAAACTTTAAAAGTTCTCTCACTGCTAAAGAAATTAGAGCTTATCCCTTGCTCCTTTCTAAGTGGTGATATTAGAAAGTTGGCCTACGGCAAAAAAGTCAACTTTAGAATTAATACAGATAGAATTTTTTTCTCAACGGCAATCGATGGACCTTGATGAGCTGATCAAAGCATGTGTCATCCGTTTTTTGGTACAAAAATTCCTTAATGAGATACAACAGTTCGAATGTTTAAAGGGGTTGACAACTTCAGTGGTATGGTATACACTGAAACCAAAAATAGTCCGATCCCAATTGCGAAACATGTAGGGGACGTATAAGCAACAATCGGCTGCTAAACCATAATCATCTTCGGTGATGAGGGGTTAGCAACTTTTGCTAGTTGGTGTACCTATTAATCCTATTATTTTTTTTCCGATGTATTTGATCGTGAGAATCATTTAGTACCATGTCTATTGCGGGGAGATGGACTTGTAAGTAAAAATCGGTTGCCAGAAGGGGTTCATGAGGGGCTAGAAACTTTTGCAGATTGGTCCACATTATATTTGATCTCTATAAATATCTTGTAAGCAAGAGTCGGTTGCTAGAAGGGATTCATGAGGGGCTAGAAACTTGTGCAAATTGGTGCACGTTTTATTTGATCTCTGTAAGTCTGAGGGTAAGAAAGTTAGTCTCTAACTATAACTTAGAATTAGGTCTTTGAGGGGTTGACAACTTTAGTGGTGGGATACACACTCAAACAAAGAATAGGCGGAACCCAATTGTGAGACATGTCAGGACTTGTAAGTAACAATCGGCTGTTAGACCATAATCATCTTCGACAGTGAGGGGTCTCCGACTTTTCCTAGTTTGTGTACCTATTTCGCTTCCGGTGTTTTTGATGAGAAGAAAGCTTGGCGCATGTCTATCACGGGGAGAGGGACTTGCAAGTTAGAATCGATTCCTAAAGCATTGTCATTTTCATGAGATCCTAGATTGGTCTAAGGCGATGGTCTATCACTGTAACTTAGAATTAAGTGTTAACGCACGGATACAAAAGATAATAATGTAAAACAACGATACAGTTTCGCAGTAATTAGTAGAGTGACATCTATGGTATTTTGAACCTGAAAAGTTACGGATAGCTTTATAATACCAACTAGGTTATATAAGATAATGTTCCAAGTTTTCACCAGTCACGAAAGCTACGATTGAAAAGGATAAAGTTCAACTGGTTGCAAAGTCAATTTACTCCCTACTTCCGATATTCTGTTTTTTTTTCAACGCTGAGGGATAGCCATGTGATTACAGATTGTGTCATCAGTTCAAAAAAAAAAATTCTTCTTGGATTGGAACATACCATTTTGGAAACCTCGATGGGTTGACAACTTCAGCTTTAACCGTTAGCAAAGAAAGAAACCAAAGTGTTGCTCTCGCAACACTTTAGTCGGCGAAGCCGAACAAAGGTTGCTGCAACACATCACGTTGCTCAGGCAACGTAGGTCTAGTTTAGTTTAATTCTTTACTTTATAACATAACCCATCATCAAACACAAGCAGGGCCGTCACTACTAGGGGGGAGCGGGGACGCCCCCCCAATGTTACCGACCAGTCGGTAAAAAATTGCCGAATCGCCACGAAGCGCCAAGATTTTTCATAAAAACAGTAAATTTTTTCTAGAAAAGTCGATTCTTCTCAAAAACAGTGTTGTTTTTCGTATAGTTGATTTTTTCGTAGAAATAATCATTTTTTCTTAAAAAATCAGCCGCTTTTTCACCAATAAAGTTGTTTTTTTCTCAGAAATAGTCGTTTTCATCTGAAAACACAGTCGGTAAAATTGACTAGCCAGTGGGTGAATACCTTGTCCCCCCCCCCCAACATTTTGGTTAGTAACGCCTCTGAGTACAGGGTTATGGGGCACATCTTAAAACATACCTCAACCTTGACCAAAAATTCCCTCACTCCAAAATTGAATAAAACTTCTATAAGAGTGACAGTTTTAACGGACTAACGGTCAAACAGCTCTAAAAAATGCGCACCAATCTGTAAGCTAGATCGTTATGCGCCGAGGCGTGCCGGAAAAAATTACAACTTGACCGAGGTAAAAAGGCTGTTGAAAGTTTCGACAGATAATTATTCCTGCAGCCACAGCTGACTGAGATTCATATTCGACAGTGCAAAACGGATGCGTCTGCTGAATTGTGGTATTTTTGAACTTCTGGAAAACCTCTTTGGGCATTCCATAAGTTAATTTTTCCAGCTCGAGCGGCTTTGAGCCTAAAGAGGACCCTCGTCAAAAAGGACTGAAATATAGCTCCAAGAAAATTCACTTGAAGCATTCGTTATGCACTGTCAAATCGGATCTGACAGTTTGTTTTGCACGGTCTTAGGAGGTGAGGTACACTAATTTCGTATGAGATTAGGCCTACTTCTCGGGGTTTTAAAACAAAAAGATACTTTTGAAGTAACTAAACGGCATTTCCAGGAGGCCTCATATTTTTTATTTTCTTTCTGTCCGCCAAAATCGGCGAGTACATGACAAATAACAAAAAAAAACAGGAATATTCAAACACTTCCAACAATAATTAGCCTACGCATATTAATATGTATCGACAATAAACCTCATAAGAAAACACTATACTCCTAAATATTTCAGAACGATGACAACTATTTCAATATAACGGAGCCAAATTATTACTTAAGGAAGCAAACCGGCTTTTAAGTTTATTTCTTTCTTATTTATAACAATTGTGAGATTTTTTATTATATAGTCATTAAACATTATAAAATAATATGAACGACTATATGAGGGTCGCTGTCACTACCCCCACCCGTCGATTCACCCACCCGTCAATACGCCCAATCCAAAAATCCGTCGATTCACCCACCCGTCGATTCGCCCACCGTCGATTCGCCCACCCGTCGATTCGCCCACCCGTCGATTCGCCCACCCGTCGATTCGCCCACCCGTCGGTTCGCCCACCCGTCAGTTCGCCCACCCGTCGATTCGCCCACCCGTCGGTTCATCCAATTCTATGACCCGTCGATTCGCCCACCCGTCACAAGACCCAAGAAATCCGTCACAACCCCCACTTTTTACGCCAGCTCGCTTACCCGTCACAAGACCCAAAAAATCCGTCACAACCCCCACTTTTTACGCCGCCCACCCGAAATCCGTCAAAACCCCACTTTTTACGCCAGCTCGCTTACCCGTCACAAGACCCAAAAAATCCGTCACAACCCCCACTTTTTACGCCAGCTCGCTTACCCGTCACAAGACCCAACAAAACCGTCACAACCCCCACTTTTTACGACAGCTCGCTTACCCGTCACAAGACCCAAAAAATCCGTCACAACCCCCACTTTTTACGACAGCTCGCCCCCCCCGTCATAAGACCCAACAAATCCGTCACAACCCCCACTTAATACGGCAGCACACTTACCCGTCATAAGACCCAAAGAATCCGTCACAACCCCCACTTTTTCCGTCGATTCGCCCACTTCTCAAAATCGACCTCTGATCCAGTGCGACTCTTATCATTGAACGCAGCAAAGAAAGCGGTCGAGTCGCAGGGGAGTAATTAACAAGGTTACGATACCGTCCGATTTAAATAAGGGTGAAGTCAATACAGCTTGAGCCAGAATGATCAGAAGCATTATAAAAGACCTCGGTTCTGATAATGAAAGATGGAATGGAGAGGATGAATGCGAGAGTAAAACATCAGATGAAGGAGCTACCGTATTTTGAGGTACAACATGTACCGACAGCGGTAGGCTACGTATTGCGATTATTATAGAGTATAAGCATTTCCAGCAGATGTCTTCCCCGAACATCCCTGCAGATTAGCTTGCAACTCCAAAGTTTTACGACAATCCTTAGTCTAGTTTTACGACAAGCCTTACAAGAAACTTTACATATTTTTAATCCGATTAAAATTTCATTGGTGCTCCCCAATACTGTTGGTCGGCAGACATGACCAAAGGTTCCGACGGGATCCCAGAGGATGATACTAATATAGCTGGAATCCTGAAGCTCAAGGAATATTATGATCCATGTTATGCTTCCTCATTAATGGTCCTTGTCAGACGAATCGGAAGACGATGGTACTAGTTGGTCGGTATCTTTACAAGCATTTACAGAAAAGCTGCCCGACGACAATGATACGTCAACTTTTTCACTCAAGTTTTTACCGGATTTATGTGTTATTGCAGTAGTTACGGGCTGTGCCTGACTTTAGCTGAATCGGTCCAGCATGAAAAATGGGCTGACGCTCACAATGCCCACGACTCAAAATGCCCGCGGCTAAAAATGTCCACGGCTAAAAATGCTCACGGTTCAGAATGCCCATGATTCTACAGTTTCAGCTGTTCAGGCCGTAGTAAACTGGAGCTCGTGATGAATGTGACACAAAAGGAGCGGACCGAGTATCAGAATGGTGATAATCTTCCATTGAAACTTTTGACGATTTTTGTCTTCCCTGACAGCATTTTAAACTGTGGGCATTTTGCACCGTTGACATTTCTGACGATTTTGATTTCAGGGTCTACAACCTGAATTATGGCATTTTTAACCGTGGTCATTTTGATCGTGGGTATCGTGGTGATTTTGTGACCCACCCGAGAAATATATTTGATAGACCGATTTTTGCTTGTTTGTTTAAGGTTTTCTTGCCCCTATCCCTGCACTCTAATTGATTCTGATCAAACTTTAACAATATATTACCTACCGTTATTCTACGCCACGAAATTGAGTGTTAATTGTTCAGCCTGTTACTTGGCCATAGAACAAAGCTTTAATCAAGCAAGAGACAAACTGGAATCTCACATCGGCTTATTCATATTGTGACTGTTAAAGTTTAACTGAAAAGCCAACTCATTTGTGTGTCATTTTATTGGATACACTGAATTATTTGGATTCAGCAAAGGGATTTTTTGATTTTCCACTATCTGCTCTAGTATGAGGCTCAGAATATCTCCAGTCGTCCCCACAGCGTAAATTCTACTATGACGCGGGAAATTTATTCTCAACACAAATGCGGCTTTTCAGTGGGCAGTGGTGAGCTTGGTGAAGATTGCTTAGTGCCTGAACAAAAAAAAATTGATAAATCTTTCTCCTAAGGCATACAGCAAAAACACAAGCGCACAGAGGCACCACAAATCACACGGAAATTCCACTATTTGAAAATCGATTATTCGTACTTGACAGTGCAAAAACGGATGCGTCAGCTAAATTTTATTCGAGCTATATTTCGGCCCTTCTTGGCAAGGGTCCTCTTCAGGCTCAAAACCGCTCAAACTGGAAAAACGAACTTGTGGAAAAATACACTGTCAAAGCACTGTCAAATATGAAAATATAAATAGCACACAAATATAAGCACTGTCAAATATGATTCGCAGTCAGCTTGGGCTGAAGGAATATTTATCGATTATTCGTGAATAGCGGAACAGCGAACTAACTCATTTTCAGCGGGTCTTCAAGCAAGTTCAAGTGAATAAGTGATGGGTAACTAGATTGTCTATCCTAGCCCCGTTTCGGTTAAACTTTAATATCCAGTTTCACAGAATCGCAAAAAGTATCACAAGTAGATCGCCAGACTGCGTGTGGAATTGATGAAAAGCTCATTGCGGGAGGTGTTACAGTGGGACGACATTTCCGGAAAATGCATGGTTCAAATAAAAGTTTTAATTTTAACAAATTCTCCAGTTTTGGCCGGATTCCGGACGACCTAATTGTCCGGCGAGAAAATAAGTTTTAGATATGGATTTCCTTACCCCTAGATCGACTATCTTATTTACTTTTATAAACATTTTGTTCGTCCTTTAACTGAAACCCCTCCTCCACCCCCAAATATGGGGCTACAGGGCTCATCTACGAACTTGACCTTTACTTTGACTCAGTCGATCCTCATACCAAGTTTGAAGAAGATATCCTACCCCTTCGAAAGTTATCGTACTGACAGACGGGCAACTTTAACGAAGTCATACATATCCCTCTACCTACGTTTTGGGATCCCAAGAAAACTTCTCTATATAACACTTGGGCTATTACCTATGACGATTTTGCAAATGTTGGGAATATACTGAATACTATATTTAATAAGTATTATTATGCATGTGTTCTGCATTGTTGTGTGCGGTATGAGTTGAGACGAAACTGAGCTTAATTGCAGGAGAAGTTTGGGGAAGATATAATAGGGAACCCTACGCTTACACTCTACTGAGACTTGATTGATCTTGTGGCATCATAATTCTTTTGACGTACCACATAATCGCAATATGTAGCCCACCTCTTTCGGTACACTTTGTACCTAAAAAAGGTAGCTCTTTTTTCGGAAACTTTACTCTTGCATTCATCCTATTTATTTCCTCTTTCATTATCAGCACCGATGTCTGACGTAATGCTTCTGATCAATCTGGCTCAAGCTATATTAACTAGTTTTCACCCTTATTTAAATCGGACCGTATCGTATCCTTCTTAATTACTCCCCTGTGAATCGGTCGCTTTCTTTTGCCGCGTTCAATGATAAGAGCCGCGCTGGATCAGAGGTCGATTTTGAGAAGTGGGCGAATCGACGGAAAAAGTGGGGGTTGTGACGGATTTGTTGGGTCGTATGACGGGTAAGCGCGCTGTTGTATAAAGTGGGGGTTGTGACGGATTTTTTGGGTCTTATGACGGGTGGGCGATCTGTCGTAAAAAGTGGGGGTTGTGACGGATTTTTTGGGTCTTGTGACGGGTAAGCGAGCTGTCGTAAAAAGTGGGGGTTGTGACGGATTTTTTGGGTCTTGTGACGGGTAAGCGAGTTGTCGTAAAAAGTGGGGGTTGTGACGGATTTTTTTAGTCTTGTGACGGGTAAGCGAGCTGGCGTAAAAAGTGGGGGTTGAGACGGATTTTTGGGGTATTATGACGGGTGGGCGGCGTAAAAAGTGGGGGTTGTGACGGATTTTTTGGGTCTTGTGACGGGTAAGCGAGCTGGCGTAAAAAGTGGGGGTTGTGACGGATTTTTTGGGTGTTATGACGGGTGGGTGAATTGACGGGTGGGCGAATAGACGGATTTCAGAAGTGGGTGAATCGACGCCTTTTGAAACCGAGGTTGGGCGAATCGACGGGTGGGCGAATCGACGGGTGGGCGTATCGACGGGTGGGCGAATTGACGGGTAGGCGAATCAGCGGGTGGGCGAATCAGCGGGTGGGCGAATCGATGGATATTTTGGGTCTTGTGACGGTTAGGCGAACTGTCGGAAAAAGTGGGGGATGTGGCGTATTTTTTGGGCATTATGACGGGTGGGCGAATCGACGGGTGGACGAAAAGACGGGTCCCCCTATATGACCCGCATATGAAAATCATATGCACGACTATATGAAAAGTTAATTCAGACTGTTAAAAGTGAGATGCATGGACATTCCCGATGGCGGGGGAACACAAAAGATGATTTTAGTTCTCGCGTCGGAAATTAGCACACCTAGCCAGATTTCCGAAACAATGACCGTTCGTCAGAAACTCATTTACTGAGCAACGAACGAAAAACCCCGAGATACAGAGTTGTCAAAACCTTTCGAATTAAAAAAAAACAACTAAATTCCAAAAACTTAAAATAAATTTTCTTCTCTTTACGAAATTTTAGAAGAGAAAATTTATTTCCAAACTTAACAAACTCTACTATCACAAACTATTCACTTAAAAAATTAAAATGGTCCTCAAAAGATCTATATAAATTAAATTAAATTACCAAACTTAAATAAAAATTAAATGAATTTATATTATCTCACAAAAATTTGTCTATATTTATATCCACATTCAATCTTTCTTTAACGCTTTCCTATTCATTCCTCTCATTCTATTCCATACAGCATCAATTTTCTTCATGATTAACTCAGCTCCGTCCATATTTTCCTTATCCTTCCACATAATATAACAAACATTCAAAATAAAAAATGTCAATGTCCTACTAATTGGATTGATCTTACCATTCCAAATTCCTCGAACCATATTTTCTAGTATACCTACCATTCTTTCTTTTTCCCTACATTCTACGAAAAAATGATCTAATGTTTCGGTCTCAGCACATAACCTACATTGACCTGATGAATATGAGGCTGGATTCGGTGTTTTCTTTCCTCTGTGGGTAGGATATTGTGTATTTGATAAAACATGTGCTCTTTACTTTCGGCTGAAGCATCAACGTGTTCGACAGTATATGGCCTTTTAATGAGGGAAAACAAATAGCACTGAAACTGCACTGACAAACTATTGGGACCAAGACCAGTTTTCTTACCAATCATATGTTCGTATTTAGCTTTCAAATTTTCTCTGACACAGGCCGTCACAGAAAATTAGTTCCAGAAACTTGTTTCTTGGAAGATTACTTCCTTGGACAAATTTTCACTAAGACGGTTTGTCACTGGTTTGTCACACGGACAACCGTCAATACTTGTCACTGGACGATTGGTTCTCCCAAACGTTCGTCAATGAAAATTTCTCAAACGTCTTATTTTACTGTAAAGCGAGCAAGGCCAATGCCTTTAGTACGGTCACGAACGGCCGAACGAACAGTCACTTGACGTTACCGGCAAGGTTGTCATCTAGCCAGATCAGTCGACACCTGAGTCGACAGTATAAAAACATGACTCAAACAACAAAAGCGAGAAGCTTATATAGCAATTGCAAGGCTGGGTCGGAGGATTGATCCGGATCCGGGAATTGTGGGGGGGTTGGGGTGGAGGGAAGGGTTCCGAAATTCTGGTGATCCCGAGTTCAGATGCTGCTAGGAAGATGAAACTTGGAACGCATGAAGGACTCGTCCATTTTAACGAAAGACCAGTCTTTTCTCCGATTTGAAATTGTAGAGGGAGTGGAGGAATGGGGAATCTGGGATCTTCAGGTAAATCCAAATTTTGAACGGGTGATCAGATCTTAATGAAACTTAATATTCGGAAAGAACTTCTGTCTCAGATGTCCCATATCAAGTGCGACCAGGACCCAATCAATGTGGGGGAGTCGAGGGGGGACGAAAATTCAATGAGTGTAGCGACTGAGATGACACTTGGCGAGATACATGAGTGACAGAACCGGACCGGATTCGGGAAATCGGGGGAGTTGAAAGGATCCGCGATTTCAGTGATCGCGATTTAAGGTATTTTCAGATTTGCCAGGGCGATGAATATTGACTTGAACACTTGAGAAGAATTGACAAGATTGGCTTAGAAATTGTCTCTTCCCAGATCCAACCATCCTTTAATACTCATCGCATGGTACAAAAAAAAAACTTTTAAGCAAAATCTGTATTTTCTTAATCCGAAGTCCAGTGTCATTTTGCCTCAGAGATTTTGCTTAGAAATGAATTTCTAGCACCCTTAAAGTGCGCATCTTAACCGAAAAGTAAAAAAGAAAAAGAAAATTTTGACCAAACCATGTACATTCAAGATCCTAAGGATCCTTTTTGCCTCAAGGGTTTTGATTACAGATGAATTCCAGCACCCACAGGAATGCAAAAACAAATTACTTTTTACCAAACGATACATTGTCTTGATTTCCAAGGGTCCATCATCATTCTTATCTCAAGGATTTTGCTTACAAATTATCACAAGAAACGTAGGAAATCCTAGGGGTAATTGGCAAAGGCGTACTTTCATCCTCTTGCCCAGCCTTGCAAGTGCCATAATTATGAGCTTCTAGTTCTTGTTTTTCAAATCAATGCCATGAACAAGCTGAGGAATCAAGCAGGGTTTTAATAAAGAATGTATCCGTTGTGGCTGGTGCATTAATTGACCTAGAATTTTCAAGTGATTACCCTCGAGAAGACAGCACAATAGAAGTATCACCGCAGTTAAGTACAGGGATCGAAATAGAGTTTCAGTTGTGTTCTTTCCGATACTATGAGAGAGAGATAAGTTGATGCAAAACCTAAAGCAACTCCATAAAGCTTTCACCTGTCGTAAGGGGGGCGACCTCTTAGAAGTGCTTCCACCGTAGCTGGATCAAAATAAGTCACTTTTGCAGATACCGTGGTATATGATACCACGGTTGCTTTGCAAAAACGACAAATGCCGGATAGGCCGGTTTAGAAATCACAAAAAAAAATACTGAAATTCACTTACATCTAGAGTGGTATAACTTGTTTCCAATTAATTTGAGAAAAAGCCAAACCCTTGTATAGTGATGACAAAAGTGAAGTGGATTTTCAGGTGCCACGTCGACTGGCCAGCTACCTCAATAACTGCAAAAACGGCTTTTGGCCGTGGTATCAGATACAATTTTAATTGTTTTTTATGTGATCTACATGCATTTGCTCGTCGTGGTCATTTCATCAGCGATACTAGGTACGTTCTTAGCACCTCGAGTTCCCAACCCCTTAGGAGGACACTACGCACTTCCTGTGTTCTTCGAGCGGCAGGGTTTTCCGAATTACCGTTTTCAGCGACCGAGAAATGACTCTCTTTTTGCTCATGAATCTTTTCCAGGCTTTTTCCGTAGAAACACATTCAGATGGTTTTGTTTTTGGGATCCCAAAAAATATAAGTGGAGGGATACCTATGACATCGCAAAAGTTGTCCGACTGTCCGTCCGTCTGTCTGTGAGCACGATAGTTCTCGAAGGCAATGAGATATTTTGATCTACATGCTGATCTACATGCGATTGCCGAAGGGGGTTTCCCGAATTACCGTTTCAACGACGGAGAAATGACTCTCTTTTTGCTCATGAATCTTTTCCAGAGTTTTCCCACAGAAACAAATCCAGATGGTTTTGTTTTTGTGGATCCCAAAAAAGGATACCTACGACATCGCAAAGGTTGTCCGTCTGTCCGTCCGTCCGTCTGCCTGTGAGCACGATAATTCCCGAAGGCAATGAGATATTTTGATGAAACTTGGTGTGAGGATTTTTTGGGTCAAGAGTAAGGTCGAGTTCGTAGATGGGCCGGGCCCTATAGCCCTACATTTAGGGGTGGGGGAGGGGGTCCAAATTAAGGGGCAAGCAAAATATTTTGAAACAGCTAATATGATAGTCGATTAGGTAAAAAGACATTCTGAACACGATGGTGAAAACCATTTTCTCGCCGGACAAGTAGTTCGACCGAAATCTGGCCCAAAACGGAAAATTTGTTAAAAGCAAAAGTTTTATTTGAAGTTGATTAGATGCTCGATTTAGGGGTAAGAAGACATGCTGAACACGATGGTGAAAATTATTTTCTCGCCGGACAATCAGTTCACCCGGAATCCGGCCAAAACCAGAAAATTTGTTAAAAGCACAAATTTTATTTGAAGTTGATTAGATGACAGATTTGAGGGTAAGAAGAGACGCTGAATCTGTATATGACAATCATTTTTTACCCAGACATATCGTTCTTTTTCTATATTTTTTTTTTATAAGTTAAAGTTTTATTTAAAGTTGATCAGTTGTTCTTTATTAGGGATAAGGAGATACGCTCGAGGAAACTACGCACTTCCTGTGTTCTTCGAGCGGCAGGGTTTCCCGAATTACCGTTTTCAACGACCGAGAAATGACTCTCTTTTTGCTCATGAATCTTTTCCAGGCTTCTTCCGTAGAAACACATTCAGATGGTTTTGTTTTTGGGATCCCAAAAAATATAAGTGGAGGGATACCTATGACATCGCAAAAGTTGTCCGACTCTCCGTCCGTCTGTCTGTGAGCACGATAGTTCTCGAAGGCAATGAGATATTTCGATGAAGCTTGGTGTGAGGATTCTTTTGGTCAAGAGTAAGGTCGAGTTCGTAGATGGTCGCTATAGCCTTACATTTAGGGGTAGGGGAGAGGGTTCAAATTAAGGGGCAAGCAAAAGATATTGAAACAGCTAATGTGATAGTCGATCATGGGGTAAGAAGACATTCTGAACACGATGGTGAAAACCGTTTTCTTGCTGGACGAGTGGTTTGACCTGAGTCCGGCAATACCCGGAAAATTTATTGAAAGTGAAGTTTTATTTGAGGTTGAATAGATGTTCGATTTCGGGCTAAGAAGACATGCTGAACACGATGGTGAAAACCATTTTTCGCCGGACAAGTAGTTCGCCCGGAATCCGGCCAAAACCGGAAAATTTGTTGAAAACAAAAGTTTTATGTGAAGTTGATTAGATGTTCGATTTAGAGATAAGAAGACATGCTGAACAAGATGGTGAAAAGCATTTTCTCGTCGGACAAGTAGTGCACCTGGAATCCGGCCAAAACCGGAAAATGTGTTAAAAGCAAAAGTTTTATTTGAAGTTGATTAGATGACAGATTTGAGGGTAAGAAGAGACGCTGAATCTGTATATGACAATCATTTTTTACCCAGACATAAAGTTCGTCCAGAATCCGGTTGAAACCGGATTTTTTTTTTAAGTTGAAGTTTTATTTGAAGTTGATCAGCTCTTTATAGGGATAAGGAGATACAATTCAATTCAATTTATTTTCAAAAAATTCCCTCACGGACGAAGCCGAACATTGATTTTTTTCGTCATGTATATTCTCGTCACATAACTTAACAATTAATAACAAGTTCAATTAATACCTAAAATTCATTTGGTCAATTCAATGTACATGTGTCTCACAGAAAAACTCTAAGTAAAAACCTTTCATCATACGTAACATGTCAACTAATCAGGCATCTATAATAAAAAAAATCGTAACTTTGTCAAATTAACAACAAATTAAAAACTAAATAGTATCAAAATTACGATATCTACAATTCAATAACAACACACACAGAAATACAATTAATTTATGGAGGTGTTTCGGAATGCCCGTTAAAAAGATCGGTGAACGACGGAACAAAACTCTTTTTATATCGGTCATGGGAACAGTGTACTGGCTGCAACTTTGGAACAGGCTGGGCAGCAGCTCGTGCCGGTCTCGGCCTAATAGGTTGATATTCAGGGGGAAGAATTTTTCGTAGACCAGGGATCTTCAACGTTTTTAGACCGAAACTGAAACATAACTTTTTTCGGCGTTGTGCTAACAACTCTAGATTAAATTGTTTCAACAATTCGAGATATGGGACTTTGGGGGATTTCGAGGCCACAAGGAGGGCTCTATACTGCACCCGTTCAAGTAAATCCGACTGGTCACGGGTCAACCCGAAATGCCAAACCTGGCAACAGTATTCGAGGGTCGGACGAACAAAAGTCAAAAAAATTGCCAACAGATGGTCAGTGGGTATTCCGTAACGGGCCAGGAGTTTAAGTGACCGGATTGCCATGTTACCTTTTTTGAGCATGCTATCTACTTGCTTATTCCATTTCAGATCATGAGTGATATGTATTCCAAGTAGCTTGATATCATCGACCTGCTTGGGCTTGGGAAGAGATGGGAAAAACTGTGGTTCGGTTTTTAAAAAATTTATGGTTAGGACGACAGATTTGTTCATGTTGACTACCCATCCACAACAGCCTCTTCACAGATGTCGTCAATGATGACTTTTGCACTGCTCTTTATGTTCTTTCGGCAAACTTCCAGGAGCGACAGAATCATCCACGTATTTCCATCTATCTGCGGAAGACAGAGCAAGCTCGTTGACAATAACTAAAAAAAGGAGCGGTCCCAACAGGGTACCCTGCGGAACCCCACAAAAAATTGGCAAACTATCAGAGAAAACTGTTTTATACTTGGTTTTTTGTGTTCGATTAGACAGAAACTGATCAACCAGTCGAACTAGGAATGGTTGAATTTGGAATTTAATTAAAAGTTTGTCAACGAGCTTGCTATGGTTAATTAGGTCAAAAGCTTTCTTTAGATCTATCGCTATTAAATTTATCCAAGTATTAGGGTTATCCAGATTCTTTAGTATCCGATCTAATAAACTAACTAGATAATGTGCTGTTGACGTTTTTGGCAGGTTACCAAACTGCTTAGGGTTAACATGTTTCAGGATGTTTTCTTTCAACCAATTCTGAACTTACTTTTTTTTTTGCTGGACAAGTACTTCGCTCGGAATTCGGCCGAAACCTGAAATTTGGCAGAAGTAAAGCAGGAAGTTTCGATCAGTATGGTCAAAATAGATATGGCTTATACAGGTATATCTGAACTCGTTTTCTCAGATGATTAGCCTGGCGAAGACTGGAGATGGCCTCTCTCCAGCCCGGCACCGTAACACTTATCAGAGACTGTTAAAAGGAGCCACGTCTCTGCCGGGTTATTAGTTAGTCCAAGAAGCTTGGAGTAAACACTAGTGACAGGACAAAATGGAAAGAAGATTAATGTAGATCTTCGCGATGATTGTTTTTAAGCTTAGCAGAGTGTGTCCCAAGCAAGTGGTTATCCTCGTAGACTGTCAATTTCTACGGTTTCTTCTTTTAACGAATAACACACTTTAGGAAAATACAAGGATGGAAAATACTTCAGTTGCTCCAAGGCGCAATGGAAGTTATTTTCAAAGTAAATCAGTCACTGGGGCCAGTATGATGAATAGTATATTGAATATTAAATATCAAAATTTGCTTCTTAATAGTTGGAATAATTCGAGCTTTAGATATCATTATTAGTACAACAAATAACCACATCCTTTCGTGGTTTTCCCGACATCCTTTTGTCGCTTTTCGAGACTTATGCTATCTAGAACCTGTTACAGCTAAGAGTGTAGTTGTGAACTTTAAAGGTTCGGGTTTGATATTTGATGTTTGCTACTACGCAGTAAACAAAATATGAATTTGATGTGAGGCATATTTTGGAAAGTAATCAAGTCGGACATCAACTGCCGGTCAGAGTATCAACATCGAAATTACAACCGTTTCAGAATTATTATGAGTGTTCCATACTGGATAGGCTACTACCTTGTTCTGTCCTCTGCTGTCGTTGTTTGTTGTTTGTGTTGTTAAATGGAGCTTCCAGAATCCTTGTTCCTAACTTTGTCTCCAACCTGGAAGAGACCAATTCTTAATTAACTTACCTTAACCCCCCACCAGCACACAAACATGCTTCGTCACAAAAACTAATCTACTACACAAAAAACAATCAAGTAGTCTAATACCCTGTCATTCTATAAAAATTTCTTTCAATATAAAAATAAAACATCACTAATAATAGTAAAAAAAACTTTCAAAAAGTGTATAATCAAAAATCAAAACACTTAAAACTGAAATAAAACATTGTTCTTCATATTTAAGGAACCATCGTTAGGAAATCCTTCAACGTAGTGGCAAAATTTACTTTCAAACAAAATCACGTCCAAACTACTATACAGTTTTATCGTATATATATGGTCTCGTAAGTTGTTGGTCAGTTGTAGACAGATTATTTATAGTTTATTACATTTTTCTACACGCTAGATTTGGCGGATATAAATAAATGAATTGAATTGAACTGAATACCAAAATTAATTACCTACAAAAGAAAAAAAAATAATAAACTTCCTTCATCAAGAACGGTATCACAACTTGTTTTCATTCACAAACATATATGAGGACATGTCGTAACACAACCCAACAAACAACCCCCAAAAATTTAAAAACTAAACCCTCCCTTATAAATAAAAAAAATGTTTATACTTTTTTTTACTATTTAAATACCACCTTAAATAAAATCACTATAATAACCTTCTCATTACCCAAACTCAAAATCTAAGTATCTCTACATATATTCAGAGCCAATATATACAAATAACATATTTATTATCTGCATTATTTTTATAAAAATTTTGTACTAAAAAATTACTTTTAATAAACACTTACTTTCTATTTATACTTTACTCTTTCTAATATTAATTTACAACACTTCAATTAAACCAGTATCCTTTACATATTTTCCTAAATATTTAACCGTCACGATTATTTTTCCCAACTTTTCCTAACAGTTCTCTAATCCCAAACTGTATCCCTCTTTTCAATTTGTTTTTTCAGTCGTGATCTCGGTGTCTCATATTTTGTGCACTCCATTAGTATATGGTGCAAGTTTTCCTCCACTTCACAGACGTCGCCTGTCCTGTTCCATCTTTTCAGCATTTATTTTTTTGTATTTGCTAGTCCGGTTCTTATTTTGAACATAATGTCTGCTACCTTTTTTTTCTGGATGTACCATTTTATGACTGATGTATCTGTGATCAGTTATTTCTATCCTCTGATATCTCTTCAGTGGAGCCCAAGACCCAATCAGTGTTGGGAAGTACTTCAAGTACTTGTATTTCAATACTTCTTAAGTACAAAATAAAAATACTTGGGATTCACTGAAGTTCAACTTTCCTGAAGTACTTAATACTTGATTAAAATAATTAAGTACTCGAACTACGCAATTACAAATAAATGTTCAAGTAGGCCTACCATCGCAAGTCCATTTAGTTTAAATCACTTTGATGTTCTCTCTTGAACAACAGAAAGGGAATCTCAAAATTCATAAATGGAGTTGCTAAACTTTTAAGAAATATTTTCTTGCGTTCAAGGGATGAAAGATCACATCGGATCGGTATTTTAATCGTGAAATCAAGCAACTTTCTTATTGGTGTTTGTTGACCGAGTTCAGTCGACATCCTGAGCTGAGGTTCGACATAATATTTGAAAATGTATGCGTTGCAGCTATCAAAGAAAGGTAGCCCGAAAGACAATTGATAGACCATTTGCCCTACAAAGTATTCAAAAATAAAAGGAGGGGGGATGGGGGAACAGTCAGCTGGGGATATCAGGTTTGAGTACTTAGCAGGGCTTAAATCAAATACCCTGTGTCTGCACCAGAAGAGGAACCAGTAGTTCACTTTATCGTGCTAATTTCTAATAATAAAGCGATATTGGACCAAGCAGGAATGTCATGGATTTGGAACGGAGGCCTAGGACCCACAAAAATGCCAAATGATACAGTAAGTAAAGCTAAAGAGACAATGGAGGGACAAGAGATCCAGGGATGGGCGGGGAAAATGGAAAGGTCTGAAACACTTAGGGTTTACAAGGTAGCAAAGGTAAGGTTTAGTGAAGAAGTTTATTTTAAATTTAATTTACCTTCAATATTTTTGCGTTCATGGATTCAGCTGCGGGCAAACTGTCTTCCAGCTTTTGGGAATATTTGGGATATTAAAAGGGCAGGGACAAGGGAAAAGCCGAGTTGTCAGTTTTGTAAAGTTGACGTAGGTGATCTGGACCATTTGCTTTACAAGTGTCAGGAGTTTTCTATCCTGCGTGAGAAGCTTTTAAATGGCATAGTTATGCCAGTAAAGGATCTACTTCCCAAGCCGATTGAGAAACATACACTCAAACAATGCCATGGTTGGAAAATGGAAAACTTCTTCTTCTCAAGGGTTCTCTCCAAGCCGATAAATGCTAGGGATAAAGTCAAGGCTAGAAGATATGAACCTGCCATAAATAACAGAAGCTCCTACCAACTGAAAGTATCCTAAGTTGCGCAAAGATTTGTTTACGTAATTTTTGCGAAAAAACTAATACTGAGATTTCGTTTTTGACCTGGCTACTGTAACTGAGATTTCGTTTTTGACATGGCGACTGTAATTACCTACTGCTCCACTGGGGCAATGAGAGGATTTTTTGGGGGTTAAGTGGAAAAGGCACTGAGAGTTGGCTGACCCTCTCCTCTTCCTACTCTCATATTTTGTGCCTCCTCGAGGCGTGCCCCCACTTGAATTTCCAAGGGGCCCCCTGCTATCCAGGAAAATATCATAAACTGATACTCGACGCTATGTTACAAAGATAATTTCTCTCTTCATGTTAAGAGTTCTGACTCGAAACTGAACTGACCCAAGCTCAAAGACGCCTTGAAACATTCGATCCTCGTACAATGGGTCATTATCTCGGATTAAAATGGGTTCAATTTTTATCAATGACCTTGGTGTAGCTGTAATGGCGCAATCAGATGTCACAATTCTAATGAGGAACTGACGTTTTTTAGCTATTTTTCTCTTTTTTTTCTGAGTAGGTCTGGGCCCCTTGGAAGGCCGGGGGGGGGGGAATTTTTTTTTAATTTCTCCCGGAACTTCCGGAATCTGGGCTTCCAGATTATTCTTTGACTTCTTCTGTAAATTGCATCTGGAATATGAACCGGTCCGAAAGTACATCAAAATAATCCGGAAAAAAGGGGCTTTTGAACTTCCAGATTTCCGGAATTTTTAAGTATCGCAGAAGAAATTCAAAAAAAAATCTCGGAAAATCTGGGAACCCAGATTCCGGAAGGTGAAGACCCGACTTTAAAACCATCATCGACGTAACGGTTGCAGAGTCTTTGGAACCGTTTCCTCGATTTTCGTCCATATTAGTTGAGAGTGCGGCCCTGAATGTAGGTGTGGTGTCCATAGAAAGCACCAAGAAATCTATCATTCTTTTTTCGTTGGGGCTCGAACGTAACCTAGCTCTGTATAATCTCCACTTTCAAAGGAATGTTTAAATATACATAGTCAAAATCTTTTCCAATCATCTCACCACAATCTAATGTTAAATTTTCCAATCTTTTCGAGGCTTAGAGCAATTTACTCTGAGGATTTTAAGTTTGATTTGTTTTCAAACTTCGCGCTACGATTTCCTTCATCTTGTATACTCTGATCGACCCAGTTGCTTTTGTGTCTTTGCTAGCTACTCGGATTTCTCCAAGATTTTCATGACGTCAGATCAAACGTCGCCAGTCGTAGATAATCGGCCCAAGCTTAGTCAACACCTTTAAAACATGATATATAAGTACAAATATGACTACTTGCCCCAACACAGACTCAATCATTTTCAAATAACTTTTCTGGGCATATTAGGACAATAACTTTTATCGAAGTTACGATGTAGTACCAACCTCCGCAGAGGTGCATTGCTGGCCTCTAAAAAATAAATGAAACACATTTACTTTCAGGAAAAAAGTTGAACAAATCTTACAGATTTTTTTTCAAACATTACTTTCTTTTTGAAAAAAGTTACAACAGTTTCCCTCAACCAGAACACCCCTAGGGCATTTAGGTCATAACCTGCCTTGTTCCGACAGTATTTCCTCACAAAACGACTTGTAAAGCGAAACAATATTTTATTTTCCCTTGCTTTCCTAAAGGCAATCATTCACATAGGCCTGGGCTTGACAGTATTTCATACATCTTCTTTTGATTAGACATTTATTGCGTGAATTGCAATCAACCGAAATGCGATAGCTAAACTTACACTAAAGGCGAACAAAGTATGAAGTCTATAGTTTATCCGGACTTTGGTCATTGTGCTGAAATCTTATCTTCCGCTCATACGCAGTAAATATACACTTATAATAGGGGCTATGAGAGCAGATTTTTTCAGGGTTCAGGTTTATTTACTTTCAAGTAATGAAAACAGCTAACTTTACATAACTTCACGGCAGAGAGTAGGCTCGATGGCCAGAAGATAAAATTAAAAATACAACTTAATCATGGTCAGACACAACTGTAGGCCTATACAACATAACAGCCACCATCCGGTCCCAAGAAAGGGGAGACCTAGCAAGTAGCCTCCCATTAAAAAAAAAAGAAAAAAAAGACCAGACAACAAAGAAACTGCAGTCAATACTCAATGAACAATCCTCAATTTAACATGAAATAATCTCAATACGGTACTCAGTTTAATTTTTCCGAAGCATCCCTTACTCGCCGACTGTTCACAAGATAAGTGAGCGCTCCTGTTTTTCAGATATCTTATTCTTCGTGTTAATGAATTGCTTGTATTAGCATTCATTGGTTTCAGACCATCGTTACAAATCGAAAATAAAACAAACTGAAATGAGACTTGTCTTTTGCGTTTCCTTTAGCCTACCATCATCTTCAATTGCTTACATGATGAAGAAAATCTCGCCGATTAAAATGTTGTTTGTATTCAACAAATCGAAAATAAAACAAATTGAAAATGAGACTTGTCTTTTGCGTTTCCTTTAGCCTGCCATCAGATTCAACTGCTTACATGATGAATAAAATCTTGCCGATTAAAATGCTGTTTGAATTCATCGGGAATTATCATTAGCACTTGACGTAAACTGACGTCGTATTTCCCCCGTTGTCGGATCTCCAGGCCACGTAATTACCAGGCTGCTCTTTTGTGTTTGGCACCGCTGTTCCCAGTACAGAGTCGTATTATCTTTGGTCGTGAGGCATTGACAATATACGAGGAGTAATGGGAACATTGTACATGTTAATGTTTGTAATTTGCCTACTTTTGGGTGTAGTGCATTGCACCCCAAGTAAGTAAAGCTTTGGCTTGTTCTGTTGTTGGGGTGTAGGCATACTGCCAAGCTTGATGAATACCGGCTATGGCAGGTAGAAATAAGCGTTTGCTGTTCTGCATACAAGCCCAAAGTCTCTTGGTACGCTAACGAACACGTGGAAGAATTATTACCAGTTGATTATAAGCATTGCCGATTAGGAAATGGTCATAGTTCGTTCATGAGTCTTCAGTCCAAGGGTTTTTCGTATTTATTTGTTTTGCTTTGTGGTAAATACAGCTTTAAGCCCGTGCTGTCTCCTTCTGTGTTCCTGGAACACATGCTTTTAGACTATCGGGAATAGTGGCAAGAACATTGAAAATAGCGACAAGAACCCTTGTTACTGAAAGCAAAATTCTTGAAAGAAATATTCAGTTTCGTTTTTTTTCCAGACAGACCCATTCCCGAGAGATCACGCTGTACTCAACCTCCTGTGACCGGACATTGCAAGGCTTATTTAGAAAGATTTTACTTCGACTCCGATGAACAAGAGTGCAAGACCTTCATCTATGGTGGCTGCAGGGGAAATAGCAACAGATTTAATTCCTTGGGAGAATGTTTGAGAACCTGCCAGAAGTCACTGACGGCTCATCCTGATTCTTATCGAAAAGAGAGGTCACCTGAGTTGAACAACAGGGAGTCCAAAGACGCAAGTCGATGTAAGTTCCGTCGTTTTCCTAAGTTTCGGTTTTACATTGACATCCTAAGGCCGTCGTAACCGTGGTCGTCCACACCCGGCATAATCTCATTGGCTGAAATCGCCCAAATGAACGATTACGACACGTTACAATGGTTCACAATTGCCAGTGGAGGACCCAAGGCCGTATCCAGGAGGGGCTAGGGGGTTTGAGCCCCCCCCCCCGAAACCCACAAAAGTAATAGTTTTTTGGGGGCTTTAACCTCTGATCCACGTCTTTTTTGTACTTTTTGGTCCGAAAAAAATTCCACGGGCAACCCCCCCCCCGAAATAAATTCCTGGATACGGGCCTGGGAGCACCATATGGCTTCGGTTGACAGACCGTCGACCGAAAGAAAATATGTGACGTGACAGATTACACTAGTTTGAGTGGTTAAAAAGATGGGTCAAAACAGCGCGTTCACTTTCCGAACTTCTAGTATATTTTATTTATTTATTTATTATCCGCTTTTTGGATATAGCGGAGAGAAAATATAACAAAGTAAAATTTACAGATGCAAACACTAAACAAAACAAAGTAAGTAAACATGGCTGCATTAATCATATACACTTTAAAACACACTAAATACACTTAAAATTTTGACTTTTACACTAAACGGTTTCATATTTGACAGTTGCTTGCCTTAAATAATGTGACTATCCATTTGATTTACCCTTTAGTTTTGTTGTTACAGAACGTAACTAATTATAAAGTCGAAGACCAAATGACGACTCTTTGGAAATGTTTTACATAAAATCGCAGCAAAAGGTAAATCAATTGTGATGTAAGTTATTCTCCGTCTTTTACTTGCGTGTTACAATTCGCTATAGTTCATTTCGAGGGAGAATAACCAATATTGTTAACAGTAAAATGCCTTGCAAGGCATTGCAGAAAACCAGAATGTGCGGCGCTTAAGTATTCCATCATATTACAAATGTGTTCTATGACCGTCATTAGTGCTCATGAGATGGATCTCACCTCCACGCCTAAGGTTGACCAACATCTTTCCTTCTTTCCTTCAGCTGGTATTACCAACTTTCTACTTAGGTTTACCAAGAATTGCGACGGAAGTGTTCCGAATCTCCCGCATGTCCCGAAAAGAATTTCTGTCACTCGATTTTCGCTGGCAAATGAAATTTTAACCATTCTGGAACAAAAAAAATAAAGGACAAAAGTATTATGACCAATTGGAGGTATTAGAATTTTTTGGAACCTCGTGGACAGTGTATTACTTGACACCCATGCTTTTGTCCAAAGGAAAGCATACTATAACTCACCGAGTATTTCATCTTCTGATTATTCGTCAGCGTCGACGTAGTTCGTCTGCCTAACGCTTGTTTATTTTTTCAGCCAAGGAAGCCATGCAACTAGCCCAGTCTCTGCTGTCGAAGATGGAGTCACTGCTCGGACAACCTGCCGAAAAAATGAAATTGAGAAGCTTTGCTTATATGGTTATTTTCGGGCATGATTACTATGTCTTCAAAATGTGCCAGAACTCAAAGTAGTGCAAATACTTCGAGTTCTTAAAGGGCGAGGTAGGACTTAAGGAAGAGTTTCTTGAGTTCAAGCTTCAATCGGTTAAATAAAACTAGAAAATCACGAGTTTACTAAAAAAAAAGAGCTCATTTCAGTTCCTTTCCTGTCCCTATCACCGAATGACGGACCCCTTAATTTATCTATTTCATTTATAGTTTGTTTTGCTTTCTTGAAATAAAAGTAATTGTCAACATTACTGTATTTTACTGTACTCACCTGACTTCGCCCGCGAAGCCTCGTATCAGAAGCGTACGGTTGACCTAGGAAAACAATTGATTCTGCTGCGTGAACTATGTTATCTTTTCACATGTAGAAACTGCCGAAATTGTCCGTTTCCGCTGCATTCAGGCCCGAACTGTCGGAAAGAGAAGCTGGGTGATCGATTTTACATGCCTTCTTACTCCTATGCCGTAGTTTTCGCTGGATTCCCTCCGAAGTATAAAAGAATCAGGAAAACAAAGCAAATCAAGATGTCTGCTTACCCAGCTATCTAACAACTTGATCAAGGTATTATTAGCACTACCAAATTTCCAATTTCCCCGGAAGCAAATTTGCTGATTCAGTGCGTATCTTAGCTTACAAGTACTTTTACTTCTCACAAATTTCCATTTTTTGTATGCTGAAGTCCGGGCAGGGTGGCCCGAATCACTCAGGCCAGGGGGGGGAAGACCCTTCATTTCAACGACTCCTGGGATCGCAACATGCGACTCGCACGTACCGACAAAAATGAACTGTTGCCACCTCGCGGCAACGGCGCACATTCCCCGCCAACAAATAATAGAGCCGATGTAAAACTAACTGCAATGCATCCGCTGAATTTACTCTTGTAATCAAAATTTGTTTGAACATACATTAGGAATCCCAGCTTTATATTTCAGCTTTCGATAAAGTGGAAAGCTTCCAACGCCTGTACCTAGGACAAATTAAAACAAGCGGCACAGACGAAATTTTTTTTAATCTGCCTTTTGCTGGCGAGGTTGAACTACTGTCCATGCAACTCTAGCCTTCAATGTGCTTCAAATCCCAAAATCCAAGCCTAATTACCAGGTCAATGACACTCCGTTGACGAAAACTACGAAGTACGCCAATGGAGAAATTTTGTGAAAAGCGAGGAGCAGAGCGTCTTTTTGCGATCCCAGTGAAAAGTAAAGACCAGCTATGAAATCACAAATCCGTCCGTCAAAAAAAGGAACAAAATAGTGGCCATTCAAAACAAAGTAGATTTGTTCCGAATGATTAGCAAAATAAATATTTTTCACGTTAAAGACACGCTTACTCAGAAACAAAACGAGGAAAACAGGTTTGCCAGTGCATTTAAAAAAAATCAGGATTTGCGGACCTAACAAGCTTTTGGTCTTCGCCCGACAGGTGTTTATAGATTTGGGATTTTATGCTGAAAAAGACGCCGTTTCGCCGACGAGACTTAGTTGCGTTTGTTTTCGGGTGTAGTTTCACTGAAGTTTTGACGTACTTTTGTTTCATTATGCAAGTACCGCGTACCGTTTTATTTGTCCATTCGACACACTCTAAATTTCAAACTAAAACGAAAGTACGCCAAACAACAGTGAACTACATCCGTAAAACTGCAACTTTAAACTGGTTTGCAGAATAAATATTCCTTCAGCCCAAGCTGACTGCGAATCATATTTGACAGTGCAAAATGGATACGTCAGCTGATTTTATTAGAGTAATATTTCGACCCTTCTTGGCAAGGGTCCTCTTCAGGCTCAAAGCCGCTCAAGTTCGAATAAACGAACTTGTGGAAAACAAACTGAAGATTTCGGCCAAGTGCCATATAGCGATCGCAATTTCTGTCCGTCCGTCGGTCTGTCGATCTGTCGGTCCGGGTTTTGCTAGTTCGGGCTCTTCCACATAAGCTAGGACGATGAAACTTGACAGGCATATCCGGGACCCCAAATGATCAAGTAGGAAATAATCCTTTCCCCGATCCGAGCATCGTTGGGGAATGGAGGGAGGGGGAATCCTGACTCTTGAGGTATCTACAACTTTTGAAAGGGTAATCGGATCTTAATGAAACTTGATGTTTGGAAAGACCTCGTGTCTCAGGCGACCCATTTAAAATCCGGACCGGATCTGGTGACTTTGAGGGGAGCTGGAGGGGGAACCGAAAATCTTGGAAAACGCTAAGGGTGGAGGGATCGGAATGAAGCTTGGTGGGAAGAACAAGCACTATTCCTAGATTCATCATTGTTATAACCGAACCGGATTTGGGCACTATGGGAGGGGTCCGTAATTCTGGTGATCCCGCGAGTGCGTTACTTCCTGATATATTGGACGATGAAACTGGGCTGGCGTATCACGGGCTCGAACAAACTGACTTGAGAATAGTCGTTTCATAACTTGAACATCGTGGGGGGACTGGAGGGAGGGGGAAATCCGGAATCTTGAGGTATTTATAACTTTTGAACGGGTGATCGGATCTTAATGAAACTTGATATTTGGAAAGAACCCGTGTCTCGGACGATCCACTTAAAATCCGGACCGGATCCGGTGACTTTGCTGAGAGCTGGAGGGGGGAACCCGAAATCTTGCGAAACGCTATGAGTGGAGGGATCGGGATGAAACCTGATGAGAAGAGCAAGCACAAGTCTTAGATTCATCATTTAGGTAACCGAACTGGATTCGGGCACTGTGTGGGGGAGTTGGGGGGATCTGGAATTCTGGTGGTCCCGCGAGTGCGGTACTTCTTGATGTATTAGGACGATGAGACTGGGATGCCGTTTCAAGGACTCAAACATACTGACTTGAGAATAGTCGTTTGAATGATTTAGCCATCGTGGGGGGAGTGGAGGAACGGGGAATCCGGAATCTAGTGGCATTCATAACTTTTAAACGGGCGATCGGGTTTGAATGAAACTTGGCAAGTGGAAAAAAGTGTCGTCTCAGATGTTCCGTGTAAAGTCCGGACCAGATCCGATACCTGTGAGGGAGTTGGACAGGGGGCACTGGAATTTTTGTGGAACGCTTAGCGTCGAGGGATAGGGATGGAATTTGGTGGTAAGAACCAGCAGAACTAGACCATATCGGGGCTCTTTAATTGGGGGGACTTGGATGGGTTTAAAAAATTCCGGTGATCGCGAGAACTTCCAGATTTGCTAAGGACAATGAAACTTGGATGGTATATTAGTGACCCAACCAAATAGACTTGTGGACCTGAAAAAATGCCCTAGGAAAACTTCCGTTTCTGGATCCGACCATTTTCGAGGGAGTTAAGGGTAGGGGAATCCGGAAGTTACTGACTTCCGTAAGTTGTGAACGGGTAGTTCGATTCGAGTAGAGCATTTTGGGAATACAAACTAATGACCTAGACATGCAAAACATTTCTCCGAACCACATGCGGCAATAGTTGTAGGAGTTGGAGGGCGTGGGCCTGGAAACTTTGTGACATGCACAAAAACCAAACGAATGGGCCGAATGGGATTCAAGTTGAACAGTACCAATTTTATGCAGCCTGGTTTTTGTTCACGGTTCGGACCGGATCTGGCCAGGGTAGGAGGAGGATGAACCGGAAATCGAAAATTTGCAGATATGCTCCGGTTGGAGTCAAACTTGTAGGACGAGAAGAGGAGATGTCAGAGATATGACGTGTATGTGTCCTAGTCGTATTTGGCCACAGCTGTGGGGAGTTGAAAGGGAAGTCCGAAGAATTTGTTTTTTCTCGCATAGGGGTCAAACGAGTGTAGTGATCTGAACGCAACTTGGAAAGTAGAGCGACGATGTGCTCTACAAGATGACATATTTTAGGGTCCGGACCGGACACAGGGGGAGGGGTAAAGAAGTTTCGCAAAAATGCTCAGACTCGAGCGAAACTTGATGTGTCTGAACTAGGTTCGGCCGCAATAGGGAAAGTTTGAGGGGGAGGAGTACCGGAAATAGTGTGGCTCCTAGAGATCAAATTACTGGGACGAATCATTTGCCCCAGATGATCCGAGGCGATGCCAGAAACGCTCAGACTGGATTGAAACTAGATATCCTATTTATAGGTCCGATCCTCGGGGGTTGAAGGGGGTATTTTGTGACATTCTCATCTACTTTCTTGTACCAGGTACTCGTATCAAGTGCCATATGAGCTCGTAGCTCTTGTTTAATGAATGAAAAGAATTTACGACTAGCCAAGGGAGTAAGTGCAGTACAAAAGGACAAAGAAAAGTAAAAGTAATCACAAAACACTAAAAAATAACTAGATTTACGTAGCCTGGCCAACGTGAAGTGTTGCAGCAACCATTGTTCGGTTTTGTTTCGTCACGAACGGTTAAACGCTGAAGTTGTTAACCGATCGAAACTTTGAAAGTGGTATGTTCCATGAAGGACCCAGGTCCTGTATGGGACGACATGAAAAATATTTCTGGGGGTGTGGACGATGTCAGGGACTGATTTAAGAGAGTCTCAAGATCAGAACTGGCACGATTTATTTTTCGACGCACATGGTGGGGAGTTTGGGTGATTTTGTACTCTTGCCGTTGCGTGACGAGTCGTCAAGTGTAACATTCACAGGAGGAGGTAACAACAAGTTCCAAGGTAGACGGAACCGGAATAATATACGCTGACTACGAAACGAGGCAGTACAATACTGATGTCTAAAAATGAAAACGTAAAAAAGATCAACAGTTAAACATTCTATCGTGAAAAATGTAAACCTGGGAGATGATTGTACATACTTTGAAACATGGAGACTAAGTTTCTTACCCTCACATTTATGGAGATCAAATAAAATGTGCATCAATTTGCACAAGTATCTAGTCCCTTATGAACCCCTTCTAGCAACCGATTCCTCCTTACAAGTCCATCTCCCCGTGGTAGACATAGTACCAAACTTTTCTCAGCATCAAATACACAGGAAACAAGTAATACGATTATTAGGTACACCAACTAGCAAAAGTTGCTAACCCCTCATCGCCGAAGACGGTTATGGTCTAACATCTGATTGTTGCTTATAAGTCCCCAACATGTCTCACAATTGGATGGACTATTTTGGGTTTCGGTGTTACTACTGAAGTTGTCAGCCCCCCCAAACTTTCAAACTGTTGTATCTCACGAAGGAATTTTTCTACCAAAAAACGAATGACGACATATACTTTGATCAGCTCATCAAGGACTATCAAGGTGATTATGTAGAGATTCTAAGGTACAGGGATAAACCAAAGAGACCAGCTTTCTTACCCTCAGATTTATAGAGATCAAATAAAACATGCATTGATCTGCACAAGTTTCTAGCCCCCCGTGAAGCCCTTCTAGCAACCGATTCTTACTGACAAGTCCATCTCCCCGTGATAGACATGGTACCGTATCGTTCTTACCCTGAAATACACTGATAAAAAAACATAGGTATACTAACTAGCAAAAGCTGCCAACCCCTCATCACCAAAGATTCTAGCAACCGATTCTTACTTACAAGTCCATCTCCCCGTGTGGCTACACCAAATAGCCAAAATAGCTAACCCCTCATTGCCGAAGATGATTATGCTCTAACAGCCTATTGTTGCTTACAAGTCCCCTAAATGTTTCACAATTGGGATCGGCCTATTTTTGGTTTCAGTGTGTACCTTACTAATGAAGTTGTCAACCCCTCAAACTTTCAAACTGTTGTATCTCACGAAGGAATTTTTGTACCAAAAAACAGACGTCATATACTTTGATCAGCTCATCAAGGTCAACCGATTTCTTGTTACAAGTCCATCTCCCCGTGAATGTCGTAGTACCAAATAACAATTGTTCGACCTATATAAAACACAGCAAACAAATTGTAGGTACACCAAGTAGCAGAAATTGCTAACCCCTCATTGCCAAAGATGATTATGGTCTAACAGCCTGTAGTTGCTTACAAGTCCCCTACATGTCTCACAATTAGGATCGTCCCATTTTTTGTTTCAGTATGCACCCTACTACTGAAGTTGTCAACCCCTCTGAACTTTCAAACTGTTGTATCTCATGAAGGAATTTTTGTACCAAAAAACGGATGTCATATACTTTGATCAGCTCATCAAGATCTATCCATAGCCGTTGAATAAAAATTCTATCTGTATTAGTTCAAAAGTTGACCTTTTTTGCCGTAGGCCAACTTTCTAATATCACCACTTAGAAAGTAGCAAAGGACAAAGCTCTGATATCTTTAGCAATGAAAGAACTTTTGAAGTATAAGAGGTATATCTGATACCAATTTTCTTCCTCAATTCCAAGTGTAAGAAATGGAATGATAAAGTGAGCAGAAATCACGAACAGAAATGGATAGAAACAATAGATGGCAGCACTTTCGGACCCGTGGGAAAATGCCACTTTTTTATTTCTGTAAATTTTTCTGTTTATCACTGAAAGAAGATATATTGGCTGACGGGCCGGGGAATTCCCGCACATATTTCGCACTTATAGATTTTAGTCCATCGTCAATTTAAAACTGGTGCCTGTCAGCTTGCCTGCTAGAACGGAGCTTTCCACTCGAAAGCAGAAACATGGTTTGATGAAACGAAAGCTTGGCTGCATAACTTCAGATAGTCCTCTCTGACATAGGCTATACAACTCCCCTTCACTTCACACACCGTAGGCTGTAGCTCGTGCACAAGCGAAAACCATCCTTTTTTGCCCCAGGCAAGAGCTCTACGAAGCTTTCCAAAATGTAATGTCATATTCATGAATCCGGCCGAAGGTCCACACTTTCCGTAAAAACCGCAGACGTTAGACCCTTACCACTTTCTAGGAATAAGCTGAAATCGAGGTGCTAGGAAAAAAAAACAAAACAAAAAAAAAACCACGACAAAACCAAAGTGTTGCTCTCGCAACACAATTACTAACGTCATTCACTTATGTAGGATCACATTGATGGAGTTATGGACAGGAAGTTTCTAATCGCAGAACAAAAAATTAGAGGAAATGTTTTCAAGCGTCAGCAACGGGGCAGTAATTAACAAACGGCGGATCAGGTGGTAGTGTTTCCGCGTACGTCATGCTAGGTAGCCTACAGCAAAAACCTGATATATCTGAAGTATGTCAGGCGTAGAATGTTTTCAATCTATATGCTATAGTTTGACATACATAATATCTCCGGCCGTCCTCGCAACGTAAAGTTCTACTTACCTTACCTTAGACTTTACTTCCTCTTGTGCCGCCAAAGGTATCCAAGCATCCAGAAAGAGCCGTCAGTCATCCCTCATATGTGCTGCTGCCTGGACGTCTTCCAACTGGAGCTGGACTATCGAATTGATGTGTTTCAGGTCCCGTTGGTACGTGCGATGAAGTATATTTTTTGGCCTTCTTCTTCTTCGGGTTCCCTCTGGTTGACACTCCAATACCGCTCTGGGGAGTCTATCTTCCATCCATTGCCCCAAGCAGCGCCATTTTCGTTGGCATATGACATCTCTTACCAGGGGCTAGCACGAGATAGAGCGAACTGCCTGGTTGTTTATGTGGTCCCTCCAGTTAATGTTCAATATCCTGCAAAGACAGTTGTTCTCGAAAGCAAGAATCGTCTTTTGTTGGTGTTGGTGTAGTTTCCAGCATTCACAGCTATAAAGGAAGGCGGAGAGGACGTTACTGTTGAACAGCCTCATTTTCAGTTTCAGGGGGTGCTTTTTCGATCGCCAAACTGGCTTTAATCGATTAAAAGCTCTACTGGCTTGTCCAATCCTAGATTGCGCCCCGTATTCTGGTCTTTCAGCCAATTTAAGTGAAGATATGATGGGTAACTAGAATGTCCTATCTCAGCCCTTCGGTTAAACTTTAACCAGTTCTAATTCGATTATCGGCTGATTTGACTACTTCCTCGCAAATCTTTCGCATAGCTTGCGCAACTGTTATCCCAAGCAATCGAATGTTTTGGATCCCAAAATGTAAGTAACAGGATACCTATGACTTCATAAAAGCTCCCCGTCTCTCCGTCCGTCTGTAAGCACGATAACTCTCAGAGGGAATGAAATATTTTGTTCAAACTTGGTTTGAAGATTCCTTGGATCAAAGGACATTGGATAAATGGACTCTGCATGTTTCCCCCAAATTAAGGGGCGAATAAGACATTGTCTAAAAGATAATTTCTCGCTCTACAGGTAGTTCGCCCGGAATCCAGACAAAACCGGAAAATTTGCTAAAAGTAAAAGCTTTATCTGAAGGTTATTAGAAGTTCGATGTGAAGGTAAGAAGACACGCTGAATCCGTTTATGAAAACTATTTTCTAAACGGACTAAATAGTTGGCCTGCAATCCTGCCAAAAGCGAATTAAAAAAAAAAAACCGGAAATTTCTTAGAAGTAAGTCGGGAAGTTTTGAAACCGAATGAGATAGTTGATATAGGTCTAGGAGCAAGGCATTTTCCGGGGGAGGTAGGGGGTTCACAAACCTCCCGAAACATAAAAAAATAACCGTTTCTTATAGGGTTTAACCAATGGTCTAGGTCTTTTTTGTACTTTTTGGTCCAGCCCGTCGTCAACCCCCTTCCCCCCCCGAAATAAACTCCTGGATTCGGACCGGACTAGGAGACAAGCTGGGTGCAGATCTAAAACTAATTTTCTCGCTGAACAAGCTTTAGTAACAAATCTCTGGAACCAGTTTTCTGTGGCGAACTGTCCCGGAGTAAATCTTAATAGTCCATTTTCGGCATACGATTGGTAAGAAAACTGGTGTAGATCCCGATAGCTTGTGCATCCGACGACTATTTCTTTTCCATATTTAACATGGCCCCATCTTTGACAGACCTAACGTAGGCGTCATTATGACTGCGAAGTTAGCTCGATCGAAAGTGGATATGGTTCCCGAGCACATGACTACACATCGGCCGGGAATTCTAGAGAAGAAGGAATTTGATAATATGACTAGGAGGTTTGTCTTGTTCTGTCTTTTGCGGTTATGTGTCTTCTGCGTCTGGTCTGGTCGTGGCATAGTTACATAATACGGTGGTGATATAGACTTGAAAGGTGTTTACTTTCGCGTGATTGCCCGTCGTGTTTCCAGTTATCGCCCATATGGCCTGTTATTTTGTCAAGGCCCTTTCCTTTCCTATACTGCCATCAGCTAGGAACTCTGTGTTGACCAGGGGTATGTCTGCAAAACGTCCCCGATCGAAGTGTCTCCTGGCAAAAATGTCCCCGTGACAAGATGTCCGCGAAAAAAAAAGGTGAGGTTTCATACTTTCAATCTGGATTCCTTTTCTGAAGAAAGCATTATGCAGTGAGCAGTTTTGTCATTTTGTTCGCCATTATTTGATTCATTGACACATATTCATATACGACTCAATGATTTCCTTTTTGTTCTACATATCGTTAAATTTATACATGTTTCATTGGTCATTAAAGCCAAACTGCCTGTGGGACATAGGAAGATATCCATTGCACACCTGTTCGAGAAAAGTTATATACTTATAATAGGGCCTATGAGAGCAGATTTTTTCAGGGTTCAGGTTCATTTACTTTCAAATAATGAAAACAGCTAACTGTACATAACTTCAAAGCAGAGAGTAGGCTCGATGGCCAGAAGATAAAATTAAAAATACAACTTATGCATGGTCAGACGCAACTGTATACAACATAACAGCCACCATCCGGTCCCAAGAAAGGGGAGACCTAGCAAGTAACCTCCACATTAAAAAAAAAAAGACCAGACAACAAAGAAACTGTCAATACTCAGTGAACAAACCTCAATTTAACATGAAATAATCTCAATACCGTACTCAGTTTAATTTTTTCCGAAGCATACCTCACTCGCCGACTGTTCACAAGGATTGTGTGACGCTCCTGTTTTTCAGATATCTTATTCTTCGTGTTCATGAATTGCTTGTATTTGCATTCACTGCATGGTTTCAGACCGCTGTTAAAAAAAAAAAAAAAAAAAAAAAATAAGAATTGTCTTTTGCGGTTCCTTTAGCCTACCAGCAGCTTCAGTTGCTTACATGATGAATAAAATCTCGCCGATGAAAATGTTGCTTTAAATTCAACAAAATCGAAAACAAAACAAATTGTAATGAGACTTGTCTTTTGCGTTTCCTTTAGCCTGCCATCAGATTCAACTGCTTACATGATGAATAAAATCTCGCCGATTAAAATGTTGTTTGAATTCATCGGGAATTATCATTAGCACTTGACGTAAACTGACGTCGTATTTTCCCCGTTGTCGGATCTCCAGGCCACGTAATTTCCAGACTGCTCTTTTGTGTTTGACACCAATGTTCCCAGTAGTGAATCGTATCTTTGGTCGTGAGACATTAACAGTATACGAGGAGCAATGGGAACATTGTACATGTTAATGTTTGTAATTTGCCTACTTTTGGGTGTAGTGCATTGCACCCCAAGTAAGTAAAGCTTTGGCTTGTTCTGTTGTTGGGGTGTAGGCATACTGCCAAGCCTGATGAATACTGGCTATGGATGGTATAAATGAGCGTTTGCTGTTCTGCATATAAACCCACAATGTCTTGGTACGATAACGAAAACGTGGAAGAATTATTAACAGTTGACTAGAAGCATTGCCGATTAGGAAATGGTCACAGTTAGTTCATGAGCCTTCAGTCCAGGGGTTTTTCGTATTTGTTTGTTTTGCTTTATGGTAAATTCAGCTACAAGACCGTTTTGTCTCCTTCTGTGTTCTTGTAACACATGCTTTTCGACCATCGGGAATAGTGGCAAGAACATTGAGAATAGTGACAAGAACCCTTGTTACTGAAAGCAAAATTCTTGAAAGAAATATTCAGTTTCTTTTTTGTTCCAGAAAGACCCATTCCCGAGATACTCTGTACTCAACCTCCTGAGACCGGACCTTGCAGGGGTGCATTTACAAAATTTTACTTCGACTCCGAGGAACAAGAGTGTAAGACCTTCACCTATGGTGGCTGCATGGGAAATAGCAACAGATTTGATTCCTTGGGAGAATGTTTGAGAACCTGCCAGAAGTCACTGACGGCTCAGCCTGATTCTTATCCAAAAGAGAGGGAGTCCAAAGACGCAAGTCGATGTAAGTTCCGTCGTTTTCCTAAGTTTGGGTTTTACACTGGCATTCTAAGGCCGTCGTAACCGTGGTCGTCCCCACCCGGCGTAATATCATTGGCTGAAATGGGGTCGCCGTCACTACGCCCACCCGTCAGTTCGCCCACCCGTCAACTCGCCCACTTCCAAAATCCGACAGTTCGCCCACCCGTCAGTTCGCCCACCCGACAGTTCGCCCACCCGACAGTTCGCCCACCCGTCAGTTCGCCCACCCGTCAGTTCGCCCACCCGTCAGTTCGCCAACCCGTCAGTTCGCCCACCCGTCAGTTCGCCCACCCGTCAGTTCGCCTACCGTCAGTTGACCTAACCGTCAGTTGACCCACCGTCAGTTGGCCCACTCCTGAAATCCGTCAGTTGGCCCACTCTTGAAATCCGTCAGTTGACCTAATTCTGAAATCCGTCAGTTGGCCCACTCTTGAAATCCGTCAGTTGGCCCACTCTTGAAATCCGTCAGTTGACCTAATCCTGAAATCCGTCAGTTGGCCCACTCTTGAAATCCGTCAGTTGACCTAATCCTGAAATCCGTCAGTTGGCCCACTCTTGAAATCCGTCAGTTGACCTAATCCTGAAATCCGTCAGTTGGCCCACTCTTGAAATCCGTCAGTTGACCTAATCCTGAAATACGTCAGTTGGCCCACTCCTGAAATACGTCACTTCGCCTAATTTAAAATTCCGACAGTTGACCCAACTTTGCGGGATCATTAAATCCACGAAAAAGGGCCGCGACCCAGGGGAATAATCAGCCCAACTCGACCCTGTCATTAAAGTCCACGAAAAAAAGAAACGCAATACCAGGAGATTACTCAGACGGGGACGACCTTTCTCGGTTAATTAGGGTCAACACGAGTTGCCTATGGGTGCAACTTTTATGTTTACGTAAAGAAGGATATGACGATGGGTGAAAAAAAAAGGTATTCAGACAGGTTGTATTAAACATTTGAACTTGGTAACGAGGATGTTGCTAGTTCATACACACGCACATTGAAAAGTTTTTTCAATGATGTGGAAACAAAACGAAACAAGAGCTACGAGCTCATATGGCACTTGTTACGAGTAGGTGGTACAAGAAAGTAGAAGATAACTTCACAAAACACCCCGCCGTCCAAAAATGCGGTTCGGACCTAGAATTAGGATATCTAGTTTCACTCAAGTCACCTCCAAGTCATCGCCAGCCTTCCAAGTTTAAACTCAAGAAATCCACTCGTTATGAAATAGGAATAATGAAAATTATCCCTAGGCGTGCCCAGGATTTCCGGTTCCCCCCTCCGGCTTCCGCAAAAGTCACCGGATCCAATCCGGATTTGAACTAGGTCGCCTGAGACTTTTTTAATTTGGCAGAGTAAAGCAGATAGTTTCGATCAGTATCGTCAAAATAGATATGCCTTATAGAGGTATATCTGAACTTGGTTTTCTCAGATGATTAGCCTGGCGAAGACAAGACCCGATTGTCTGGACCAAATATCTAATTTTTGGGATCCCATCGAAACCTTTGGTCTTGTTTCATGAGAATTATATAGTGACGAGCGGCTAGCGAGCCACCGTGTCACGTTTAGATTTAACTCACATGTCTAAGATAAATCCGTAACTGGTCGCATCAAATCTGTAGTTTCTAATGAGATTTGCTCATTCCTATATTGTGTACTTTTTTTTGGGGGGGGGGACAAAGGTACCGAGGGGGGTCACCAGAGGATTGTTATCACCGCTGGGGGTCTAGCTGCCTCCTCTAAGCTTTCCAAACCATATTATATTTTCGTTTACGAAGCCGGTTGCTACTGCAAGAGCGATCATGTGCCTGACGTGCTTTGTTACTCGACTCCACTGCCGATGATCTGGGTAGACTGACTAGAAAAAATCCGAGTCTGTTGCAGGCTAAACCTGAACCTTCTTGAACACCATCTTTCACGAAGATTACTGGATTTTTTTTTTCAAGAATATCCTCTTAATATATGGGATCCCCAAACTGGCAATAGATGCTGCAGTCAGCAACCCTAGGTTTATCCGTGGTTAACGGCACAAGTAGCTCAAGGTTGGAAAATTCTGTGCGAATCCACGAAAATGCAAAGTAGCTTTTGAATATTCGGGTTGCTCGGTTGAAAGCCGTCGGCGAAAAAAAATGATAATTCTTACACGCCTATAATCTCATAATTTAGCTTAACACCAAATGTAATAATAAATAAATAACATTGATGACCTATTTAAATTCAGTTTGTGGGCTACGTAAATTAAGGAAAAAACATTTTCCCCCTAACAAGAGGACACTTTTCGTATAGATTTGAGACTCGTACATTGCAGATAGCTTGCAGATATACTTGGAGGTGGTACACGGAAGCTTGGCACTTAAGTCTGCATTATATTATTTCTATTCTGCTTTAACTTTCCATTTCCGTGTGAACTACACTGTAAAAAATTTCTCCGAATAAGGATGCAGTATTTGCTACTGGGGTTAATCTTATCTCTACTGGGATAAGATTAATCCGAATTTGGGGTAATCTTATCTCAATAAAGACAAGATTAATCCCAGTAGCAAATACTGCAAGATTTAAGTCGTATTGCCAATCAGAAACCTTCACTGCTCGTTACTCTAATTTTCCTTATTTTACTTTTCTTTTCATCTAATAGATTTAGAATCTCGCAACAAGCTCCTGACAGATATTTACGTAATTTTCGGCTCCTTCTGATTATTCCCCTGGGGCCGCGGCGCTTTTTCATATAACACCTTTTTTCCACCCATTGCGTAAACATAAAAGTTGCACCATAGGCATCTCTTGTTGCCCCTAATTAAACGAGACACGTCATCTCCGTCTGAGTAATCTCCTGGGATTGCGTCCCTTCCCGAAGACTGCCCGTGAATTCGTGTCACTGTCTTTTTTTCGTTGATTGTTTCCACATCATTGAAAAAAAAAATCCAATGTGCGTGTGTATGAACTAACAACATCCTCATTACCAAGTTCAAATGTTTAATACGACGACCTGTCTGAGTACCTATTTTTCCACCCATCTTCATACAATTCTTTACGTAAACATAAAGTTGCACCCATAGGCAACTCCTGTTGACCCTAATTAAACGAGAAAGGTCGTCTCCTTCTGAGTAATCTCCTGGGATTGCGTCCCTTTCTTTCGTCGAGTTGGGCTGATTATTCCCCTGGGATCGCGGTCCTTTTTTCATGGATTTAATGATCCCGCAAAGTTGGGCCAACTGTCGGAATTTTAAATTAGGCGAAGTGACGGATTTCAGGATTGGGCCAACTGACGGATTTCAAGAGTGGGTCAACTGACGGATTTCAGGAGTGGGCCAACTGACGTATTTCAGGATTAGGTCAACTGACGGATTTCAAGAGTGGGCCAACTGACGTATTTCAGGATTAGGTCAACTGACGGATTTCAAGAGTGGGCCAACTGACGTATTTCAGGATTAGGTCAACTGACGGATTTCAAGAGTGGGCCAACTGACGTATTTCAGGATTAGGTCAACTGACGGATTTCAAGAGTGGGCCAACTGACGGATTTCAGGATTAGGTCAACTGACGGATTTCAAGAGTGGGCCAACTGACGGATTTCAGGATTAGGTCAACTGACGGATTTCAAGAGTGGGCCAACTGACGGATTTTAGGAGTGGGCGAACTGACGGGTGGGCCAACTGACGGGTGGGCGAACTGACGGTAGGCTAACTGACAGTAGGCCAACTGACGTGTGGGCGAACTGACGTGTGGGCGAACTGACGGGTGGGCGAACTGACGGGTGGGCGACTGACGGGTGGGTGAACTGGCGGGTAGGAGAAGTGACGGGTAGGCGAACTGACGGATTTTTTGGGCCAACTGACGGGTGGGCGAACTGTCGGAAAAAGTGGGCGAACTGACGGAATTTTTAGGCGAACTGACGGGTGGGCGAACTGACGTGTGGGCCAACTGACGGGTTCCCGCTGAAATCGCCCAAGTGGACGATTAAGACACGTTACAATGGTAACCATATGGCCAGTGGAGGACCATATGGCTTCGGCTGACAGACCGTCGACCGAAAGAAAAGATGTGACGTGACAGATTACAGTAGTTCGAGTGGTTAAAAAGATGGGGCAAAACAGCGCGTTCACTTTCCGAACTTCTAATATATTTTATTTATTTATTTATTACCCGCTTTTTGATATAGCGGAGTAAAATATAACAAAGTAAAATTTACATATGCGAACACTAAACAAAACAAAGTAAGTAAATATGGCTGCATTCTTCATATACACTTTAAAAACACACTAAATACACTTAAAATTTCGACACTTACACTATACGGTTTTATATTTGACAATTGCTTGCCTTAATTAATGTGATTCCCCATTTGATTTCCCCCTTCGTTTTGTTGTTACAGAACGCAACTAATTATAAAGTCGAAGACCAAATGACGACTCGTTGGAAACGTTTTACATAAAATCGTAACTTAGGCTAAATCAATTGTGATGTAGTTATTCCCCGTCTTTTACTTACGTTTTACAATCCGCTATAGTTCATTTCGTGGGAGAATAACGGCGCTTAAGTATTCCATCATATTACAAATGTGTTCTATGACCGTCATTAGTGCTCATGAGATGAATCTCACTTCCATGCCTATGATCGACCAACTTCTTTCCTTCTTTCCTTTAGCTGGTATTACCAACTTTTTACTTAGGTTTACCAAGAATTGCGACGGAAGTGTTCCGAATCTCCCGCATGTCCCGAAAAGAATTTCTGTCACTCCATTTTCGCTGGCAAATGAAATTTTAACCGTTCTGGAAAAAAAATTAAAAGACAAAAGTATTTAAAAATTTGCCCTCTCGAATTATGACCAATTGGATGTATTAGAATTTTTTGGAACCTCATCTTACTTGACACCCATTCTTTTGTCCAAAGAAAAGCATACACAATTATTGATAACTCACCGAGTATTTCATCTTCTGGTTATTCGTCAGCGTCGGCGTAGTTCGTCTGTCTAACACTTGTTTACTTTTTCAGCCAAGGAAGCCATGCAACTAGCCCAGTCTCTGCTGTCGAAGATGGAATCACTGCTCGGACAACCTGCCGAAAAATAAAATTGAGAAGCTTTGCTTATATGGTTATTTTCGGGCATGATTACTATGTCTTCAAAATGTGCCAGAACTCAAAGGAGTGCAAATACTTCGAGTTCTTCAAGGGCGAGGTAGGACTTAAGGACGAGTTTCTTGAGTTCAAGCTTAAATCGGTTAAATAAAACTAGAAAATCAATAGCTCATTTCAGTTCCTTTTCTGTCCCTGAGGGCCTATCACCGAATGACGGACCCCTTAGTTTATCTATTTCATTTATAGTTTGTTTTGCTTTCTTGAAATGAAAAGTAATTGTCAACATTACTGTATTTTACTGTACTCACCTGACTTCGCCCGCGAAGCCCCGTATCAGAAGCGTGCGGTTGACCTAGGAAAACAATTGATTCTGCTGCGTGAACTATATTATATTGCAAGCTTTTCACATGTAGAAACTGCCGCATTCAGGCCCGAACTGTCGGAAAGAGAAGCTGGATGATCGATTTTACATGCCTTCCTACTCCTATGCCGTAGTTTTCGCTGAATTCCCTCCGAAGTATAAAAGAATCAGGAAAACAAAGCAAATCAAGATGTCTGCTTACCCAGCTATCTAACAACTTGATCAAGGTACTATTAGCACTACCCAATTTTCAGTTTCCCCGGGAGCAAATTTGCTGATTCAGTGCGTATCTTGGCATACAAGTACTTTTACTTCTCACAAATTTCCATTTTTTATTTGCTAAAGTCCGGGCAGGGGTGGCCCGAATCACTCAGACCAGGGGGCGAGACCCTTCATTTCAACGACTGGATCGCAATATACGACTCGCACGTACCGACAAAAATGAACTGTTGCCACCTCGCGGCAACGGCGCACATTCCCCGCCAACAAATAATAGAGCCGGTGTAAAACTAACTGCAATGCATCCGCTAAAATTACTCTTGTAATCAAAATTTGTTTGTACATACATTAGGAATCTCAGCTTTATCTTTCAGCTTTGGCTAAAGTGGAAAGCTTCCAACGCCTGTATCACACAACACGCGGATACTGATCCGCGTGTTGTGTGATAGTTTTGAGCCTTTTATTCCCTTGCACTGCACATCTCCTGATCGTTGTGTTGCGGAGCAACACTACGGCTTTCGTAGTTTTTTTTTTTTTTTTTTTTACCGTGATCAGCGACCTGTAGCTCCGAAGCGGTAAGAGCTAAAAATTTGAGATTTTTCAGAGGGAAGGGAAACGTGAAACAGAGTAAAAAAGTTCCAGAGAAGTTCCTAAAATTTCTAACAGTTTTCCAGGAAAAAAAATAAAACCGTTTTTTCTTAGAAACTCTGCGTTCGATGTTTGGCGTCAAGTTAAGACGACCCTAGCTTCGGAAATAAACTTGTTAGAAATACAGTTATGCTGAACTCATGTAGAACTTTCATTTGTCTCTTCGAGAACCGGAGCACAAAATTTCGTAGCTCTTACAGATTTCCTGGATATAATTCCGGAAAAGTCCATCTCGTTCCGATTTTTTTTTGAATTTTCTCAAATTTTCGATTTTGACGTTTCTTATATTTTTATCGAGTAGTGCTATGAAAAGTATGCAAGAAGAAGTGAAGTGTTCTATATACTAAGTTGCTTCGTTCTCTAAGAAATAATTTCCGAAGTTTCGACGTTCTAGAGGTAACTTCTGTTCTGGACCAGCTAGAATTTTTTTTCCAACGCGGTTCGACAGGTCTCGATCTCCTAACAACTGGAGCTTACAATAGTTTCTCCGAAATAAAATTCCTTCTTTGGGTGTTTCTATTTGGAAGTTTTGTCATGCCCTGGGGGCAATTTAAATTTTTTGGTGAATTTGGTTTGTTTTATATTTTCCTAGCTTAGACCATCAAAAGTTAAGCAGAAAACTATAAGACGTTATTTCCGTATCTCTTTCAGATTTCCCGGAAATAATTCCCGAAATGTGCGTCTCGAAACATAATACTTCGAATTGGCGTCAAGTTAAGACGGTCCTAGTTTCGGAAGTAAACGTTTTAGAGATAAAATAATTATGAACTCATATAGAACTTTTATTGATCTTTTCGAGAACTGAAGCATGAAATTCCGTAGCTCTTACAGATTTCTCGGAAATAATTCCGGAAAAGTCCATCTCGTTCCGATTTTTTGGAATTTTCTTAAATTTTCGATTTTGATGTCTATTTTATTTTTATCGAGTAGTGCTATGAAAGTTATGCAAGAAGAAGTGAAGTGTTCTTTATACCATGTTGCTTCGTTCTCTTAGAAATAATTTCCGAAGTTTCGACGTTCTAGGACCAGCTAAACATTTTACCAAACTCAGTTTAGTAGGAGCTCGAAATAAAACCATATCAAAGATGCTTCAAGATAACAATCGAAGCCGCATTAGAAAAATGTCCTCTGAAGGACATAATGGAGACTGTTGCTCCGCAACTGTGTCCCGTAGGGCACAGTTGCACGTGTTGCTCCGCAACTGTGCCCTAAGGAACAGGGCACAGTTGCTGCAACACTTCCCGTTGCACAGGCAACGGAGGTCTAATTGTCCTCTTTGGCTTGGCGACTGTAGTAGTTGGCATGATTGTTGAAGTGGCTGTTTTTTGTGACAAGGCTGATTTCGGAGTAGTTCTTTCGACTAGCTGGTTTCCCCATGCGTTAGGAAGGTCCTGCAAGAAGATATACAAGCAGAATCATGCCCTTCGGGACTATCTACAAACATGCGATGAACGTATACAAATTCCGTCCAGTACAAAAGCACATTGTAAACTAAAGGGTGCTAAAACTTTCCGACATTCAGACATGAGTGAATTCTGTACATTATGCTTAAAACACAATCCCTAAGCTCTTCTAAAACTACCACCGCTTTGATTAAATAACTTGGTAGCCACTTCAAGTGAAAACCGTAAGCTGATTATATATGGCTTCGAGTAGAATGATTATGTAAACTTCCTCAAAAATATAATTCCCGCTAATACATTAAAATACTTTGACTAAATACTACAAGTTTCATTACACATAGCTTCGATTAAATATGATTATACTAATACAATACATACGCAAATTAGTACTAAACAGTTTCGTGGTTGATGTGGCACCCTTCCAACCCATAGAGTTTAATGTACAAAATCCTTTTTGTAACCCTTTATTATCATCATTTTCATCAGCTCAAAATTTCAAAATCTAACGAGCTGGCATGATTGGAGATTTTGAAATTTTGAGCTGATGAAAAAGATGATAATAAAGGGTTACAAAAAGGATTTTGTAAATTAAACTCTATGGGTTGGGAGGGTGCCACATCAACCACGAAACTGTTTAGTACTAATTTGCGTATGTATTGTATTAGTATAATCATATTTAATCGAAGCTATGTGTAATGAAACTTGTAGTATTTAGTCAAAGTATTTTAATGTATTAGCGGGAATTATATTTTTGAGGAAGTTTACATAATCATTCTACTCGAAGCCATATATAATCAGCAATCGCTTGCAACTCATTGCAATCGCTTAATGGAACTTCAGATGCAGCTGCAGCCAACCAATTGATACAGCTCTGCAGCTATTGCCACTTGCAAACGGATGAAGCTACAGCCTTGAAATGTTTTTTCTGTTCTGAACTCGAGCACGCTTCATGCAGAGGAATTCAACTCGATCTGTTTTAGGCCCTGAAGGCTAACGACCCAAACCTCGACTTACTGAGGTATGAATGCTCAAGCTGTAAGAAAAGAAGCGTTGCCTTCCTTCAGCTGAAACTTCGAGAGGCACTTCAAGCCAGTGGGGGCGGGATCCAGGTTCCAGCAGCGGCTCCACTTCCCACGCCAACGCAACAAGTCTCCCGTCAGTCCCAGTCCGATTGTGAAACCACTGTGTGCACGCTTATAAAAGCTGAGCGCGAGAAGACGCTTAGAGAAGAAAAAAGCGGCAATTTTGTCGTTTTTGGACTCCCAGAGGCGAGTAGTGGTACAGATGAGGAGTCTGTGATCCAGCTCACAGAAGACAACGATCTAGGTGCACAACTTACTAGCGCTGATATCTCAGAAACAGTGAGAATTGGTGCACCAAGAACGGACGGTAATCCACGCCTCCTGGTTGAGTTGCGTAAAGAATCGATTGAGTCAATGGAAAAGCGGAAAAAAATTCTGAAATTTGCTCCGAACTTGAGAAAGGCTAGAGATGGCATAACGAAAAAACAGGTCTACATAAACCCAGACCTGACCCCTATGCAAAGATCCATTCGCGCCTTGGAACGCCAATCACGCAACACCGCCAACGCTCAAACACGCCCTTCAACTATCCAGAGCGGACAAACGAATTCCTGTGGAAACGGGGCTTCCGGATCTCGCCAAAACTGACAAAAAAACCGACAAAGTCCCCCGTCTTTCAGAAACCAAAACGCTAACACTAAATGTATGTTTTTCAACGCCGATTCTCTTTTAAACAAAATGGAAGAAACTAGACTTCTTATACAACTAGAACAACCCGATATTGTTGCTGTTGCAGAAGTAAAACCAAAAAACTGCAGATACCTACCAACAATAGCAGAATTAAAACTCCCGGGATACTATGCTTACGATGTGAATCTGGATACTGAAACAGGACGAGACATTGTTTGCTACTGTAAGGAAGGACTTGCGGCATACCCTGTCCAGCGGAATGAGAATGCTCCGCAATCGCAAGAAATTCTGTGGTTACGCATAAAAAAGAAGTCTGGAAAATCAACCGTATTGGGTGTATGCTACCGTAGTCCCAACAGCAAACCCGAAAATGACGCTGCACTGTGTAGAGAAATATCTGATATGGCAAGCCGTTCAACCCAGAACTTGGTATTAGTGGGTGACTTCAACTTACCTAAAGTGGACTGGAAAGACCGTTACACGAATGGTCCACCTAGCGGAACAGAGCGCACATTCTTGGACTGCTTCAACGACAACTTCCTTGAACAGCTTGTCAGCGAACCAACTCGCTTCAGAGGAACAAATAAACCAAGTTTGCTTGACTTATTACTAGTTACCGACCCGGATTCAGTCAGTGAAGTTAAAGTGGAAGCACCTGTCGGCAAGTCGGATCATGCAGTTATCGTTTTCAACATGCACATTCAATATCATAAAGTGATTAGAAAACAAAGGCGAAACTACTACAAAGGAAACTATGAAGCGCTGCGAAGTGAACTTGGGGAAGTTGACTGGGAACAGGAATTCCAAGGCCTAGAGTCTCTTGACTGCCTCTACCAGAAGTTCCTAACTATTGTCCAGTCGGCAGAGGACAAACACATCCCTCTGGTGCACCACAGCTCCCGAGCTGCGCTTACGTCTAGTACTGTCAAATTACTAATGGAAAAGAGACAAGCTTGGAGAGACTACAAGTCTGAGAAAGAAATGCCCTCAAGAAAAGAAGAATTCAGACGTCTGCGAAACAGAGTGCGAAAAGCAACCAGAATAGAGGCAAAAAACAGAGAGGAATTATTGGCAAGAGCCGCTAAAGATAACCCAAAGAGTTTTTGGAAATACATCAACTCCAAACGTAAGAATCCCATCACCATCCCGCCACTGAATGACGATTGCTCAAGTTTTCCAGCTGAGGAACCGACAGAAAAAGCCAATGTTCTCAACAGACATTTCTCTGCCGTCTTCACGCGCGAGCCTCCTATAAACAGCACAGAGCAAAATGCTAGTTGCTCCCAGGAAGATCCCTTTCCCCAGCTTCAGTTAAACGCAAATACGGTCCTGCAGAAACTGAAAAATCTAAACACGACAAAATCTCCGGGCCCCGACAAGCTACATCCGAGAATCCTTAAGGAAGCCGCAGCGGTCCTTGCCGGTCCACTGACCTATATTTACCAGAGATCAATGGAAAGCGGCCAGCTTCCAAGAATCTGGAAAACTGCGGTCGTCGTCCCACTGTTCAAGTCTGGGAAAAAAGAACTTCCTTCTAACTATAGACCTATTAGTCTCACCTGCATTGCTTGTAAGATCCTAGAGTCAATAATCTCAGACCACATCCTCAATCATTTGAGGGAAAGAAAGTTACTCTGAGATAAGCAGTTTGGATTTCTCAGAGGTCGCTCAGCCGAAATTCAGATGCTGCTTGCTGTGGAGGATTGGAAAAAGAATATCGACAAAGGATTTCAAATAGACCTTATCTACCTGGACTTGAAAAAGGCATTCGACAAAGTTCCTCACCAAAGACTTATTCAAAAGCTGGCTAAGTACGGCCTCGGCTCGCCACAAACATCAAGCCTTGCTCGGTGGATAGGGAATTTTCTAACCAGTAGAACTCAGACAGTCTCGGTAAAAGGACATCTTAGCGACTTAGAGATAGATGTACTTAGTGGTGTCCCACAAGGTTCCGTTCTGGGCCCGTTGCGTTTCAACCTGTACATCAATGACCTTACAGATGGAATCAAATCCACAGCGCTTCTCTACGCGGATGATACGAAACTTTATAGAGTCATAACTTGTCAGAAAGACTCAGATACACTCCAGGCTGACATCAAACGGGTTGAGCTGTGGATGAGAAATTGGCTGATGGAGCTAAACATTCCTAAGTGTCACCACCTTGCACTTGGAAATCCATCGTTTTCCACATCATACTGCCTGGGAGAGGAAATTATATCCAAGAGTGAATCGGAGCGAGATCTAGGGATAATTGTGGACACAAGAATCGATTTTAGCCAGCATTATGCCTCGATCATAGCGAAGGCGAGCAGAGTTGCGGGCCTGATACGTCGTTCATTCAGGTTCACTGATGAGAAAATGCTGGTAGCTTTATACAAGTCACTGGTTCGACCAATATTAGAATATGGCCACTGCTCAACGCGTCCGTTCTATAACAAAGACCTGGACTCCCTGGAAAAGGTACAACGAAGAATAACAAAATTTCCAGCAGGCCTTTGCTTACTCTCCTACGAAGAGCGTCTCAAGCGTCTTGGTCTACCGGCACTTGCATACCGATTCCTGCGAGGCGACCTGATTGAGCTCTATAACTTTGCCACAATTTTTACGATAATGTTTCAGCCGAGCAAATCGTACAGTTCAATCAGAGCCACCTTCGTGGTCATTCACTCAAGTTGAAGGGACAGCGATTTGTCAAAGACATTGGTCGCTGGACGTTCCAGAACCGAATAGTGGAAGAATGGAATGCTTTGCCGGAAGAGGTCATCAGTTCCCCGTCCATTGACGCTTTCAAATCCAGGCTCGACAGCTACTATGGCCCAAGGGCATTTAGCCCAGAAATGTTTAGAAGAGAAATTTAGTTTATAATTTGTTGTTCATTTTGTAGAGGCCATGTGCCTTATTTTTGCATTATATTATTATTATTATTATAATTATTCACCGTGCACGATAGCACATATTCAAAGCTTCTCGAAGGACGCATAGACCAGCACTCGGGAAATCTGAAGGACCTCAGAAACGATGCGAGCATGTGCTTTTTGGTATAGTTTACCAATAATTCTCTGTCTTTTTTTTCACTCGGGATTTTATCCTATGGCTTCGCGTTCTTACGTTACACCTTGGCCAGGCCAGTATAAGAGGATAAGGATCTTAGTTCTTCCAGACGATGGATACACATTCGACGACAATCTCAATTACAACCTGACACTCAATAGGTTTATTCTTTGTTGCAGATCGACATCCTGAACCCTGCTAGGGTGGGTTGCTTAGTAGTTTATGATCACCATCTAGAACACCCACAGAACCGTATCTTCTCATCAGATTGTTTCGGATATCCGGCCTGCAATTGTAAACGCTTGTTACAGATGGCAATGTTCTAAGAGGAAGGTGTGAAAAGTCTTGAAGAATCGATGACAAGAGTTGTTGTCATCCCTATTATCTTGTTGTCATCCCTATTATCAATCAGCGAGTTTATCTCTCTGTAATGACGTCTATAGAGATGCCGTAAAGTGCAACCGAAATACCCTGAAACAAACTCTATACAGAAAGTCTAATAAATTGGTGATGCGGCAACAGATGCGTAGTCTAGATTTATGACGGAAATCGGAGTGCAGTGCTTGCAGCCGTGACAAAATGTCAGTAGCTCTAAGATTTAATGATCTTTGAATTGCCATGGGACTGGGGCATATTCATAGAAATTTACAGTACCGGAAATAATCTATCCTTATTCTGGATAGTCAAAATTTCTTTGTTGTTTTTGGGTATTTTGGTGGAGCTTCTATATTTCTTCTTGCTTCTTAACCCGGTTTGCTACAATCTTTGCATACCCTGTTTGTTTCTTACGCTTAATGTCGATAAGTGCAGTACCGCGGAAAGACGGAAAGGAACTCGTTACTGTGAGACCAAGCCTTTAAGAGAAACAACATGGGGAATCTTAAAAAAATGGCAATCTAGTGAACGAGTACATGTCCATGATAAACCATCTAATGACGTGAACGAGCACTCGAAAATCTATAAATATATGAACTCAACAGTACGTTTTTCAAGTTTTCATTATTATAGTGGATGACGATATGTTAGCACAAACTTTCACTTTCGAAACTGCAAGCTCTTTATTTCTACATCGCAAGCACTTATTGTACACGACATCTACCCCAGACCAAACACGTCAAGAAAGTTGCAAAGTACAACCGTTGAGACGGCGCTGAACCAAAAATGTAGTGGATTTTGGATGAGGAATCGAGTATGTTTGGCTCTCATTAACCTGAACATGTGGCATATGTATTTAAACAATGACTTTTCCAGATCATCAGACTCCAAGATCATCAAACTCGACAAATGGTTCCGACACGGTCCGTCTCGTGCTAAAGACGGTCATGCTTCAAGCGAATAAACCTCGCTTGTTCGGCTTCCGGCTCTGAAGGAAAGAAAAAGTAACCACGGCTTCACGTTGGTTCGTTGTCTCGATTCTCCAGATATCAAGCGAAACCTTTTATCACATATCTCCAATCTCAAAGGTACGTTTCTCCTGCTTTCATTATTAATGTTTAAGGTTTAATGGAAAATTGCCAATAGCAAAAGCTAAATAATAGGCAACAAATATAAAATAAATAGACACGCATTAACAACTGACAACATCTAAATAATTTACCATCAACAACCAGACTTAATACTAGTATATGCAAATAGATGACGAGATAAGTTTTCACTAGACAAGTCTATCACGAGACAAACATTTCTAGACAAATTTTCGCGAGACAAGTCTTTCATTGGGCAATTTTAAACAGGACTAATTATGTGCAGTGAGGTACCGAATCATCGTCTTTTGCAAGCTCCTTATGGACGTAATATTTGTGCAGTGCCTATTTTCTTCATTCTCCAAATGAACTTGTTTTACATATTATCTCTTGTGGAGCTTCACTCAGTGACAAGGGAACATAAAGGCTCTTTCTGATTGGTACGGGGTAACAACAATATCCGTAGCTTAGCTGGCGTTGCAGAGACTTCTCGTAGGGCATCTTGTCAGCCGTGGAAGTTGGAGTAGCTTGCCATTACAATCTTTCCCTCGTACTGGACATCCTCTGTCAGATTTTCTCGTGAAAGTTTGTCTTGGGATATGCTCCCGTACGAAGGGGCAAAAGCGGACAAAATGATGTTCTATTTACCGAGTCAGATTCTATTTCCATGAGATGAAATTCTATTAGTAAACCAAATTCTATTTAAAAAAAATCAAATTCTATTTACTTAACCAAAATATATTTACTTACTGAAATCACATTCTGTTTACAACAATAAATTCTACTTCGGACGGGCTCGGTCGATCTTGTTCTTGCTCTCGGTCAATGGCACGTTCTCGGTCAATATTTGTCTCAGGTTGGATTGTGTCATTTACATGGTTGGTCTTGACCAAGCCTTTGAGGGCACTTGCTTTCTCCTCATCAGTCTAGCTACTTGTGTTGGAGTTGAAGATATTGGTCGTAGGTCAGATACCGATACATTTTGGTATAGGCTTAATATAAGCTCCCTTAAAACTTTCTGGGAACACCCCATAAAAAAAAAAATTGGTAAAAAACTGCAGCTATTACAGAACTCGGTTCATCTGAACATTCAGTTATAAGTTAATAATATAAATTGAGGTTGTTGACAGTAAAATATAATTTTCATGACATTCAGCCGACCGAAAAACTGACCGACCGAAAAGACTTGCACTAATTGAAGTGAAGAGCTATTAACCCATGTGACAAACCGAAGCTACACGCTTACAACACTCGATTTTGTCCCCAAAATGAACCCATTCAACCCCAGAACACGTCGATCATCCTTCTAATGACTTTTCTACAGTGTTATTTCTAGTTGATTGTATTTTTTTTTTGGCTTTATAATCTTGCATTTTTTTAGTAATAAGTTCCTTTGGAACTCATCATAGTTTGAAGAATTTGATAAATTGAATTCACTTGTTCTGACCGGATCAGAAAGTTGTAAATGCCTAAATTACTTCAGTTAAAGTCAGAAAAAAAAAATCGTTACAGAAGGCAGGATCAGATGACGGAAAAGAGTTATAAAGTTTTTCCCACTCTCTTGGAGAATTTGATGAGTTGCGACTTGCAAGCAGTCATTGGCGCTGCTATTCTAGTTAAAGTTTAACTGAAAAGCCAACTTATTTTTGTGTCATTTAGTTGAATATACTGAATTATTTGGATTCTGCAAAGGATTTTTTGGTTTTCCACTATCTGCTCTAGTTATGACGTTCAGAATATCTGCGGCCGTCCCCACAGCAAAAATTCTACTATGACGCGGGAAATTTTTATCTAAACACAAACAAGGCTTTTCAGTGGGCAGTGGCGATAATGGTGAAGATTGCTTAGTGCCTGAACAAAAAAAAGTCATAATTCTTTCTTGTAAGGCGTACAACAAATTAGAGGTACCACAAATCACACGGAAGTTCGACTATTTGAAAATCGATTATTCCTGAATAGCGGAACAACCAAGTAACGCATTTTCAGCGGGTCTTCAAGCCAATTTATGTGAACAAGTGATGGGTAACTAGATTGTCCTATCCCAGTCCTCTTCGGTTAAACTTTAAACTTCCGATTTAACAGGGAAATAAGATCTGTCAGTAAACTTAGATGGATCGCAGGGTTGCAAGTGTTCATTCTCGTTTGGCGCGAGAAAATCAAGTTAGAAACGATAAAAAACGGGCAGAATTTTATTTTACGACGAGAATTGTGGGCAAAGGTCGACAAGTGTGGATTGTAGCCAATCATATAGCCTACAGTCAAATAGTATGGTAAAAGCGGTCGTCTGAAGGACGATTCACACAAGGAAACTTTAAAAAGTCAATACAAGCGTCTAGCAGGTAGAGCCACTGGTATTGACCGCTTTTAAGATGTTTAGTTTCTTTTGTTTTTTTTGCGATAAGCTCTACCTGCCACAAGTGTTACGACATCCAGCCCAAAATGTTTAGTAATTAGTGTCAATAATTCATGTTAATAATGTAAATAGATGTTGGTAACAGCGTAATGACGTATGTAGATGAAAAGATGAGAAATCTAACTAGTGAAGAAAACAAAATAAGATAAGTGAAATTTTTATCTAATAAGGCGCATATTTAAAAAGTGAAAAAAATGAAGCCTTTACAAAAAAAGGACTCATTATAATTAGGTTAGATGTGTAAATAATGTAAATACTCGTGTAATTAATCATATCTTACGTTTACCCACTAAGGCGTGAAGCCTATATTATTTTGGACCCGTCATTAGTAGTTGTAGTAACACTCTAGTGTATTATTTGTACTTTAAACGTTCATTAGTAGTAGCAGTATTCATTTAATTGACAGTAGTAGTTAACCATAAGTATATAATCAATAGCTATTCTGTTTTGTATATAGTGCGTAATGAGTTATTAATTATTACAGATCGGGAGATCTGTTTTTCCGTAAGTGGGCACCGGATGATCGTAACACTAATATTTAATGACCTGCGAGTCACATCTCCCTCGGCATACGGCACCACGAATAAGATTTAGATGACGAGTGCTAGATTTATGGTCTCTTGGATTTAGCAAGATTGCTAAATATCTTCAGAATCAGAGTAAGCAATATTGGCACAAGATTCAGCGAGATTGCAAATGTTAGGAATCTTGCAAATATCTAACAAGATTGCTAATTCCCTAACCGGGATCACGGAAAGTTATAAAAGCCAGGAGTTGGGACTCGCAAGGGTTAGTTCTTCGAAAGTTAGTTCTTCGAAAGTGAGTTCTTCGAAAGTTAGTTCCTCGAAAGTGAGTTCTTCGTCAGTGTTAACTACTCGTCAATGTAACTCTTCGTCTTCATCTTCAGTATTCAGTGGTAAGCGCAATTCCAGTAGCTGATTTAAAGTACAACTGAAGAGGAGTGCTGATGTACCATTCGTTATACCTGGAGGATTAATAGTAAGCGCTATAGGATTTAGGATTGGGATTGGTACGCCGTTTTAAGGTAAAATTAACACTCATTTATATCTCAACCTGTGTTGTATATAGTTCTACCACCGAAGGTAAAGAGCCCCAATACACCGCCTCCGCGCTACACATCTATTATCTTTCTCTACCGCTATACCTTGACTGGGAGGCTTCTCTTACTTAGTCTTGAGATCCTTTGAAATGGTTTGCTTGAAAATGATCAGCTACAAGATCTATGCACCTTTTCAGATCTTCCGTGTCGAACTTTCGAATTTGTACATCAATCTCTTTTAGAGCTTCTTCTTAAGCTACCATAGATTCCTCTAAGGCTGCTTGTTGGGTCATGTGAGCAAGGATGAGCTCACTTGTAATGCTGGAGTCTATCTCTCCAAACATCCCTACCAACTTTTGTTTACGGGTAAAAAGACCAATCAAGTTGTCACAGTACCCTAGAAGTCTTCTAATGCAACTATCATCAAAATTAGTCGTTTCTTTCTCACATAAAGGCAAACTATTTTGCGTCAAAAAAATTGAAAACCGAAGACTAGTGTTTGCTATAACAACAAACTTCGGCTGCTTAATTCGCTCTTTGATATCGCTGCCTCTTGGACCCGTTGGGCCGACGGTACCCGCTTCTCCGTCCCGATCTCTGCCTGCCTGTAGTTCTGTATGCTCCTTGTGCGAAACAGTCGCCGAATTTAAATAATTTTCCCGTGTGTAGAACACTTCTAATACTTTCTTTTGTCCACCCAAACCTCCGACTCCATCCGGTCCGCCGTCTCCACCTCTAGAGTGTAAGATAAAGTGTTTTTTATAAACTTCCGGACAATCTACCATGAAAGGTCCCGGAGTCCCGCCAGGACACAAGGGTATCCTGCTATTCCTTGATGTCATTTTCCCCCTTGAGAACCAGTTGATTGATATTCGAACCGCCTTGCGTATTCCCGAAATTCTTTGCAAAAACCTAGCGTCACAAACATAAGAACTCTGTTTTTACGACAACCGTAATTATTATTTTAAGATAAATCGTAGTACTGTATTTTTCATAATATTCTTTCGCCTTGTATTCCTCTGGAAATTCACCGTGACCACCGTCTTTTCCTCTGGCTCCAGTTGCACCGTCTCCACCTCTCCCACCGTTTCCACCATCTGCCTTCACTTCAAGCCTGCTACCGGTGACCGCGCCATGGATCTTGATTCCCACCTGTCCTCCAGGGGCACCTGCAAACCTGGGACCAGACTTAGAGGCACTCGGAGGAAGTGTTTTAGCAAAGGAAATAGTCGATCCGTCCTCATGAATTCTTAAATTTCCACTTTCAATCGTCAGACGTCGGACTGACGTATTCACTCGACCGTATACTGACGCCATGAAACATACAACTGCAACTTCTTGGATCTGGTTAAGAATGGTAGTTAAAATTTTCCAATGCACACGGAGAGTCTTTGGTGATCCTTAAATCGTATTCTGGAAGTATCTTCTTGTGTCAAACTGTGAAAATACCCGTCATTTCTTCTACTGATTCCCCTAATTTCAGTTTCTCGATAAGTGAAATTGTCAAACTTTTCAAGTGTTCGGCTCGCCCTCTTTCTGCATAGGACAACTCCTTACGATGGGCTCTACAGAATATCCCTATGTCGGCTGCCAATGCTTTCATGCGACTAATGGCTTGTAGCCCAGAAGCTGAAACGGCTTCAGGGAGCCTTTTAAGCCCAGAAATAGTATCTTTAATTTTGGTGTATACAAATTGGTCGATACATCGGTAACCCTCTGCTGGAATCTTATCACAAACTGCTGAAAACTGATTTATCACAGATTCTGTCTCTGTGGCGGAGACGTTGAAAGCAAAGTTTATTGAGCTCTCAACCGAAGCAAGGACATTACCTTGGATGATATTCCATTCTTGGTCAAAGGTGATCTGCCGCCAGAAATTTACGTCTAATGACAGTTTGAGCATTTTTGTTTTTCATATCGTCATGTATCCTCCGCATTGCTGTTAATTTTGAAGGTAGAGATCTACTGTTTACTCTTTCCGCGATGGCGATCTCCTTGAAAGCCTCAAACTCGTACTCCTTGAGAGCATTTCTCAGTGTGACAGAAAATAAGACATCTCGGAGACCGCCGCCAAGGATCTCACCCTCGGTGTTAATCTTCTCGAGAATCAGATCAAATAGATCGACAAGGACTTTTGGCGTTATGGTTGTCCCAGCAAGCACACGCTTCTGATCAGCTGCGACTATGGTATTGCAGATTTTTCGAAGGCTCTCTAGAAAGCGTTCACTACCTTCACCAAATATCATTTTGTAGTTTAGTGAGGTGGAGTTGGCAGGAAAAGAAAGGGATGGGATACCGACTACTTCGACTGATTGAAAGCACTGTCGCAGCTTATTTCTGACGTTGTTTCTCTTTAGACTCTCGATGGACTATCCATAAGTTACCTCGTCATCCATCAGCTCGTTGGTTAAATCGTTGTCACTCTTGTTGCCTTGCATTTTGTTTACTACAACAAACAGCTTGCTCAATCAGTAAATGTATCAGTAATGACCCAGATGATTATGTTAGAGAAAAGTAGAGGCGGGATGGTTACCGCAAAGTCAAAATCGTCACCCCGTACTCCCATGCCCTCGCTGTTAGTAAATATGATAGGAGTTTCCTTTGTGTCAGGTAGTTCTAATTGGATCCCGGCCCCGATACTAATGTCCGATATATAATCCACAACGGGTATGATGGGAGAAATGTCAATGCCAAGTGTCGTTGTGCGAGTGCTTCTTCTAACCTGCTTAAAAATCAAGTCATGTCCGGACAGCAAAGAAGCCAATGTCGATTTCCCAGTCCCTCTTAGTCCAAGGAAAGCAACAATTACTTGAAACTCCTTATAAAATTTGCTGAGATCTTCAAGACGCTTTCTGCCATCTTGCTCTAGTACCCCCTTCTTGAAATGCGATTGAAATGCAGTCCCGACAAGGTGTAGCACTATAGCGTCCGACCCATTGTTACTCAGTGTAAACTCATTGTCATCGCTAGTGACTTCGTTCTGCTTACCAAACAGCCAAATTTGCTGCCACATTCTATTGCTGAATAGGGAGACTCGAGTTTTGAGTAGGCTACCAAACCTTGAAGAGTTGGCCCAAACGGAGCGCCGACAATGAGGTACTTCGTCGATCCTTCTGCTTTGTAAGTGAATGAGCTGCCAATAAACAGGATGACTCCCTTTTGTTTTCTTTTTGTAATAGCCTGAAAGAACGAGTTATGATTTAGACCACAGCTTCCAAACCTAGGCAGTTAAGCCAGCTCAATCTACATTTTAGTAATAGTGGGTGGTGCCTTTTCCATGCGTCACCAACAGAAAACGGTGGAATTTCGCTGTAGGAAACGTGATTTCCGAGCAAGCGGTATGACTTAATGCTGTGTAATATGTGAATGCAGATCCGATTGGCAAATTCCGTTCTTTATTTCAAATTGACGAATCGCAAGTCGTCAGGAGTGCGTAGTTTCTAATCTGAAACAAGTTCAGATTAGACAACATCGAAGTTTTCTATAGAACCCCCAAAAATATAATATTTCTGGATTTCTTGATCCAGACAATTCAATCTTGTAGATTTCCGAGTCTTCGCCAGACCCGTTTCGCGTTTTTCATTCATCCACAATTAACCGCTTGAATATATAATTTTTTTTACCGTTTTCAAGTTTTTTTTGACAATCTACGGCCAAACAACTAATCAAATGAGAAAACCAAGTTCCGATTTGGATTCAGCAAGCAAGTTTGCTCCAATATCTCATCTCTGATCGACTTCAGAGTGTTCTTTTCGAAAGCTTTATTTTCATACCAAATTCCTCGATGAGACAATCCTTTCGATCAAAATTTCGGGATCTAGGCAAATTTTGCAACCTTATTCTGCTGAATTCTATTCAGCATGTCTCCTTACCACAAATCTCTGTTCACCCAACCACATGAGGGACATGGACCTGAATGTGCAAAAATAAAAGTTATTCATGCAAAAGCTTCGATTCAAAACGCGTTTACGAAGAAGTAACAATGGCAATAGCAACTATATTTCGAGAGGAAGTTTCTCATCTTTTCGAGAAGAGTGTCTCATCTAATACACTTGGACTAGATACTTTTTGAGATTTTACTCGGTTTTACTGTAATGTGTCTTCTGGAAACAAGCATCAGATTCTTATCTTCAAAGAAATATTCGGCAAGGCACTGACATGAACATATAATTTTTCTTGTTGAATAGGTTCTGAGAGCGGCGAAAAATTCTAGGTGACTAATTCAAAGTAATCCAAAGAAGCCTTTTGGTAACTAAACAAGGTTAAGCGCGTCATTCGGACATGGGTGGAAACCCAGAGTGGTGAAAAATACCCAGTGGCGAAGAATCGGATTGGCGCTAAAGCACTGCTACGGGAAAGAAAATCCTCTCTCTAAGTCTAGGAACCGCAGGGTTACGTATAGATTGTTCTCCGAACCGATGAATTACACTCTTGGCCTTTTCTTGAACCTATAGAGAGATAATTTTTTCCCCTCAACCGTTGAAGTTCATCACATTAACTGAAACCGGTCCATCTCAATGCACAGCATATCTAGGTTTAGGGCTTAGGACTGTTCTTCCTGCCGGCCATCCCCTTAAAAACCTACTCAACAAGTAGCAAATTTGAGTATTTGCTGTTCAGATGTACACAGTTAAAACTTATTTTTTCACGTAACTGTTCTTGACTCAGTTGTTTTTTTTGCTCAGATTCTCTTAACAAATTAAGCATTGTCTGTATTACCGACGTGTCTTAAATATAACAATGCGAAGATGGCCTCTGATGACGGCACAGGTTTTTGTGAAAAGACACCTCTGCCTTTAATCTGGGACGAGCTCTTTTAATGTTTCACGAATAAACATGCTATCAAAAAGTCCAGTGGCAAGTCACGGGTCTTAACGCAAAGTTCATCAGGGTGAAGAGATGCACAGCACAGAGGGAAAACGCAACTGAAACGTCAAAGATAATATATTTGCTTATTATTGTATATAATATTGTGCTTGTTACGGACTCCGTGACGCTGAATTTAGTTAAAGTATTTGATTCATGTTGGCCGGGAAGGTGGGACACACCATCATTTTACGATGGGTCAGATTTGTAAGAAAATCTCCACGGTATCCAAGGTTATCCATAAATTACTTTCTACCTTGAAAGCAAGGTCGCCAATTCGTCATTGCTTATTATTTATTCACTGATCTCTCGCTGCAGGTCAAAAGAGTACTAGAAGCTTCAAAGATTGAGTGGCTTGTAAGAGGATTAAATATATCGGAAGTAGAAATCATCAGCCAGTTTGACAATTTTTGGTGTCGGAAGCTGAATATTATTTATCTCAATTAATGAATTTTCAAGGAATCGTTCTAACAAATATAGTATAATTTAAGGCGTTTTTTTATTGTAATCTGTTCTTATCCTTGATTCTATGGACATACGGGAATTAACAAGAAAACAATGATCATATGGCATCTGTCACGAGTAGGCGGTACAAGAAAATAGATATGAACGTCACAAACTACAACCGCCATCCAAAATGCGGTTTGAACTTAGATATAGAATATGCAGTTTCATTCAAGTCCGATAATTTCTGGAATCGCCTCGGATGATCTAGGGCAAATTACTATTGTAACATCCATGTATCAGCCCAATAAACCCACTTGTTTGATCCCTAGACGTGCCACTGTTTCCGTTACCTCCCTCAATTGCTCTTATCTCGGCCGAATCTGGCTCGAACACGTGAATGGATCACCTGAAGCATCTTTTCTCACTACCTACCAGGTTTCACTCGAATCTGGGCGTTTTTCGGTCGGTGTCGCCCCCCAGACCATGGTCGGATCCGGTACGGACAGTAAAATATGTCATCTAGGGCATATGCTTACTCTACATTCCAAGTCTCGTGTAAATCGCTGCGCTCGATTGAACCCAATGAGACCCACAAGATTTCCAGGACTCCCCCTACTGTGGCTGAATACGACTTAAAAACATAAAATTCGAATCTCTGAAATCTCCTCTTCCCGTCCAGCAATTTTGACTGCAGCCGGTACGTCGCCTATTAAATCCCTAACGAGTGTTTCACGAGTTTTCCAGTGCCTGCCTCCAACCCCCTCAGCTGTATCGGACCCGATCCGGGCTTGACACGGAACATCAGAGACGATATTTCTTCCCACCTGCCAAGCTTCATTCAAATCTCATCACCCGTTCAAGAGTTATGAATGATACTAGATTCCAAATTCCTTATCTCTTCGCCCTCCCACGATTGTCAGATCGGAGAAACGACTATTTTTAAATCAGTTAAATTTTCATCGTCTAAGTATATCAGGAAGTAGAGAAATTGTGGGATTGCCGAAGCTCCAGGACCCCCAACCTCCGCAAATTGACTGGATCCGGTCCGGTTATGTTGATGACTTATCTAGGACTTACAGTTTGTTCTTCCGACCAAGTGTCATCCCGATCCCTGTACTCTATAAGCGTTTCCCAATATTTCCGGCCCCCCCTCCAACTCCCCCGAAAGTCGCCGGATCCAGACAAGATCTGAATTTGGGCGTCTGAGCCACGAGGTCTATCTAACTATCAAGTTTCATTAAGATCCGGTCATCCGTTAAAAAGCTATAAAATATCTGAATTTTCCGGATTCCCCTCCCTCCACTCATCTCAGATGATCGGATCGGGGAAACAACTATTCTCAAGTCCATCTGTTTAGGTCCCCGAAGTGCCTGCCAAGTTTCATCGTCCTAGCACATCAGGAAGTACCGAGCTCGTGGGATCACTAGAAATTCGGATCCCCCCCCCAACTCTCCCACAGTGACCGGATCCGGACCGGCTATGCCATTCACGTATCTAGGACTTGTGCCTGTTCTTCCCACCAAGTTTCATCCCAAACCCTCGACTCTAAACTATAGTATATTTAACTACACCGTATTGTGTTTGGTTCAGCGCCCCACCGTTAACGCGTATTGCCTCGGGGTGTCGACATAAATGAATGGGATCTGAGTGCCGTAGTTGTTTTTAGTCGGTAGTCGTGTATGAGATTCACAAGAGAGAATAAAGAAGTTTGTTCATGCAGTCAAGTGTTCTTTGTCAAGGGTAAAAGAACAGTGCAAATGGCGACGAGGAGTTAAGAACTTTTCGCTGTGACAGTTAGTGATAAAGACGAACTAATCATGAGTACCGCCATCGGAATACTACACGAATACGTGATCGGAAATGACTTTAGTGATTACGTTGAAATGATAGAACAGTACTTTATCGCTAACGGAATATCAGACGCTTCAAAGAAAAAAGTGACCTTTCTTACAGCATGCGGCATGCAAACGTACAATTTAGTGAAGAATTTAGTTTCGCCCGCAAAACCAAGCGAAAAGACATTTAAGGAGCTAGTTGAGATTGTTAGTGAATATCTCACCCCGAAGAAGATTATCATTGCGGAACGTTTCAAGTTTCGAAAGCGTAATCAAGAGCCCAATGAAACAGTTACAGATTATTTCGGCGCTTTGCGACGGCTTGCAAAAAGTTGCGAATTTGGCATTTTTCTCGATGATGCCCTTCGCGATCAGTTTGTATGTGGCTTGAGTTCATCAGCAATGCAGCGGAAATTGTTAACCGAAGAAACTTTGGACGGTAAAAGTGCATTGAACATTGCTGCAAGCATGGAATCCGCTCAAACCGAAGTTGGCAAAATGAGTGAACAATCCGTTCACAAGATTGAAAGGAGCACTCAGCAAAATGCCTGTTTCAGATGTGGTAAAACAAATCATTTACCAAAGGACTGTTTTTTTGCGGAAAAGGACTGCAATATTTGCCGTAAGACCGGGCACATAGCAAAAATGTGCAAACAAAAGGGGAATGTCGCTAAGCCCCTAAATCCGAAGATGAACAAGAAGAAACCACCGGTTAGACAGATTACTTAAGACCCTGATCCTGACTACTCTGTAAATTCGTCATATCCCGTGTTCAATGTTAAATCGGCGAAAAATGACGAATTCACGTTAGAGCTCTCTGTGGGGGAGAAGAATGTAAAGTTCGAGATCGACACAGGATCCGCGGTAACAGTAGCTAATCGCAGTGCATACGATCGCTTTTGGAAGCATATTGCGCTTCAACCCTGTCACAAGACACTGAGAACGTACTCCGGACATGAACTAAAGACTCTGGGTGAAATTTTTGTCAGTGTCAAGCATAATGGCCAAGTTCAATCGTTACCGATAGTTATCGTAAACGAAGGTTTCGGCTTGCCGTTGTTGGGACGCAATTGGTTAACGACTTTAAAGTTAGACTGGCAAGCAGTGAAAGTCATCGGAGGAGACACTCTCGCAAAATTATTAAAGGAGTACAGCTCTTTATGGATGGTACACTGGGAAAGCTGAAAGGAGTAAAAGTAAGCCTTGCCATTAAAGATGATGCAAAGCCGATCTTTTTCAAAGCCAGGCAAGTACCATATGCCCTTCGTGAGAAAACCGCTGCAGAATTAGAGAAACTGGAAAAAATGGACGTGATTGAAAAAGTTAGCTACTCTCAGTGGGGGACACCCATAGTCCCTGTTATGAAAGCTAACGGAGACGTGAGACTTTGTGGAGACTATAAAGTTACAGTCAACAGAGTAGTTAAAGAGCATCAGTACCCGATTCCGAAACCCCAAGATGGGCTTAGCTCTATCATTGGTGGACGGAAATTTACAAAGCTGGACATGATAGGAGCCTACACCCAGCTAGAGCTTGATCAGAAATCGCAGGATTTGTGCACGATAAATACGCAAAATGGACTCTACAAGTTAAAGAGATTGCCATTTGGAGTGTCATCGTCAGGAGCCATTTTTCAAGAAGTGATTGATTCTGTAGTGAGCGGTTTAAAGTTTACTGCTCATATCTGGGATGATCTTATTTTGTCAGGGAAGGACGATGAAGATCATTTGCGTAATATCAGAGCAGTTTTTGCAAAATTCGAAAGTGAAGGCTTGAAGCTGAACAAGGATAAGTGTCACTTCATGCAGGATAGTGTTGAATATTTTGGATTTATCGTGGATAAGGACAGTATTCGCCCAACACCAAGTAAGTTACAGGCTATTCGGGAAATGCCGGTTCCCGAGGACAAAGACACTCTTGCGTCATTTCTTAGACTCGTGAACTATTATCGGTCGTTCTTGCCAAATATGTCAGAAATTTGCTATCCGCTAAATGAGTTGCTGCGCAAAAATGTCAAGTTTGTTTGGTCCGAAGAATGTGACACCGCTTTTAAAAAGTTGAAGGGTATGTTGAGTTCGGATAACTTACTCGTGTATTTTTAACCGAATCTTCCAGTTACGGTCGCATGTGACGCGTCACCGAGGGGCGTGGGCTGTGTAATGTCCCATGTGTTTCCCGACGGGCAAGAGAAGCCAATATTGTTCGCGTCGCGTTCCTTGTCACCGGCTGAAAAAAATTACTCGCAAATTGAGAGGGAGGGGTTGAGCATTGTTTTCGCCCTTAAAAAGTTGCACGTTTATTTGTTCGCGCGTAAGTTTGTCTTGTACACTGATAACAACCCACTCTCTGTCATTTTCGGAGAGAAATCTGGGTTGCCCACTTTAACCAGTTCGCATGTACAGCGTTGGGCAGTCCAGTTATCTGCTTTTGATTACGAGATAAGGTTTAGACCGTCAGGGAAGCACCAAAATGCTGATGCTTTCTCAAGGTTGTCGGTCGACGTTCCGTTTGAACACAGTACGGAAGACAGTCTGTTTTTGAAGCAGTTGGACTTTTTACCAGTACAGTTGTCCGAAGTTGTTCAGGCCAAGAATGAGTGTCCGGCATTGTCAAAGGTCAAAGATTATGTAATCAGCGGTTGGCCCAAGAACTCTGATGGTTTCTCGCGTGATTATGTACCGTATCATCGTATTCGGAATGAGTTAACCATCGAGAATGATGCTTTATTTCGTGGAATCCGCGTCATTGTACCGCACAAATTCCGGCGTTCTGTTTTGTGTGAGTTACACAGTTGCCACCCGGGCATGGCAAAAATGAAAAGTTTGGCCCGGCTGTATGTTTATTGGCCGTCAATTGACGCTGATATTGAGTTGTATGTTTCCAGTTGCGTTAGTTGTGCGAGCAACGGCTCTAAGCCACCAGCGTTTATCCAGCCTTGGCCTAAGCCTTACAATGCTTGGGATCGCATACATGTTGATTTCGCAGGTCCGTTTCGCGGTTTGATGTTTTTGATTATTTGTGACGCGTATTCGAATTGGATTGATGTACGTGCTATGTCTTCTACCACTAAAGAAAAGAGTATATGCGTTCTACGGTATTTTTTCGTATTTTGGAATTCCCCGTCAGGTGGTAACGGACAACGGCCCGCAGTTTACGTCAAGCGAATTTCGTAATTTTGCGCGAATGAACAGTTTCGAGCACATTCTGACCGCACCTTTCCATCCAAATTCGAATGGAAGAGCAGAAACGGCAGTTTAGATTGTCAAAAATAAGTTAAAGGCTCTGGACAATGAGCAGTTGCCCATTTACGCTTCATTGGATCGCCTACTGATGGGTTACCGTATTACGCCCATCGACGGTCATCTGACGCCCGCACAGTTATTTCTCGGTCGTAATCTGAGATCTAGAATTGATATGATAAAAGAAAAACCCGTGTCGTTTGATTTTTCGGGAGAAGTACGCCAGCCTAAGCGTACAATTACAGAGGGTCAGTCCGTGTATGTGCTTCATTTCCAAGCCCACCACCAAAGCAAGTGGCTGCGTGGGACTATTCACAAAAGAATCACATCGGTTATGTTCTGGTCGAAAGTTGACTCGGGAAAAATTTTGAAGCGCCATATAGATCAGATTAAGAGTAGACCTCAGTCTGACCAGAGTGGAGAAAGTGAGTGGTTCGAATCCACCACTAGGAAATCTCCGCCCGCGGCCCCGCCTCAACCTCCGCCTACATCTTCGACGAAGACCGATCTTGTACCACCGCGTAGATCAGAACATAACCGTCGGCCGCCTGATTTTTTTCAAGCAGGGGGAAGTGTGTAGTATATTTAACTACACCGTATTGTGTTTGGTTCAGCGCCCCACCGTTAGCGCGTATTGCCTCGAGGTGTCGACATAAATGAATGGGATCTGAGTGCCGTAGTTGTTTTTAGTCGGTAGTCGTGTATGAGATTCACTAGAGAGAATAAAGAAGTTTGTTCATGCATTCAAGTGTTCTTTGCCAAGGGTAAAAGAACAGTGCATAAACGTTTCCCAAGATTTCCTGTTCCCCACTCGAAATCTCCCCAGTGTCCCCGCATCCGGTCCGAGTTTTAAAATGGGACATCTGAGAGACGAGATCTTTCTATATATCAAATTTCATTTTGATCCAATCACCTGTTTGTAAGTTAAAAATACCTCACTTTTCCGGACTACTCCTCGCTCCACCCCCCCTCTGATCGAAGATGATCGGATCGAAAAACATCAGGAAGTACCGAACTCACGGGATCACTAGAAATCCGGACCTCCCAACTCCACCACAGTAACCTGGTTCAGTCCGGTTCTGTCATGCACGTATCTAGGACATGTGCTTATTCTTCCCACCAAGTTTCATCCCAATCGCTCCACTCCAAGCGTTTCCCAAGATTTCCTCCTCCCCGTTCAGCTCCCCCCAAAGTCATCGAATTCAGTCCAGATTTTAATCGGGAAGTCTGGGGCACGAGGACTTTCCAAATATCAAGTATCGTTAAAATCCCATCACCAGTTCGAAAGTTATAAATTCCAAAGGATCAGGGAAGTGACTATATCCGACTAAATCATTTGGGCTCATCGCCCTAGCTTATGTGGAAGTGCCCGAATTAGCAAAGCCCGGGCCGACAGACCGACGGAAGGACATATTGCGATCGCTATATGGCACTTGGCCGATGGGCAACTGCCATGAAAACAGAAAACAAAACACTTAAAGAATTTGGTAGTGCAAATAATTAGTTCGATTTTTCAACAAATTTTCCGTATGCCCGCTACAGTAAACAAATTTTTAGATCCATAGTCAAACTATGATCCCAGCCTTCCCATGTCGGGCAATCCGAGCCGCTCAACTAGATGAACCAGCGGTCAGATCGATTCGTGTCTTCATATTGGGTCTTGGGTGAGGCGGGGGTCTATACGTTGGAAGTGCTAAAATGCTTATGATAAAACTTCTTTAATTTTCGGAAAATGCTTTGGAATTGGTCTTTATTCTGAACTAAATTATTAAACAAATAATCATTTACCAATCCAAAAACTTCCAACATCGAGGTTGACATTGGACAATAAAAATATGACTTCAGACCACGAAAATCATATTTGGCAGTGCCAAACGGATCAGTCAGCTAAATTTTATTAGAAATGGAGTTCGGCCCTTCTTGGCTTTTAGCTTAAGTTGGAAAGTTAACTTGTGCAAAAATAACTAAGGATTATAGCTTAAGTAAGCCTGAGAGGACCATTGCCAAGAAGACAAAAAAAAAACAAAGAGAAAAATATCGAAAATAAATTTTACATTGCTTCACACATGTCGATAAAGATTATCTAACACTGAGCCGACCTTCACAACACCTGTTGATCGACGTGGCATTGACAGATTAATCCAAGTTATGGAATCTATATAGTCCACGAGCTTCACAACCTCTTCCTTCATATATGGATATTGACAGCAGCTGACAGCAGTCACAAAACAAACCACAAACAGAAAATTGTCCATCTTTTTGTCGCAATTCAGATTGTTAGGCGACTTCATTGACCAATTTTCAGAAATTTAAAGCTCTCAATTTGACGCTTGGTAAAAATGAGAGGAACATTGAATGACGCTTGAAGGCATACCAGATTGCGTTAGCATTATCGGAAAACAACGCCTTTGTGTTGCCATGCTTCTTAGAGACGCACAATCATGCGTACGTAATTTCCAGACTTCGACAGCAATACCCGATAACCCTAATCAAAGCAAAAAAAATTTAGTATTTGACTTCGCTAAGTCACTAGCCAAAACCAAGATTGGATACGACCCGAGGTACGACCGTGGGATCGTTCAGATAAAAGTGCAAAAGTCGGGGAAATCGGATGGGCAAGCTTAAAATAGATCTCCAACAAGAAGATAGTGTAAGAATAAGATGTGTTACGACACACGGGAATAGATGTAAAATTGCGATACCTTCATTTTATCATGCGAAAATTGCGAATATTCGCTGAAAAATTGTGAAAAATTGAGAAAAATTAAAAACTAAGCTGTAAAATAATATTCTGATCTAAGGCTTGTTGTTTCTACAAATTTTCACGTATCAGATGACAACTGAGGATCTCACTCAAAATTATGCTTCTTCTTCTCCCGCTCTCTCATCCCGTATCACTGACCAAAATACATGTCCAACAAATAGGACCTAATTTTGCAATTTTAGCTTTACTGGAAGTAACGTTTGATTCATAAGAATAAGAAAGGGTTTTACTTTGTCAGAAACTAGGTGATCTACGCTACTGTCTAGATGACCGAATTATTTAGGAAAGCTTGTTTCACCACACATATCTTTTTTTCTCATCGCCGTATGCTATTCCAACAAAGAATCGTATATTATCTTGACGATTTATTACAATTCTGGTGACAAAAATTGAATATTTAAGCGATATTTTATTTTAAATTTGCCAAGCAAACTTAAGGGCTCCGGGGACTCCGTAGAGCTAGCGGCTTTCAAGTGAGTTTCAAGCACTTTAACAATCCCAGGGATTGTTTGACATGGAATTTTCGAAATTTAAGATATTGCCAGATGCACTAAACGAGTGAGTTTCAAGTCCCCCATTAAGAATATCGAATAACTTTAATAAGAAGTCCCCTTTTATTGATTTCGAAACTTATGAATCTTTTCCTTTTTCGTTGCCTTTCCACTTCTTACCTTACTGATTCTCATACTGGACTTCAGATCTTAAAAAAACAAGATAAGTTAAAGAAGGTCCATGCATCATATGCATTCATATCCTCATAAATAAGAAACCCTTTGATTAGGTCGTCATTTCTGCGTCATTTCCCCCGAAAATTGTAACAAAAATTGCATTTTTCCTGCGAAAATTGCGAAAATTCACCATATTATCAATTTTCTGCATTTTTCAATTTTGCGAAATATTTCAATCTTTCGCAAAATTCGCAATTTTCGAGCGAATATTTAAATTTTCCGAATATACGATTGAATTTTTCAATTGCAAAATTCGCTTTTTACATCTATACACACGGGTAAAAACCCCTCCGGGGACCAATTAAAGAGATCGGCCAAGGGATGGTTACTACGTAACCTATTCAAGTAGGATTAAATCAAGTAACACCTTGCAGGTCTGAAGATTAAAACAAGAGCTACGAGCTCATATAAAACTTGTTACGAGGAGGTGATACAAAAGAGTGGACGAGAACTTCACTAAACACACCGCCAGCCAGAAATGCAGTTCGGACCTAGAAGTAGGATTTTCCGTTTCACTCAAGTCTGAACATTTCTGACAACGCTTCCAAGCGATCGCCAATTTTACGCCAATTATCCAAGATTCAACCAAGAAGATCCACTTGCTATGTCCCTAAACGTGCTCGAAATTTTCGTTACTCCGCAGGCCGGGTCCAAATCTGGTTCGGACTCCTAAATGGATTATCTGAAGCCTTTTCCCTTACCACCTACCCATTTTTCACTCGAATCTGATAATCTTTTAGGAAACTCCTGGAAATTTCCTCCCCACCAAGGTTGAATCCGCTTTGAACCTTAAAATGTGTCATTTACGGCAAATGATCTCTGTACGTTCCAAGTTTCATTCATTCGATTTAAGTTTCGTTAAAATCACTTTATTTGTTTGACCCTTATGCGAGCCACAAAATTTTTGGGACTCCCCCCCCCCCCACCATGGCTGAATACGACTCGGAAACATAAACGTCGCTTCCGTAGCTTATCCTCTTCCCATGTATCAAGTTTGACTGGAATCAGAGAATAGCTCATCTGCAAATTCCCGAGTCTCGCTTCGCCCCCCTTCCTTGGCCGGATTCGGTCCGGACGTCAAATAACAAACCAAGGTCGCATAAACTCAGCACTATCCAAATTGCATCCCATTCTGCTCATTCGTTTGGTTCTTGTGCATGTCAAAAACTTGCCGCACCCCTCCTACTCCCCCAGTCATGGTCGCCTGTGGCCACCATAAAGTTTCACTCGAATTCGACCACCCATTTGCAACTGATGGACGCCAATGATTTCTGGATTCCTCTTGCTTCAACTACCCCAAAGATGGTCGGATTCAGGAGCACAAATCTTTCTAGGGTATTTTTCACTAATTTGCCTGTAAGTTTCATCGTCCTAGCACATCTGGAAGTACCCCAACCTGAAAACAGCGAACTGACAGACCGACGGAAAAGTGATCAGCAAATGACATCTGGCCGGAAGTCAAGCGCCATAAGAACAAAACGGGTGGGGACACAGCGACAACTGGGAACCGACTACTTGCCACACCGACATCCCGCAATAGTGACAACTTGCAACAGCGACAACCTGCCACACCGATAACTCGCCACACAGACAGCTGGCCACAGCGACAAGCCGCCACACAGACATCTTGCCAAAGTGCGACGTCTCGCCACATTTATAACAAAAAGTGCTTTATTCTTTATTAGTGCTTTATTTTTAATGGAGCAGATAATTACGGGCAATGCCTACCATTCCGGTTATACCTGCTGACAATTCTTTCGATTCTCTTTTTAATCTTCAAGTACTCGTATGGAAATAATTAAGTCGTAAACAATTGTTAGCGATCGTAAACAATTGTTAACAATTGTTTACAGTTGTTTGCGATCGTAAACAATTGTTAACAATTGGAAACAGTTGTTTCCGATCGTAATTTTACGATCGTTTTTTCCTGTCCATTCAAAACGATCGTTTTCAATCGTTTTTAATTGTTTCCAATCGTTTTCAACTGTTTTCGATCGGAAATAGTTTTTTTTTTCTTTCAAGTCGTTAAATACAGACCTGATTTTTAACAACGGTTATAAGGAAGTTGATTTTTTTTTTAGTTTTACACAATCAATATAGTTTAACTCAAACGGTGAATCTGAAATCCCAATCGTAAACGATTGGAAACAACTGTTTCCAATCGTAATTTTACAACTGTTTACGATCGTCTTTTCAGGTGTCATTAAACAACTGTTTACGATCGTTTTCGGTTGTTTTCGATCGGAAACTGTTGGTTCGGTTTTTAAGTCCTGTTGTGGTTCTCTTGATCTCACGATGATACGATCGACACCCCGCACCGCTCGAGGCGATCAGATAAATACAGCCGCCAAGAGGGGAGAAATGGAATGAAAGTTTAGTACCGTGCTGAATGCCAGAGACTAACGTTATATATGTTTTATGATTAGGCTAGTGCGTAAATAAAGAGTGTGTTAAAAACCCTTATGTCCAACAGTGGTGCAGCGGATTGGAAAGACAAGTGCAACCTTGTTATTCGAACTTGAGCGTCTGACCGTTCCCGTGAAAGGCTGTGTGGCCTACGGGAAGTTGCGGCTAATTCAGGAATTACGACACATCGGACTTTTATAAACTGGTGAAAGGCTGTGTGGCCTACCAGTCGTCAACCTCGCTATTGGTGAAAGGCTGTGCGGCCTACCAAGTCAAAAAAAAAGGTGAGGATAGTCTTTTTATTGCACTAGCCTACGGCGTATAAGCACGGTATTCAAATATTGTGTTGGATGTGAAAGACTGTTCGGTCTACATCCACCTGTTTTTTATTGTTGTTTTGTCGTAATTTACGTCGCGTATTACGCGCTTCTCGGCAGAAAAGCGACGATAAAATTTTTCGAGTTCCATTTTAATATGCACTCGTCGTAAATTGTTTGTATTTAAAAGAGTAGTTGAATTGGTATTTTGAAATAAGGAATGGAGACGGCTTCGGTGAAACAATTCGATCAGTGATAAACCGGAATCGATAAGCTCATTTCAGGAACACAAAACATCAGCCTAGATGTCATTGGCTCCGACTTTTTGCGGCGAGTTCGACCAACACAACTGGATCTCCATGAATCCAGCAACAGCTCAGCCAATTTGTAGACCAGAGCCATTGAACACAGCTGCTTTGTCTAGAGGAACCATGACCCAAGCAAGTGGCGTCTTTCAACAGACGACTCTTGGTATGTCATTCCCTAACACCTACGTATCCCCTGCGTCACAAGGTAATGTGAATCAATCCTTTTTGCCTCAGAATATCCAAGCTAATCCTACTCCTGTTCAAACAAGGGTCTTTGACCCCACATGCATACCATCGGCGTATGTACATGCTACCGCTTTCCCACATCCAACTGGCCAGGTTTACCCCTACCCGAATCATAACTTCGGTTATCCACCTGTGCCAGTTCCTCAGTATCATGGGATACAACAATCAAATGGCCAGGTCTATCCTTACCCGAATGTAAATGTCGGAAACCAGCCTGTGCCAGTTCATCAGCATCATGGAATGCTTTACCCAGCATACGGTATGGGCTATGGAATCAGCCCATATTTTCAAAATTACCAGTCGTGTCAGCATCCTGCTTCGGCAACACATAGCCAGCTTGGTGGGCAACAGATTAATAATACGCTTTCGAGTGACTTGAGCGCCATCATGGCCATGGGCACTCTTTTGCAGGACACAATTCGCCAGGTTCTAAGTGAGCGCGAATGTCATCGGAGCCCAGAAATCAGCAGACAAACTGCAGAGGGTCCCAGCTTCGACATCAGCGCCACTCGATTTTTCCCACAGCAGGAAAATACATCTACAGAAGAGCTGAGTACCTCAAGGATCCCATATCTCACAGAAGAGTGCAGCAAGGCGAAGGTTGTAACCCTTCCCGCCGAGGCAGACTTTTCAGACACCAACGTCAACGCTGTGAAAGAAGTCTCCGTTGTCATAGAATTCAGCTCTCAATTTGATCGTTCATCCGACCCAGGGCCATCAGCTTCGACGATGGAGGATTTCAGTGCCTGTAGACACGTGCCTTACGACCCTCTACCCGACTGCCCTTCCAGTACAGAACCTTCCCTGGAAATTTCTGGGGTCCGGAGGGAGGTCTCCAGCATAAGCTTCAGCCAACTTAACCTAGGTGTAATCAGGTGCTACGAACAGCAAGGAAAAGAAGACAGCGCAAACATGACTGCTTCTGCTGTGAGCCAGCCAGGCTCCTGTATTAAGGTTAGTGGTATAGGAAGCGCGTCTGGCCAAACCTTCGTCAGGTCGTTTTTGTTTCAGCCACAGGAGCCAAAGAATAACCACAGGCTGGAGCGGCAGTGTTTCTTCGGTGAGGAACACTCTCGCCCCTCGACACTCCCTCTAGTCTCCCTGGTTTTGAGTGATAGTTTATCGATTATACGACAGACAAGACTTCCGGACAACTTTCCGATAGAGTACGTGGTTTATTGGTACAGGCTCCCAGAACTTCTCTAGCCTTTTAGCAGTCGCCACAGGCTCGCAATCGAAAAAAAAGGTTAAGGAGTTGAAAAGGGCAAAATGGTCGAAGTACCATCGAAACAAGAGAAAATTAAAAACTAATCTTTCTCTCTTCTTAGGTGGGGAGGGATGTTGTGTTTCGCTTGATCTTACGATGATACGATCGACACCCCACACCGCTCGAGGCGATCAGATAAATACAGCCGCCAAGAGGGGAGAAATGGAATGAAAGTTTAGTACCGTGTTGAATGCCAGAGAGTAACGTTATATATGTCTTATGATTAGGCTAGTGCGTAAATAAAGAGTGTGTTAAAAACCCTCATGTCCAACAAGTCCTGAAACAAGACCTGGTTTTTAACGACGATAGTAGGGAATTTTTTTTTTTTTTTTTACACAATCAAATTTGTTTAATTATAACGGTGAATCTGTTTCCGATCGTAAACGGTTGGAAACAACTGTTTCCAATCGTAATTTTACAACTGTTTACGAATTTTTTTTCAGGAGTCATGAAACAACCGTTTACGATCGTTTTCAGTTGTTTTCGATCGGAAACGGTTGTTTTCGATTGGTTTGGTTTTCAAGTCCTGAAACAAGCCCTGATTTTTAACAACGGTAGTAGGGAAGTTGAACTTTGTTTTTAGTTGTAAACGATCAGAATAGTTAATTGAAATGGTAGATCCGAAATCCCAATCGTAAACGATTGGAAACAACTGTTTACAATCGTAATTTTACAACTGTTTACGATTGTTTTTTTCAAGTGTCATGAAACAACTGTTTACAATCGTTTTCGATCGGAAACAGTTGGTTCGGTTTTCCAAGTCCTGAAACAAGACCTGACTCGTTTTCAGTTGTTTCCGATCGTTTTCAGTTGTTTTCGATCGGAAAAAATTGGTTTGGTTTTAAGTCCTGAAACAAGATCTGATTCTCAACAACGGTAGTACGGAAGTTGAATTTTTCTCAGTTGGAAACAATCAAAATAGTGTAACTGAAACGGCGAATCTGAAATCCCAATCGTAAACAATTCGAAACAACCGTTTTCGATCGTAATATTACAGCTGTTTACGATCTGATTATAATAGATAAATAAAAGCCGTGGAAATGCTTGAAGTTGAGAGCAGTCATCCGTGTTTTTGCTATTTTCACTTTCCTTTGAAGCGCAAAATATTTCAAAAGCAGCTTTCGTAGTCGAAGCCCTCTCTGTAGTGCTAAACCTTCTTCTGGTAATTTTTTAAGAGTGCTACCGTTTAATCGATAATTTTCGAAAGAAAATATTTGCCTCTATATGCTACAACGCAAATATCGATCGTTACTATCGTCAGTTGGATTGAATCACAGAAAATGAAACGCTACGCTAGTTAGAGTTGAAATAGTTGGATAGAAGTCGTTGCCCTTCCACTTGGTGCCAAGTTGCAGTTGAGGGCCAAGGCATAGGGGACTAGGATAGGTCTGAGGGTGGAGGGTGTGTTGAATCGGCAGTCGGGAAACAACCTTTCCCGAATCGTGAAAATACGATGTAAACAACAGTTCCCGGTCATAAAAAGGCGATTGGAAACAACCGTTTCCGATCGTAAAAACACGATCGTTAACAACTGTTTCCAATCGTACAAAAACAATTGTTTACGACTGGAATGTCCCATAATACAATTGGAAAAATACGATCGTTTACGATCATTTAAGATTGGAAACAACTGTTTCCAATCGTGAACAACTGTTCCCAATCGTAAACAACTGTTTCCAATCGTTAACAACTGTTTCCAATCGTAATAAAAAAAAATTTACGGTCGGAATGTCCCATTATACAATTGTAAAAAACGATCGTTTCCGATCGTGTACGACTTGAATTATTTCCATACGGGTATTGTCTCTTCGGCCGAGACGCAGATCATCCTGCCTTTATGGTTCAGTCCACGTCCATGTTTTCTTCGGTCTTGAAACATTTCAGGCAATGCCAAAGACATGGATGGCTTGATCTTATCAGCTGGTTAAAGCTGAAATGCCAACTTTCTTTCTTGTTATTGGTTCGTGGAAGATGACCAGCTACTCGATCGGTCATGTCAGTGAGGTAGTTGTGGTAGATCTGCCTTATTTTCAGGATCCCAATTCCCTTGGATCAACTGAAGATAAATGTCTATCACACTTAATTATATTCTTTTTTCTACAAAATTATTTCTGTGGCGAGTTGGTCGTATGGCAAGTCGTCTCTATGGCGACTCGTCTCTGTGGCGAGTTGTCAGTGTGGCGAGTCGTCTGTGTGGCAAAGTCGTCAGTGTGGCGAGTCGTCGGTGTGGCGACTTGTCGGTTCCCAGCTGTCGCTGTGGCGAGTTGTCTTGTGGCGAGTTGTCATGGAATCAAACAAAACGTATTGTTAGGACTCGGGGAGCGAGTCAGTCTCGAGACCTTTTCATGGACTTGGTCTTGTCTCGTCTTGAAACCCGCAGTTGGCTAAGCCTCGAAATGAAGTTGACGATTGTTAACAATTGTTAAGTTTTTGGAACGCAACCTTTGTCCTAAAATTCGTTGAAATCGGTCTCTCGACTCACATTTTCTTTCGATATAGATTTCACCATGCAGGTAATCAAACTACATCCATGGTCGTGATCAGGATTACAGGGAAGGTGATGACGTCATTACTCTATTTGATCAAGTTAAAAAACGCCACTGAACCTCGGGAAGAACGAGAAACATCACCCAAACGATGACTCAAATCCTGTTTCAACCAGTAAACGGCATTCGTTGGGGATAGCTGTAGTGACGCTTGCATCTCTTCCGTACGGCATTTCTTGATCGGCAGAGATATTCAACTCAAGAGAGTATTCAACTCAATTACCTTTTAGAGGAGAAGGGCCCACGTTCGGCACTTTTTTGTATTAGTATTTTTACAGGGCACATTTCCGCCTGTTTATTGAGTTTAGCGATTTAGTGTTCTTTGCTCATGTCTTGCCGAGCTTAGGAAAAAAAAAATACTTCCGATTCCTATCCTGCTGTGAGCAAAAACGGTTTTCCTGAAGTTGGTCAAAAGTGCGGAACCTGTCCCACCCCTGTCCACGTTCGGCATACAATGGTCCAGGTTCGGCATGTCATTATTTCGGTACTAAGACCAACGGCGAACCATCTTTCAAGTGGTTTTGTAAGGTTTAGTACTGGGAAACTGAAGTTTGTATATTGGGAAAGCAAAAAAAAATACGTCGGACATCACTGAAATAACGCCAAAGACTAGTCTTACGTTACGAATATCATTATATTACACTATATCCGCACTAAAAACAAACTATTTATTTTTTATTGCCGCTCAAGGGTGGAATGCAAACCTAGAACGTGAAAATATTACGTAGCCGATGCACTTTACTGTTATGCCATTCCAGCATGTGGGGCCCACGTTCGGCAGGGGAGGATTGCATTGAGAATTGCATGCCGAACGTGGGCCTGGATTAGAGGCCGAAGCTAGGATTCACGCCAACTTTCGGGAAAAATATTTGGAAGAAAATTAAAGATGCCGTTTATCTCAAGAACGAAACACACAAAATTAAGCCCATCAGAAATCGGCACCGGTATCAGTTTTTTCTTCTTTAAAAATTCGATTTTCTTGAAAAATTCGACTTTTCAAATTTTTGTGAGTCCAAAAATTTTCGATTTAAGGACCTAAAACAAATTATCTCAACAAAAAATTTCAAAATTAAACAGAGTGCCTCCAAGCTACAGTCAAAACATCCAGAACAATTGAGACAACGTCCAAGCCGTACTTTCAGATTTTTTCGAAAGATGGCTCACCTTTAAAATAAAAAAGACGAACCTGGGCCCTGCTGATCGAGGCCCCTTCTCCCCTATACTTAAAAAAAAAATCTTCATTAAAAGCACATGAAATGTCAACAGAAATACAATGAAATGAACTACTAAAGTAGAATCTGTCTATGTACATAGTAGCCTAGTAATTTACATACTATTTTACACAGTTTAAGTGCAGTTTCATCAGGGGTGGTTCGAAGAGGGAGGTCATTCACCCCCGCCCCCTTCCACTGCCTTTTGTTAAGTCGTATCAGTCGTTTTTTTGGCCTAACTATCACTGGCCAACTTCAGTCGTAAACCCGTCCCTGCCAATTCCAGCCGAGTCGTTTAATTTATCTTAATTTATCTTTATAATTTATCAGGGATACAGGCGTTGGAAGCTTTCCTCTTTAGCGAAAGATGAAATGTAAAGCTGAGGTTGTGAATATATAAACAAATCTTGAATCCAAGAAGATTTTCATCAATGTATTAGTAGGAGGGGAATGTGCGTCGTTCCCGAGGTGGAAGCGATTAACATTGTCGATACACGCGAGTCGCTTATTACGCTCCAGGAGTCATTGGAATGGGGGTCTCAGACCCCCTCCTGGTCTGAGTGCTTCGGGCAACCCTCAAGTTTTATATTTATAGAAATTGAATTGAAATAATACTAACAACGGCTGACATGCTACTATTAATAATAGCCTACTAGAAATATCATAACTTTTACCTTTTGTTTATATTGTCAATCTCGTGGATGAGATTTTGGACATGAGACTGAAAAAGAAACAAGTACGAACAAATTTTAACCAGTTTACTCACCAGTTCTACAGAACGATTGGTCATTCACTTATCAACCTTTTTCTTATTCACAAACATAGATACAGTAATATTTCATTCAGCATCCTGGTGGTCAATATAAGAAAGATCAAGAGCTTTCAGTAGTTTCAATGAGCCAGAGCAAAATAACTTTACAGAGTACAAGACCTATGCCTTCCATGCTTCGCAAACGGGCCATGCTCGAAGGAACGTTCACTAAGCTTGCGGTATCTAAATTGATACACACTTACGAACTTGTACATTTCTACTGAAGCGAAGATGCGTTCTGAACGCATCGTGGAAACAGGGGAGGTTGTAAATTTTTTATTTTTATTTACTGTGTTTAGAACAGTGGCTCCCAACCTTTTGTACTGCGTACCCCACTTTCGACAAGTTGCATCGCAAACGTTTTTGTTAGCTTAATTCACAACCTGAGTGATAATTTCACTTGCAATGTCTTTGATTCTTCTCGAAGCAATATTGTTTGAAACAGTATACAGATTAGGCTAGCTATTTTGGAATCAAAATTACTTCATGCACTTTCGATGAGCCTTGTAACCTGCGGTGTCACGCACGGGCTGGGAACACCTGTCCCCCAAAGTGGTCTGTCTGACAGTTAAATGAACAAGACCAAAGGTTCCGATGGGATCCCAAAAATTCAATATCTGATCCAGACAATCAGGGTTTGTCTTCGCCAGATCCAGTTTTCACCAGGCCAAACAGCTAATCACTAAGAAAACCAAGTTCAAATATAGTTTTAGAATGAATGTTTACCCCTATCAGCCGATCGAAACGATCCTACTTTACTTCTGTGAATTTTGCGGTTTCGGCAAAATTCAAGAGCTACTTTAGCAGTTTAAAAAAATTTCCTTGTCCCTTAATTTGAACCCTTCTCCCACCCCTAATTGTAGGGCTACAGGGCCCCTCTACGAACTCGACCTTACCCTCGATCCAAAGAATGCTCACACCAAGTTTCATCAAAATATCTCATTCCCTTCGAGAGTTATTGTGCTCACAGACAGACGGACAAGTTTTCGGACGGGCAGATGGACAACTTCTGCAACGTCAGAAGTATACCTCCGGATCCCAAAAAAACGAGCCGTTGTGAAGCGCCGCGATTTTTCGTAAAAACAGTTATTCGGTAAAACTGAAATGCCGGTTAGTAAAAGTACCTTGTTCTTCAAAAACATTTTGACTAGCGATAATCTGCTGATAGTGTTAGGCTTTCGGCAATAAAAACGAGTGAGGTGAGGCCGTAAACTAGTCTGATTTTGGTTCCATCGCATACCCCTTCGGGTACGCGTACCGCCGGTTAGGATCCACTGGTTTAGAATATGAATTCATCGGAGCATACGCTGGTGAACGACGGAATTAGTCTCAGAAGGGTTCTCTATCGCTTGTGAATCACATTTTTTGTAACTCCTGGCGCTACTCTTAGTATTATTTTGCTCTGCAATGAGCTGAGGCAGATCATTTTTTGTCAGGTCAACCCAGAAGGAAAATGTATCTTCTATTGTTGGACTATTTGTAAAGCTTGCTTGGTACTCGTTCCTCTATCCAAAAACAAAAGCTACTGAAGAACCAACCAGTATCAAGGAACAACTATTCCTTGTGCTGTTAACTCCATGGTTTAACATAGACACAAGAGCTATCAGAACTGAAAATTCCATAACTGGAACAAAATAGACAAATATTTGACTGCATATTTTACAGCTGGAAGTTTTCGGAGCAGGATCTAAAATTCGCTTTTGAGAATTTCAGTCTGGTCAGTCCGCCTGGAAGAACAGATGACTGAGTGATTCTTCAAATTTTCAAAATGAATGGTCTCTTTGAGACACACATACAGTCCAGTCGTCTACACTTTGGAGAATTTCAGTCTATCGATCTGTTGAGATTTTCACTCCATCGTGTTCACTTTCAAGAATTTTAGACCTGGTTAGAACGCCTGGAAGAAAAGATGTCCAAGTGATTCTTATAACTTGAGTTTGCAGATGAATGGTCTCTTTGAGGCACACATAATGACTTCCCATTCAGGGCCATGTTGTTCCATAGAGACACAGTCATTATAAGCATCAGCTGTTGGCTTTCCAGCTGCCCATGCAGTAAAATCCAGTTGCGTTCCGTCACTCCAATGGAATAAATGTTCTTGGGAAAGGTCATTAAGCCCAATCCACGTGTTTTGGTTTGTTTTATCAGCGAGTTCAGCCAGGAAAACTAGCTCTTGCTTGCTATGAATGGAGGCCAACTCCGATCCAGATTTTCTGCAGGTTTGTGAAGCCTGTTCCCAGGATTTAGGCTCTGTAAATAGCAAGTAGCAGGAACAGCTCCTGAGGAAGCACTGGATAGTCCAAGCAGGACTGCAGTACATTTGTCCTATGTTCTTCAGTTGTTCGACCAGTTGTTCGATCTTCTCTTGCATTTTTTTTTTCTCTGTCTGACATTCCTGTACCTTTTTATCTAGGTCGCCGACTTTCTTCGATGAGCTTTTCAGTTCTGCCTCCTTGGCCGCAATTGTCTTGTGCGATTGGACTTTTAGGTCATTCAGCTTCTTCTGCGAGTTTTTCAAGCCTTCATCCTTCACTTTCAGTTGCCCCAGAAGTTTCTCGTCTGTCATTGAACATTGCTGGGACTGGAGTTCACGAACTTGTTGCAAAAGCCTATACGTTCGTAGATCAATCTTCCCTTTAATCATTCCAGAGTTTTTCTGTTGACTGAGTTTCGGTATTATTTCTGGATCAACGACCATGAAGTATGCGATAAGGCCATTCTCAAGAAGTTTTGTGATGCCTTTGGCTTTTTCCTCCGAGTCGATTGACATGGTCACATTCACTGTTCGCTTCGGGTACTGAAATGTCTGCTTAAAACAACACTGCTTGTCGTAATTTAATGATTCATCGAACCCCGACATTATCAGGCCTAGTTTGAGAAGAGGAAGTGGTTCAACATTTCTTTTAATGGTTCCTTTTCTCTGTTGAAAAGTCTTTTTCAGTGCATCGCGTGCAAGACGTTCCACTTCCTCGTTACTTGTGTTAAGAGACAGCGTGACCTTGTGTATGTCAGTGCTATTAATTGACGGGCTGTGGAATGACGGGACAGTAATCTTGTTATCTGTGACTGACAAAGGAATAAGTACAGGTTCATAATAAAATTTCGATACTTTTCTGATCGAACCATAGTACTCCTCATTCTCTTGCATTTCCCAAATTCGTAAATGCTTGCCATAGAACTCGAACGTGGCCGTTACCCCGTCATTGAAGATGAGGGGGTTGTCGTCTCCGTTTTCCTCGGCAACTACTAAGTACACGGCACAGAAAAGGAAAGTAGCCAAATTTGATGGCATCTTTAGCTCCAGTATAACCTGAAATGAAAAGTTGAAAATGAATAAAGGTGAAAGCCCCTGGGGTCAACGAAAGCCTTAGAAGCATGATACACTGAAAAAGTATCTCCAAGGAAGGATTAAAGTTAACTGCAGTATTTACCACTGGGATTCATCTCCTTTCCGTTTTGAATTAACTTTATCTCCGATAGAGACAAGAATAGTCCCAGTGGCAAATACTGCAGTTAATTTTAATCCTGATTCTGGAAAAAATTACAGTGCACGAAAAATTGAAGTCGATCGCTTGCTTCTGTTGAACAGAGTCGAAGCCTGAAGATAAAAATGAGGTTGATTCACTCCTTTCCGTGCTATTTCTGATTTTCAGATCAGTTCTCCAACATAAACAGAAAATAATAAAAAATAAGACGAAACATGTGTTATGACCTGTTTCCCTTTCCCTCCTCTTGACTACGCTCGAACCGGTGAAATGATTGCAATCTTAATTCATAAAGTTAGTTGTTGTTACCGAGCGGACCAAATGACAATTTGCGTGCTTCTCTTACTTCTTTTGGGTGAGAAATATCTATAAAGTGACTCTTGTTTTTTGTAATTGTTTATGTCTTAAGTAAAGTCACGACAACATGAGAAAAGAAATGGAAATAACACACAATCCAAATAGAAAATAATAAGTGAAAGAGAGGAAAGACAAATGGAAGGATCCTATATAGCCTACCGTACAATTTTTGCTTGACGTACAACATTAACCCATGATACAGCGATTCCCCCACCTCAATTGACTAATGTTTGCGCGTTGGATCACGTTTTCTTCTGGAACTTTGATCCCTGACCTCAAATCGACACAATTAATATTTATGTTATATAATATATAATATATAATTTGAACCAATATAGCCTCTGCCATTTTTTTGCAGCTTTTAAAAATTACTCTCCTAATCCAAAATCATAGAAACTCTGCTTGTCCAAAAAGCATGCTTACCTTTTTTCTTTATCCTTAACTGTCCAACCAGCTAGGGAATCGACACCACTGTTTATGTTTTTTTCAATGTCTGGCGACACAGAACTTCTCATTTATCTGTCCTCCGATCATTTTTACGGAGCCCGAATGTTTCCGCCTTTTAGCATGGTAAAGACCTTTGCAGTTGACAAGACAGGAAGCTCCAGCATGTCCCCTATCCGCACATATCGAGCGAGTGTTCCTCAAAATCCTTCATTACAACTACAGGTTATTTGACACTTATATTATGGTGAGCATTGAGAGTGTTAGGCGGATTTGTCGCCCTCTCTTCGGTAGCGTCGGTACACTCAGAAAAAATTTTCGAATGGAAAACTGTTCGGGTACAGAATAATGTCGGCAACAGGCGTTGCAGGGTTACTTCTGTTCACGTACGAAGAGTTTCCGAAACAGCGAGCAAAGGCAACTCTGGTCAGGGACGGAAAACTTCAGTAACCACCTCTCCGTTCACTAGCAGAAAGTTTACTGTTTTCCGAATTTTCTGAATTCACTCTGCGTACCCCGATCGCAATCTTTCTGTAGCTGAACATAACATTCCTGTCCCGCTGCAGTAGTATTCTGTTCAGAAAATGAATGGTTCTAGTACAGGGACGGAAACTTTTCTGTACACGACTAGAATATTTGATTATCTCAAAACGAAAATATTCCACTTCAGTACAGAAAAATGTCGGCAACAGGCGTTGCAGGGTTACTTCTGTTCCTGTACAGAAAGCTTTCCGTAACGACCGTAAACAGAAGTTTTCTGTTTTCGTGAAGGCTATCAATTTCATTAAAATCGTTAATTTATTTCTCTCAATTATTAAAATGAGATCGTGACAAAATGACTTCACACCCTTTCACGGGAACACTTAATAAGCAAAACACTTCGCTGGTCAGTCCAGCAGCTGAAACTCAAAGAACGATTTGAACAGGAAAACTCAAAGGCCGGAGAATAGGCGTTGAACGCTCTCGGTCGCCTTCGTAATGTTGGCTCCCTTTGATGGCACAGCGTAATCAGCCCGACCAACAACGTGCCCGACCAACAAGGTTTTTTATATTTTTTTAGTATTTATTTTCTTTTTTAGCTGACTAAAGAGGACAGACGAGCTAGCAAGCTATGTTCCGAAGACACACTTTCAGGTTTTGACGTAATGCTTCCACGAATCTACAGACATAAGAGTAGAAGATTTATGCAGATCCTTATCCCAACCTTTGCTTTGAATAATGATTTACTGAACATTATGACGATTTTACCCAATTGCTCGTAGGCAAAGAGCACACTAAGCACTCCTAAACGGGTAACCGGAAACAAATTATGAAAGAGTGGCGAACCAGTGGAAAGCCACTATCTTCGCTATGGCACAAAAATACGTCCGACATAGTTTAATGGCGACATAGTTTCATGGTATCTGAATTGGTTTCTATGAACATCTGAAATTGGGGATTTGCGCCTCACTTTTCCGTGCCCTGCTTCTGACAAGTACCATATTGTAGCAAAAATACACTTTTACTGCCGAAAAGGGGGCCGGCCTCGCAAGTAGGCTACGTATGTACACAGGAACTAAAAAAAAAAAAGAGATAAAAGCTCATATGGCACTTGCTCATGCCGATGACCCCTCGGGATTAGGCTATTGTTTGCTCCTCCCCCGGCCATAAAGCCTTACCGAGGCTCTTACTTCCCACCAAGTGTGGTTATGATCCGCCGACTCCTTCTGTTAGATGTGCTGTTAACAATAATTTGGGGACCCCCCTCCCCCCAGAGTCGTCGGATCGGGTTCGGACCTCAAAAAGCATAACTAGGACTCTAGGTCTTACTTCCCGCCAAGTTTGGTTGAGATCCACCAACTTCTTCTGGTAGATGTGCTGTTAACAAGATTCCGACCCCCCACCTGTGTGTGGGATCGCGACCGAATCTATTTCAGTCTTGTCCAGAGCCGGACCTTGATATGCGTACCAAATTTCATCGTCCCAGCTTGCCTGGAAGAGCCCGAACTAGGAACTCGTGGGACGGACCGACAGATAGACTTCTTGCGATCGGTATATGGCACGGAGGTACTTTCGAAGGTATACCTTTATACATGGGGCAAATAACTTATTTCTACTTACTTTTGCAGAAACAGCAAGCTGTGGAATGCGGACTTTGGATAAGGCACAGCCAATATATAGAATGATACGATCAGGGCAATTGCCGCATCTTTTTTGCTCAGTAACTTAGTCGTAATCGGATTGGCTACAAAATATTGGCCAATAACTTCCGCATACTCGGCAAAGTCTGTTCCTTGAACATACTCGTTCAATACGCCAATCACTCTATTCGTCATTGTTGCCTCTTCTTCTTGCTTGATTTCACTATTGCTCATTAGCAGTAGTCCTCGGCAATATTCTTCACCACTCATTAGCAGTGCAATCTCCTGAATCATCGTCGCCAATGCAATATACTCATTAATATATTGTTCAATATCTTTATTGGACTGAATCAAGAACAACACCGCAGAACGACACTATCACTATCACTGACTACTTACAGAACTGACTAAATACAACACACAGGGCAGGGGGCGAATACCCACCGGCCGGTACAATCGGATCTACATCGATCGATAATCGAACGATGCGGCGGTACAACCGTTTACTGAAGAATTAATACACTGAAAGAAGTATCTCGTGTACTTACGGAAAACTTCTGTGAAAATCTTGGCTGATACCGTAACGAAACAGAAAAACTTCGGTCAATCGCGAAACAGAAAAAATTATGATTACCAACGAAGAAACCTCAAGAAATAGATCCTTCATTTACAGAAAACTTCTGAAATCCACCGCGCTGGAAAAATTTGTCGTGAACGGAAAACTTTCTGTTGGAAAGCGGTAATCCTTCCGTCAGCGCGAAAAAATGTTCTGTAAATTGGGATCAGGAAAATCACTCGATTTCTCGCGTCCCAGACGGAAGTTTTCCGTACGGTAGCGGTTATTTTTGTGAGTGTACCTTCAACTTTTTGCTCACAGGGATGAAAAATGAATGGTTTTCTTACGAACAACCTAATTAGTCATAGGCATTGGCAAGGGACGTACAAAGGTACGTCCCGGCGAGTTGATTGATATTACTAGAAGTTTCCTTATTTGAATTGACAGATCAAAAGCTATTTTGAGAAATTTAAAAATATTTTAGATTAAATCAACATTAGAATCTAAAATAGAATTAAATGCATAACAAATTATGTTGCAAAAGATGCTAAATACTCTTGATGAAGAACTCTCCTTGCCGATGAAAAATCTCCGTGTCCCTTTCGAAAGAGCCGATGAGAGGCTGTCGCCCGCAATCGTCGTGATTGGTTGACACAAGATGTGAAACGTCGAGCTAAGTCGTTAGGGCGACGTTTTCTCGTTCTTCCTGAGGATCGGGGGCGAGTTTTGGACTTAGTTATACAGAGTATTCATTGATAATTCTGTGCTGCCGACAATTGACGCCTTTTCTGGGCTAAACCCAGAAGCCCAAAAATGTTTCGGCCTTTGTCTACGACGACTAAAACTTTGTAAAAACAGTCTATTTTTCTTGAAAACAGCCAATTTTTTGTAAAGATAGTCCATTTTTCACATCACGCCAGACACTACGCCACACGCCACTTGCAAATAGATTCACGCCAGTCTCCGACAAAACCCGCCAGTTTTGCGAAAAAATTCAAAAATCTGGCAATACTGAACGAGGATTCGAACTCCTGTAAGACTGCTGGAAGCAACTACTGATGTCTGGGGAGAAGCTATACTGCAGTCTTTGCGCATGATGTGCGCGATGTTGTGCCGACAGCTAGTATTTAGACGAGATTTATCTTTTTACGTTGGGGAAAACCAGTTGGAACGCGTACAACAACTAAATTTGAGACACGATAGCCAAACCAGCAAAACTTTTGACTCAAGTAAAAATTCTGCATCGAAACAAGTCTCGTAGCATCATATTTAAGAAACAAATTTAGGCCAATAAAATAGCAATTAGCCAATAACAGGCGTTTTTCAGAACAATCATGAAAAGTTATAAGTAAAATAGCGGTTAGAAAGAAGGCAGGTTAGGCAGAATTTGGACTATAAACTCCTCTATTGCCATTACACTGATTATCACGCTGGACACATTTCATCTCTTTAAATAGCGGCCTGTTCAGGCTCACGATCACTGTTTCCGATTAGCTTAAACGTCAGAAAGAAGTCAGGTTATTCAGAATTTTGGCTATCCTAACTCCTCTATCGGCATTACACTGATTATCATGATTTCATCTCTTTACATGTCGTCCTGCTCAGTCTCCCGATTACTGTTTCCGAGAATCTTATCGGTCAGAAAGAAGGCCGGTTATGCAGAGTTTGTGCTATCCTAACTCCCCTATTGGCAATACACTTATTATCACGCTGGACACGATTCATCTCTTTACGCGACCGACTTCTCAGGCTCCCGATCACTGTTTCCGAGAAGCTTAGCGGTCAGAAAGAAGGCAGGTTAGGCAGAATTTGGACTATAATAACTCCTCTATTGCCTTTACACTGATTATCACGATGGACACGATTCCTCTCTTTACGAGACGGCCTGCTCAGGATCCCGATCACTGTTTCTGAGAAGCTTATCGGTCAGAAAGAAGGCCGGTTATGCAGAATTTGAATTACCTAACTCCCCTGATTATCACGCTGAACACGTTTCATCTCTTTGCATGTCGGCCTGCTCAGGCTCCCGATTACTATTTCCGAGAAGCTTATCGGTCAGAAAAAAGGCAGGTTATGCAGAATCTGAGCTATCCTAACTTCCCTATTGGCATTACCCTGATTATCACGCTGAACACGTTTCATCTCTTTACATGTCGTCCTGCTCAGGTTCCCGATTAATGTTTCCGAGAAGCTTATCGGTCAGAAAGAGGGCCGGTTATGCAGAATTTGAGCTATCCTAACTCCCCTATTGGCAATACACTGATTATCACGCTAGATAGGATTCATCTCATTACGCGACGGCCTGCTCAGGCTCCCGATCACTGTTTCCGAGAAGCTTAGCGGTCAGAAAGAAGGCAGGTTAGCCAGAATTTGGACTATAATAACTCCTCTATTGCCATTACACTGATTATCACGCTGGACACATTTCATCTCTTTAAATGGCGGCCTGCTCAGGTTCACGATCACTGTTTCCGAGAAGCTTATAGGTCAGAAAGAAGGCAGGCTATGCAGAATTTTGGCTATCCTAAATCCTTTATCGGCATTACACTGATTATCACGATGGATAAGATTCATCCCTTTACGCGACGGCCTGCTCAGGATTCCGATCACTGTTTCTGAGAAGCTTATCGACCAGAAAGAAGGCCGGTTCTAGAGAATTCTAACTCCCCTATTTCCCCTGATTATCACGCTGAACACGTTTGATCTATTTACATGTTGGCCTGCTCAGGCTCCCGATTAATGGTTCCGAGAAGCTTATCGGTCAGAAAGAAGGCCAGTTATGCAGAATTTGAGCTATCCTAACTCCCCTGGTTATCACGCTGAACACGTTTCATCTGTTTACATGTCGGACTGCTCAGGCTTCCAATTACTGTTTCCGAGAAGCTTATCGGTCAGAAAGAAATATGGTTATGCACAATTTGTGCTATCCTAACTCCCCTGTTGGCATTACCCTGATTATCACGCTGGACACGTTTGATCTTCTTTCGCAACGGCCTGCTAAGGATCCCGATCACTGTTTATGAGTTGAGTGATGTCAAATAACAGTTGAGTGATGTCAGTTAACAGTTGAGTTTTAATGATACCATTCACAAAAATAAATAAAGCTGTTGTTAACGGCAATTTAATGTTTCTCTGATCGCTCAACTGTTGAGTGAGACTAGTTAACAGTTGAGTGATGCCAGTTAACAGTTCAGTGACGCCAGTTAACAGTTGAGTGATACCAGTGAACAGTTGAGTGGTGTTATTATGTTCCCTTTTCCCTGAGATGTAGCACCACGGTTCTCAGACCTTTGTTAGAAGGCCAGAACGTATTGGCCTTCATCATAAGGCATTCTTGAGAGGTTGATGAGGCATATTGTGGTCATCCCCCTTCATGTTATTTTTATTATCCCCCCCTCCCCCTTACCAAATGGGCTATTCTCTTAATGATAGAGATTTGTTTATGAGAAAGAAGTCATAATGAGTGAATTAAAAAGTAGTGCCATAGTTTAAGGACCATGTATCTTTCCATGAGGTTGGACGTCAAACAAACAATGAATAACCCAACTGTCTGAGATGTTTTTCATATGATATGTATTATAAAAAAATATATGATATGTATTATAAAAAAATATATGATATTATTATAAAAAAACTGGGAAATATGACTGGAATATATTCCAGTCATATTTCCCAGTTTTTTTTATAAAAACATTCATCAAGCATTAATATATTTCATAAAATGAGAGATTCATGTGGTAGTAATTCATATTTTGGTTTAATATACGCCAGAAGAGTTGGAACCTCACAATTTTTTTGTGTGCAAGTTTTCATATGGTAATGTTTACTTTATTGGTTGTTACCCCATTGTATATTGGTCCCTGGTTAGTCTGCTCTGTTTTCTCATATTTTTCGAATCTCACTTGGAGGTTTCTCTTTGATATTTTTTGTTGTTTATGTTGAATTAAATTTAAAAAGTAAGAAGCCTTCCTCTTGTCTTGAAAGATTTAAAGAAAGTATCTAGCTGACATATAATCATGATTCCAAACCGCGTTACCGGTCTTGGCCCTTTTGACTCCCCCCCCCCCCAATCTCTCCAAATATCATGGCGACCGAAGATCTACCCCCACCCTACTCAATCTTTCAGTCCGGAGCACCTTCTTTGGCCCCCTTAAACTCTTTCCAACCTATTGACCCTCCAGCAAGAACTTCTGCTCATTACTCCCAGTTCTCTGGCGTTTTTGCACAGCCTTCAGCTGTACTTTCACAGCCGATTGTGTCCAGCTCTCAGCTGCCAACGGTCCTTACCCCAAAAATCAATCCCAGCCGAAAATTCATCCTCACAGCTGGAATCATTACCCGTCATATCAGCGCTTTCACAGCTTATTCGGCCTGCTGGAACACCTTTCAGATGTGCTAGGACAATGAAACTGGGCAGGCATATTAGGACCCGACCAAACTGACTTGGAAGTAACCCGTTTCCCGGTTCGACCATCTGGGGGGGAGTGGAGGGCGGGGGAATCCAGAAGTCGCGTTGGTGGCGAGCGATTCGTTATCTGAGTTTCGTTAAGTTAGTTACGGATTACATACCCCGGGAAAAGATATACTAATATAAATTTCTCTTTCAGGAAACATCGTAAGAATAAAAAAAAACACTGTAAGCTACCGTCATGGATTTCAACATCTGTAATCAAAAATGAGGATTTGCAGTAAAGGTAAGTGATCAGATTTCGCAACGAAAACCACCATGGAGCAAAAATGTGATATAGGCTTATCAAATGATAAAAATAAATTTTGTCATTGTTATGCTTACAAATACCTCCGATGACTAAGACTATAAACAGATTCCGATTTCCTAAAAAGTACGAATTACCAAATTGCTCCATGGCAGTTCTTTTTAAATCTGACAGGGTCTAAGAAATAATGAGAAAACAGCAGAGGACTTGTATAAATAGGTGAAGACTGCAAACTGATTCGCTTCAAAGAAATCGCTTCTCCGGTGCGCGTTGATATCTTTTGGCCCCCCCCTGTAGCGTGCTAAAGAGAGAAACAAGATATGAGACCGTTTTACAGAAAAAATTGCCGATTTGTTGACTATTTTCTGCGGTAATAATTTCAATGCGAAAGTAGACAGTTCACTGGGTTGTGTGCCATCCCTTCGCGCGTTGAAGTCTTTCTGGCCCCCCTGTTGCGCGCCAAAAGATAGGAACCTGCCATGGGCTAACCACACTATACGAAGGAACTATCGGCTATTCGCTTCACCGGTGCGCGCGTTGATATCTTTTTGCCCCCCTGTTGCGCGTCAAAGATAGAAACACGACAGGAGCCGGGCAAACTGGTTCGCTTAAAAAAAAAATCGCTTCTCCGGTGCGCACGTTGTTGATGACCATTTTCTGCGGTAATAATTTCAGTGCGAAAGTAGACAGTTCACTGGGTTGTGTGCCATCCATTCGCGCGTTGAGGTCTTTCTGGCCCCCCTGTTGCGCGCCAAAAGATAGAAACCTGCCATGGGCTAACCACACTATACGAAGGAACTATCGGCTAATCGCTTCTCCGGTGCGCGCATTGACGTCTTTTGGCCCCCTTGTTGCGTGTCAAAGATAGAAACACGATCTGAGACGGGAGAACTGGTTTACAAAAATAATCGCAGATTTTTTTTACATTTGCAGCATAATATTTGATCTATTCCCGCGAAAATGATATTGGGGATAAAAGTAAACAAAGTCAAGTTTATAGCTTAGCTTTAAATATCTCATGAATCACTGGAGTTAAAAAGAGTGATGTGATTTCACTTCATTAGAGAACTCTAGTTTCATCATTTGGGTTAAAAAGAGCGATGTGATTTCACTTCGGACACGGCTGCTGATTTTGCTTCAGGATTGGATCGTTGATCGGGTATTGTTTCTTCCGCGTTTGGGGTCAAGTTGGTCTTGCTGTAGAGAAGAGCTTTTTTTTTGGCCCTTCTGGTTTTACAGAAAAAATCGTCACTTTTTTTACCATTTTCCGCTGGAATAATTACTAAGCGTAGTAGACTGTGTAGACTGTTCAGTGAACAATTGGCTAATCGCTTCTCCGGTGCGCGCGTTGCTGTCTTTTGGCCTCCCTGTTGCGTGCCTAAGATAGAAACACGATAGAAGAGCGGCAAAATGGTTTTACAGAAAAAATCGATGACTTTTTGGGGGATCTGGATTTCCTTCACTGACGATGCCGACCCATGTTTCTGGGAGTGAGTACTCGCTGGTGTCTCAGCTTATATCTGAACGGTTTATTTATATTTCAATGGCTTCCCTTGTAGTTTGGTTGTCCGGTGCAGGTTGCAAGAACTGAAAAATATACTATTTAGGTTGGGTTATCGAAAATGGATTCTACCAGTGCCAATTTGAAGAATTCTCGTAGTCGATCCCATGGTCATGTTCTTTGAGCATCTTTTCAAAAGTAATCTGTCCAGCCGACAGAAGTATCTCGTTGGTTTTGGTTTGGAACTTGATCTTCGCCGGTGTTAATGAACGACAGTAGTATTGTTTGGAGGCCGAATCGATCTTCAGTCTCCTTCGAATGATTTTTCTCGACCACATGAATGGGAAAAAAGTTGTGACGAAGTACGTCCCAGAGGTTGGTTTGGTTCGTTGTTTGAGAGGGTTTCGTCTGAAAAACTGGGTTGGTACAAATCTTAAGAGAGATATTTGTCGTTGTGAGTGGGTTACCTGTATACTTAACAACAAAATTAGTTTTGTACGTTGGCGGTCAGCACGTATAAAATTTTAGCTTTAGGTTGTCATTCTCAAATTTTTTGGTGAATTGCATGTTCGGTCCGAGTAGAGCAAAACAAACGCAACAGTTTCCGTTGTTTTTACGTTCCAACGCTGTAAAGCCATAGTCAACACAACGTTTGGCTCATTGGTGCTTTGCTCAGTTTTTCTCAGGGTTAATTTTGCAAATCCTCGCAGCCGTGTCCAACATCACAGCAGCCTTATTAACTACAAGCAACTCTCCCAAAGTGATCAACCAAATCAGATATTTAAAGCTAAGCTAGAATCTTAAGTTTTTTTACTCATAATTTCACTTTCCAGTTTGAGTGGAAACCACACGTTAAACTGGGTGTAGCATTTAGCGCCGTTGTGAAATTGCTATGTATCGGCTGTCAAAACTCTGAATATCTAAAAAGACAAAGATAATATAACTGATATCATAATTTCAGCACATGCATACTGCGGTACCGTTTTCGCATTGCGGACTGGTGTGATCTTTAGAAAGAGGATTGCTGTAATGATAAAGCTGTTCGAAATAATGGAATAATTGCTACATCATGAAAGTACAATATGCCTTGATGAAAAAATGGGTAAAAAAATAAAAACAAATAAGTAGAATATCAAATTTCGAAAAAACTCGGGCTCTTATTGACTTGGCAAAGTTGTTATTGCATTCATAAAAGCAAATACTAATCATCAGTGGATATTTCCAGTTGTATATTACTTACTTTAGTTTATGATAACTTTATCAGCAAATAGGACGAATAATAGGTTACTTGACCTAGGGTAGATCACTTCATTGGTCCAAAGCACGAATAATAGAACAACTTCCGTTCGTGTTTTATTGTGTAAAAAAGAGAACCTCTGGCTGTAAAACCTACAAAGAGAATGGAAATCGTCAAAACTGATCTGATAATAACTAATATAGGAATATTATAGTTATTTGAAGAAGAAAGAACTGACTTTTCTGCATTTTCCAGGTACATCGACTCATCATCGTCCGTCGATGTTTCAACCGAACTACTTGTTGCAACAGAAGAAGGGACAGCAAAAAAATGTTTAATTGCAAGGAAGCAAGTAATATGAGAACAGACCTTTTTCTTGGGGACTACTAAAGATGAACCTAACATTTTTATGGGGACTAGTAAGGATGGCGAAATTTACTCGTTATTTTCCTATTAAAAATATACAAACATAAATGTTCAAACTGTTCTTGAAATCTTCTTGGGAACTAGTAAAGATGACTTATTGGGGACTCGAGGGAATTAGTTAGGATGGCAAAAATTAATTGCTAGTGGACTAGTTAAATTTTAACAAAAATCGCTCTTGACATGCCTTGAATTGCTGAGCTTTCATATAGATTAAGGAATAAAAGCAATATAAAAAATAGACTATATAAGGATGAAGGTCGCATTCTAGTTTTCGCGAAAGGAATATGCTTAGAAGGAAGGTCCTTGCAATTACATATGAGATTCCAGTGACAGAAAACGGATTTAATCATGGTAAGTTGTTTGAATGCATTATGTTCTAAGTGAGGCACAGACCGGAAAAAGGGACTGTAACCCATTTACACTTAAGAATCAGGGTACTCTGGGACGGAAAAGAGGGGTTAGGAGGATCATCTATACCCAAAGATTGGACAAGAAAGTAATCTCCAAAAAATCAATCTGAGAGAAAGCAGGAGAAAGTACAATTAACTGAGAAGCAGAATGAAGAGATTTGGCCAAAGTGTACTAAACATATCAGACATGTTTTTTCTCTCCTGTTTTTCTACAAGTTCACTTTCCAGCTTGATCCAGAAAAGGACCCTTGCCAAGAAGTGCCGAAATATAGCTAAAAAAAATGTAGCTAACTTATACGTTTGGCTTTGTCAAATCTTTCCGACCGTTGTAATGTCAAATGTGACGTCATGCAGGAATGTTATAGTCTAATTCTCCTAGTTTTGTTGGGGTATCTTTAGTCGGTACGTGGGACCAGGAGATTCTGCTGGCTTATTTGTTCTTGCTTCTACCATGTAGTTTTACCGGATAAACATTCTTTGAGTCCTGACCTGATCTAAACAGTGTGAAAAATACGAGGCTAATATTAGAGTGAAAATGGTTGGTGGCAAATTAAACCAACCAGATGGGGAGGGGGGAGTTCTGAAGATTATTGAAAATGTGTAGCACGCCTGCGGGTCAAATGAGTGGACCGGGTTGGATGAAACATGTATTCGCAGAAAATACTATAGTCTTTTCCTCCAAGTTTTGTTGGGGTATCTGTAGTCGGTTCGTGGGGCCAGGAGATTATGTTGGCTTATTTGTTCTTGCTTCTACTGCGTACTTTTGTCGTCTTAACATTTTTTAGTCCAGGAGTTGCGTCACACCTAAGGGTCAAAGGAATGGAGCCGAAAATACGCCTTGGTGAATGGGGGAGTTGGAAGCGGTATCTGAACATTTCTAGAAATGGGAAGATTAATAGTGGTTGACTTTGTTCAGTTACTATGTGGATTTGGTTGGGTGACGACGGGGTCCTTATTTTATCTGACGATGCAAAACGGATACGTCAGCTACATTTTATTAGAGCTATATCTCGGCCCATCTTGACAAATCAAGGCTGAAGCAGCAGAACCGTATTCGGGTGTGGGGGTACCCCCACCCCCAAATGTACAAACTAATCTTTTTACTTTTACTTGCGTGTTTACTTACTTACTTTTCTTACTTGGACATTTTGGTCTGACCCGCGTGCATCCCCCCCGAAAGAAATTCCTGGATATTGGCCTGGCTGAAGGAATATTCTTATTTTAAAGTATTTAATTCACGAGGGCCGAGAAGGTGGGTGGGAGACACCGTCACTTTTCGATAGGACGGATTTTTATGAACACGCTGTTACCTTTGTTTTCTTCAAAATCCTCACGGTATCCAAGGTTATCCACAAGTTACTTGAACACAGTTCACTCTTGAAAGAAAGGTCGCCATTGCTAACTAACTATTCACTGATCTCCCGTCGCAGAAATTTTGAAGAAGTTTAAGTATGTGTTTTGAAGACTTGACTTACTTGAGTAGACTTAATGCTCCTGCCGAAGTGCTTCCGGCGTAGAGAGTGATGATACACGGCGCCTCCACTCGGACCGCTCTCTTGCAAGGATGTGAGCATCCTCCTGAATCTTTGCCATTGCTAGGAGGGCATCTGCTTTGTCCTTCCATCTGGTTGGGGGACGACCTCTTGGGCTCTTCCTGGCGTGCAGTACGAAATCAAAGTCGAAAATCGTTCGCGCGGGGGTGTCGGGGGGCATGCGAAGGAGATGTCCGTACCAACGTAGTGTGAGCTGGGCGAGTTGAACTGGGAAGGGCGTTTGGTCAGATAATGCCAGGAGGTTCTCGTTGCTGAAAAAGTCGTGCCAGCGCAGTTCTTCAATGCGACACAGATGCTTGTTCGGGCTATGTTGACGGCGCTACACACAGACTGAGAGTCGAAATGCATTACTGATTTGTATATCAAAAGTTGTTTTGTAACTCAACAGTGGGCCCAGAATCAGACCCTTTCGAATCAACTGTTAGGATCAGTTGTAATAACGGTTGAGTTATTACAACTTAAAGTTATTAACTTAACGGTTGAGTTGTATTTGAACAGTTGAATTGTAAGTCAACAGTTGAGCTGTAACGCAAAAGTTGAGCTGTAACTCAACAGTTGAGTTGTATCTCAAAAGTTGAGCTGTAACTGAATAGTTGAGTTTTAACTCAACAGTTCCATAAAAATAATTCATTAAAGTAGAAAATACTTTTTTTTCAAATGATGTATTTTCATGTTCACAAGGGAAAAATTATCATTTCGACCTCTGTGTGCATTTCAAACAACATTTACAACTCAACTGAGTTGTAACTCAACTGTTGACTTACAATTCAACTGTTAAGTTAATAACTTTAAGTTGTAATAACTCAACCGTTATTACAACTGATCCTAACAGTTGATTCGAAAGGAATCTGATTCTAGGCCTACTGTTGACTTACAAAACAGTTTTTGAGATACAAATCGATTGTTGAGTTACAAAGCAACTGTTGAGTTACAAATCAACTATTGAGTTACAGCTCAACTGATGACTTAGAACTCAACCGTTGAGTTCCAACTCAACCTTTGCGTTACAGCTCAAGGGACCTGATTCTGGGTCCACTGTTGAGGTATTACAACTAATCCAAACAGTTGAGTCAAAAGGGATCTGATTCTGGGCCCACTGTTGAGTTACAAAACAGTTTTTGAGATACAAATCGATTTTTGAGTTACAAATCAACAGTTGAGTTACAAATCAACAGTTGAGTTACAAATCAACAGTTGAGTTACAACTCAACTGTTGAGTTACAACTCAACTGTTGAGTTACAACTCAACTGTTGAGTTACAGCTGAACTATTGACTTCCAACTCAACCGTTGAGTTACAACTCAACTGTTGAGTTACAACTCAATTGTTGAGTTCCGACTCAACCATTGAGTTACAGCTCAAGGGACCTGATTCTGGGCCCACTGTTGAGGTATTACAACTGATCCTAACAATTCAGTTGGAAGGGATCTGATTCTGGTCCCACTGTCGAGTTACAAAACAATTTTTGAGATAAAAATCAGTTTTGAGTTACAACTCAATTGTTAAGTTACAATTAAACTGTTAAGTTATAACTCGACTGTTGAGTTACAATTCAACTGTTGTGTTACAACTCAACTGTTCAGTTACAACTCAGCTGCTGAATTACAACTCAACTGCTTATTTTATTTTGTACTTTAATAAGAAAATTTATGGAACTGTTGAGATACAATTCAACTGTTGTGTTACAACTCAACTGTTGAGTTACAGCTCAACTGTTGACTTACAATTCAACTGTTATAATTCAAATCAACCGTTAAGATAATAACTTTTAAGTTGTAATAACTCAACCGTCATTACAACTGATCCTAACAATTGATTCGAAAGGGATCGGATTCTGGGCCCACTGTTGAGTTACAAAACAACTTTTGAGATACAAATCAATTGTTGAGTTGCAAATCAACTGTTGAGTTGCAAATCAAGCGACCTGATCCTGGGCCCACTGTTGAGGTATTACAAATGATCGTAACAGTTGAGTCAAAAGGGACTGATTCTGGGCCCACTGATGATTTACAAAACAATATGTGAGATACAAATCGATTGTTGAGTTACAGCTCAACTGTTGACTTCCAACTCAACCGTCGAGTTACAACTCAAACGTTCATCATTGAATTCAGCTTTGAGGAGATACCTGTGTGGAGCGCTTTAAGGAGATGCCTGTGTGGAGTGCTTTAAGGAGATACCTGTTTGAGGTGCTTTAAGGAGACAACTGTGTGGAGTAAGGAGACAACTTTAAGGAGACAACTCAACTGCTTATTTTATTTTGTACTTTAATAAACAAAATTATGGAACTGTTGAGTTACAATTCAACAGTTGTGATACAACTGAACTGTTGAGTACAAATTCAACTGTTGAGTTAAGACTCAACTGTTGAGTTACAGCTCAACTGTTGACTTACAATTCAACTGTTACAATTCAAATCAACCGTTAAGATAATAAATTTTAAAGGGGAACTCCAGAATTGGACCTAAAATTCGTCAGAGACCCACAATAGGTCAGGGGAATCCATTCCCGAAGTCAAGTGCTGACGCGTCAATTATTAGCGGAGAAAACGGCAACGAAAATAGTCTACGCTGGCAATAATGCTAGGTCCACTTGGCGGTGTTGCGGGAACTTTTTGGCAACAAATTTGAAATTTGACGGCGTGTGTTGTTTGCTGATAATTAGAAGTCCTATGGATATTCTCACTACCAAGGTAATTAAACAACCTGACTGAGCCAAACTTTCTTCATCCATACCCAGCAGGTGGTGTTGACTGCACAGTGCTGCAAAGACAGACATTCAGGGACAGCCATCTACAGTCACTGGAGGATTTTTTTAAACAGCTGAGGATCTGATTTTTCAGGCATCGTCTCCGCATGTGCAGATGGGCATGCTGAGAGCGCCAGGAGAGCGCACCATTTATTTATTTGGTAGATAGCAGGTCATTTTATACAGGTTAGACAAATTAAGTTATATTACTTTTGTTAGATTTATAGGGTACGTAGTTGCTGTCATTAAGGTAAATTTTTTAACAAGCACTGAATGTTCAAAATTTTTATTCTCTACAGTGCTTGTTTAGTGTATTGTATTTTTGTGTAAAATTAAAAAAAAATTGAACTTGAACTTGAACCAGAACTTGAACCTCGAGGCAACCCTCAAAAATTTAACTCTTTATTTATAACAAACAACCCTGATTCCTGTAAAGTCTTTTTTTATCTCATAATATACACTTTTTTTTTTAACTGTTTTTATGATGATTAGCTGCATTTTTTGAAGTCATCCAGTTAACCGACCGACAAGATTTCCCACTATAAGTAATTTTCTTCCTTCGGTTAACCGACCTAAGTTTCTATATGCTGTTTTTTTTCCTCTGTTTGCCGGTCAGTTAACCGACCTGTGGACTGAGGCGGGAGCTGTGTCCAAGTAAACAAAATAAACTTTCAAAAATTTCTTAGTACGCTGTGAACATGTTTCCCCTTGTGCAACTTCGCCAGTTTGATGTTCACTTCAGTTTACTTTTAGACTTGTTGTTCTTATAGCCTACTGTGAGTGATAATGGCTTTGTGAGTACAATATGCTGCATACTGTGTACCCTCGTTTGAAAACTGTGTAGAACCAGCCATAATACTATTTGCTGGAAGCAGGCTCTGCTGCTTTGTCCAAAAATAAAATAACAAAATAAATAAATAATCAGGTTTATCAATACCAGTAATATGACCACATTTAAAACCACTAACCCAGCAGAGATATTACAATTACACACAATCAGCAACTAACTGATAACTTGTGATTGTGTTTTTGATCAGAAAAGGCAGTTAATGCGTAGTAGGTATCGACTAATGCATCATGATATTTTACCCTGGTCCAGAAAAAACAAGCGCGTTGCTATACTGTTAATGTCTGGTACTCTACTTATTCCCTACTTATTACTTATTCACCATGGGCCTTTACCCCATTGCTAGTTGGGGCCAAACCACTTCTTTTTTACTGAATGACCCATTCGGGTAGCATCTAAAAAATATGGTCTGAGAATGACAAGATACTGTCTTGTCATACTGCTTGGTCAGGTCACAATTACCTTTTGGGGTACATTCTGATAACTAACATACTGAACAGAAAGTTTTATTCCTGACAATGGTTTCTGTTGTAGATTGAAGTGTAGTCAAGCCTGGGGAAATTTGGAATATCGTCTGTCGAGATCAACCCATAGTCAGTACCATTCATTATGCAAAGGACACAGACGTATGTACCCAGGGAACTTTCTGCATCTACAGAGGCTCTGCGATCAGAATTGTTACAGGATTCAGCATGGCTTGGATGAGGATCACACTAGGTAATTTTGAAAGAGATTAGGTAATTTAGAAAAGAGATGCTTAATCCGTGTATGGCAATCGTGTTTCACCCGGACCTGCCTGGACTTATAGTTCGACCGAAATCCGGCTGAAACCGGAAAATTTGTTATGGTAAAAGTTGAAGTTTTATTCGAAGTTGATTAGACGTTCTATATAGGGGTAAGGAGATATGCTGAATTCGTTTTTGAGCTTTATTTATTTGCCGGACTAGTATTTCCGGAATTTGGCCGAAACCGGAAATTCGGGAGAAGTAAAGGCAGGAAGTTTCGATCAGTTTCGTCAAGACAGGTATGACTTATCTGGGGGTAAATTCACATGTTGAAGCCATATCTGAACTTGGTTTTCTCAGACGATTAGCTATTTGGCTCTAATCTCTTTCCAAATAAAATGTACAAGGAGTCTGGCCCGATTTCTGGATCAAATATTACATTTTTGGGATCCCACTGAAACCTTTGGTCTTGGTTTGATAGAAATCTTTTCTTGCCTTGGCCATGAATTAGAACAGACGATGGATTTACATGAAGCATTAGCTGGGGATATGATGAGTGTTACAATGTAATAAAATGGTTGTCAATAAAACGGTCATATTTTTGTGGTCAATGATCCACAGCTTAATGAGAAAAGAGGCTTAATGAGCTGTGTAGTTGAAATAGAGGATGGGCAAGCTATAGGGAAACAGCATCACAAACTAACTATATTCAAACACTAATTTAGGTTATAATTGAAGCTTTTGATTACAGGATAATAAACGCCTGGCCTTGTCAGATTTGGAAGCATGTCTCATATTCCCTTATTGGATTGGAAGAGCTGTTTAGGTCGTCATCAGTCAAGTATGCACCGGATTTAACGACATTCAGTGGAGAAGAATGGGTTTGAGAATGTTTCAAAACTGTTCAAGTTAAAGGATAATACAGTTTTCCTTCCAGTGCGCTTCATTCTATGTTATGGCATAAATTAAAGTATATTTGCTTGCCATCCTATCTCTTTGTAAGCAGTCAGACTGGCTTTTATCATCTGCAGCTGTGTTAATACAGCAGTGTAGCCTAATTAGATAGCCTACTTCACTGAGTAAGTAATTTGTTGACCAATCCAGTTTATGAGCCTTCTGATATAAGTCGGGGCTGAGCTGAACCCTGAACTAAGGTGCTCCGCAGCTATTATTACTGACTGTACTCTTAAAGAATTACTGGTTGCAATGATTTAGTTTGACAAGTGTCAGATAGGTAAGGTCTGCAAAGGTTGAGGCAAGCTCTGCAGAATGTTGATCCTTAACCATAAGATTGGGAGAGACCAGCAATCTAAATAAAATTCAGTTCTACATCCAACCCTGTAACAAAGGCGCCAAAACACTGTTGTGGGCAACATGTGGTAGGTTTCAAAGAACAACAGAATGTTTGGTGACTAACTAAGGTGCTCCACAGTTATTATTACTGATTGTACTCTCAAAGAATTACTGGTTGCAATGATTTCCTTTGACAAGTGTCAGATATGTAAGGTTTGAAAAGGTTGAGGTAAGCTCTGCAGAATGTTGATCCTTAACCATAAGATTGGGAGAGACCATCAATGTAAATAAAACTCAGTTCTACATCCAACCCTGTAACAAAGGCGCCAAAACACTGCTGTGGGCAACATGTGGTAGGTTTCAAAGAACAACAGAATGTTTGGTGACTAACTAAGGTGCTCCACAGTTATTATTACTGACTGTACTCGTAAAGAATTACTGGTTGCAATAATTTCCTTTGACAAGTATCAGATACGTAAGGTCTGCAAAGGTTGAGGTAAGCTCTGCAGATGTTGATCCTTAACCATAAGATTGAGAGAGACCAGCAATGTAGATAAAACTCAGTTCTACATCCAACCCTGTTAACAAAGGCGCCAAAACACTGCTGTAGGCACCATGTGGTAGGTTTCAAAGAACAACAGAATGTTTGATGACTAAAATCTACAAGTAGTTACTGAGTACCGTACTACAAAGTTCCTAATGCTCAGCTAGATAGACTTAATCCCATTCTCAGAGGGTTACTGGTCACAATGATTTGTCTAAGATGGTTAAAAACAAGCTAATAAAAGATCAGAAGACTCGACTGTGCGGAGTAGCCTACTGAATTCAAGTTCTCTGAACTGGTACATCTTAGCCCCAATAGGCATGGGGGCGACTTTTTTGTAGTTTTTTTTCAAGTGGGGCTTAGACCAGACAAACTGAAATCGATGGTAAGTTGGAGGCAGATTGGTAAAGAAGAAAGTTAAGTTGCATTCTGGTCCTTACTTTTGCCGTATGTTGGGTTCACAGGGGGAGGATATATTTCATTTAGTGGGTTGGTGCTTGAAGCTAAAAGATTAGAAGTAAATTCGAAAACACTGAATTTTGACGAGAGACAATTGAAGAGTATGATTTGACTTGTTTCTGGAGAAACAAAAATTGCTGGCCTTTGTCAGCTTAGGAGGTTCCTTTAGGTATGCTATGGATCATCAGGAGTGGTTTTTGGAGGGAAAGTTTTCTCCTTTTGGTGTTTATTCTGTGTTTTGAAGTGTTATCCATTTTATTTTACGGCTGAGGCAGTATTGGCTTTTCGGGAATCAATTCATTCATTCACTATGATCAGGGGCTTCATTTTTGGAGAGCAGTGGTCATCTAGGTCAGGGTCAATTCTAGGTCAACAGCTCTACTTAAAAAGCTCAAAGTTCAGAGAGAGTAGGCGAGAGACCACCAAAGTCCAAAATTGCTTACCATAATTTGTCAAATCACTTTGGTTCTTGCTTATTTACTGGGTTTCGCTGGTAGCTTCCTTCTATGGGGATGAGGCCTGGATGAGGCAAACAGGGTTCTGAATAGGATAGGTAGGTACTGCGACAATGGGTAGGTACCAAAACGTATGGTGTGCTGAATGTTGGTCCTTAACCACAAGGTTGAGAGCGACCATAGTGTGATAAATATAAACACCAAGTCTCAAACAACCCTGTAACAAAGGTGCCAGAACAGTGAGGAGGGTGACAGGACGTCAGGGTGTAATCGATTTTGTTCCCAGAGACAACTGGTCAACCAATTTCACTTTTCCACAAAGAACACTTCTGTAAGCACTTTAAAAATCAGCAGAAACACTAGAAGAAGTGGGTAAACTGTCTCGACTGCTTGATTTCAGAGTCATTTTGTAAATTATCATCTTTATCAAGCGTTGACGGGACATTTTGAATTTTCTGCCACTGTATGGCAAGCCTGTTGATGCTGTGCTGCGAATTTTGGCGTCGGTCCCATTCCCGCAAGACTACAGCAGCAACATGGCGTTACGGATGAGGGGTCTCATCAAAGGAGCCATTACAATTAGATTTTTTGTCTTATCTCTGACTGGAGTTAACCCACGAGAATGTTCCATACATCAAAAAATTTTAAAAAAATCAGGCATCGAATCAGATCACCCGAAACCCTTATTTTTTTATTCTGGAGCTCCACTTTAAGTTGTAATAACTCAACCGTTATTACAATTGATCCTAACAATTGATTCGAAAGGGATCGGATTCTAGTCCCACTGTTAAGTTACAAAACAACTTTTGAGATACAAATCAATTGTTGAGTTACCAATCAACTGTTGAGTTGCAAATCAAGGGACCTGATTCTGGGCCCACTGTTGAGGTATTACAAATTATCCTAACAGTTGAGTCAAAAGGGACTGATTCTAGGCCCACTGTTGAGTTACAAAAAATGTGTGAGATACAAATCGATTGTTGAGTTATAAATCAACAGTTGTGTTACGACTCAAATGTTGAGTTACAGCTCAACTGTTGACTTCCAACTCAACCGTTGAGTTACAACTCATATGTTCATGTGGAGTGCTTTAAGGAGATATCTGTTTGAGGTGCTTTAAGGAGACAACTGTGTGGAGTAAGGAGACAACTTTAAGGAGACAACTCAACTGCTTATTTTATTTTGTACTTTAATAAACAAAATTATGGAACTGTTGAGTTACAGTTCAACTGTTGAGTTAAGACTCAACTGTTGAGTTACAGCTCAACTGTTGACTTACAATTCAACTGTTATAATTCAAATCAACCGTTAAGATAATAACTTTTAAGTTGTAATAACTAAACCGTTATTACAATTGATCCTAACAACTGATTCGAAAGGGATCGGATTCTGGGCCCACTGTTGAGTTACAAAACAACTTTTGAGATACAAATCAATTGTTGAGTTACAAATCAACTGTTGAGTTGCAAATCAAGCGACCTGATTCTGGGCCCACTGTTGAGGTATTACAAATGATCCCAACAGTTCAAAGAACGACTCAAATGTTGAGTTACAGCTCAACTGTTGACTTCCAACTCAACCGTTGAGTTACAACTCATATGTTCATGTGGAGTGCTTTAAGGAGATATCTGTTTGAGGTGCTTTAAGGAGACAACTGTGTGGAGTAAGGAGACAACTTTAAGGAGACAACTCAACTGCTTATTTTATTTTGTACTTTAATAAACAAAATTATGGAACTGTTGAGTTACAGTTCAACTGTTGAGTTAAGACTCAACTGTTGAGTTACAGCTCAACTGTTGACTTACAATTCAACTGTTATAATTCAAATCAACCGTTAAGATAATAACTTTTAAGTTGTAATAACTAAACCGTTATTACAATTGATCCTAACAACTGATTCGAAAGGGATCGGATTCTGGGCCCACTGTTGAGTTACAAAACAACTTTTGAGATACAAATCAATTGTTGAGTTACAAATCAACTGTTGAGTTGCAAATCAAGCGACCTGATTCTGGGCCCACTGTTGAGGTATTACAAATGATCCTAACAGTTGAGTCAAAAGGGACTGATTCTGGGCCCACTGATGATTTACAAAACATGTGTGAGATACAAATCGATTGTTGAGTTACAGCTCAACTGTTGACTTCCAACTCAACCGTTGAGTTACAACTCAAATGTTCATCCTTGAGTTCAGCTTTGAGGAGATACCTGTGTGGAGTGCTTTAAGGACATGCCTGTGTGGAGTGCTTTAAGGAGATACCTGTTTGAGGTGCTTTAAGGAGACAACTGTGTGGAGTAAGGAGATTTAAGTAGACAACTCAACTGCTTATTTTATTTTGTACTTTAATAAACAAAATTATGGAACTGTTGAGTTACAATTCAACTGTTGTGATACAACTCAAGTGTTGAGTACAAATTCAACTGTTGAGTTAAGACTCAACTGTTGAGTTACAGCTCAACTGTTGACTTACAATTCAACTATTATAATTCAAATCAACCGTTAAGATAATAACTTTTAAGTTGTAATAACTCAACCGTTATTACAACTGATCCTAACAATTGGTTCGAAAGGGATCGGGTTCTGGGCCCACTGTTGAGTTACAAAACAACTTTTGAGATACAAATCAATTGTTGAGTTACAAATCAACTGTTGAGTTGCAAATCAAGGGGCCTGATTCTGGGCCCACTGTTGAGGTATTAGAAATGATCCTAACAGTTGAGTCAAAAGGGACTGATTCTGGGCCCACTGTTGGGCTACAAAACAATGTGTGAGATACAAATCGATTGTTGAGTTATAAATCAACAGTTGAGTTACAACTCAAATGTTGAGTTACAGCTCGACTGTTCATCCTTGAGTTCAGCTTTGAGGAGATACCTGTGTGGAGTGCTTTAAGGAGATGCCTGTTTGAGGTGCTTTAAGGAATTAGCTGTGTGGGGTGCTTTAAGGAGATAGCTGTGTGGGGTGCTTTAAGGAGATACCTGTGCGGAGTGCTTTACGGAGATACCACTGTGGAGTGCTTGAAGGAGATACCTGTTTGAGGTGCTTTAAGGAGATACCTGTTTGAGGTGCTTTAAGGAGATGACTGTGTGGAATGCTTTAAGGATATAGCTGTGTGGGGTGCTTTAAGGAGATAGCTGCGTGGGATGCTTTAAGAAGATACCTGTGCGGAGTGCTTTAAGGAGATACCAGTGTGGAGTGCTTTAACGAGATACCTGTTTGAGGTGCTTTAAGGAGATAACTGTGTGGAGTGCTTTAAGGAGATAGGTGTGTGGGGTGCTTTAAGGAGATACTCTTTTGAGTGTTTTAAGGAGATAACTGTGTGGAATGCTTTAAAGAGATACCTGTGAGGAGTGCTTTAAAAAGATACTTGTGTTGAGTGCTTTAAGGAGATAACTGTGTGGAGTGCTTTAGAGAGATACCTGTTTAAATAGCTTTAAGGAGATACCTGTGTGGAATATTTTAAGGAGATACCTGTTTGAGGTGCTTTAAGGAGATAGCTGTTGGGGGTGCTTTAAGGAGATACCTGTGTGGAGTGCTTTAAGGAGATACCTGTGCGGAGTGCTTTAAGGAGATAACTCTGTGGAGTGCTTTAAGGAGATACCTGTGTGGAGTGCTTTAAGGAGATAGCTGTGTGGGTTGAGGTTAGGTTAGTTTAGGTTTAGGATAAGAAAATCAGAGGGTCCTTGGATAATGGGTCCATGGATATCCCGGATTAAAGGGTTATTGGATCAAGGATCCTTGGATCTCCCAAATCAGAGGGTCCTTGAATAAGGGATCCTTGAATATCCCTGATCAAATCCTTGGATCTCCCGAAAAAGGGTCCTTGATTCAAGAATCCTTTGATCTCCCGGATCAAAGGATCCTTGGATATCCCGTATTAAAGGGTTGTTGGATCAAAGATCCTTGGATCTCGCGGATCAGAGGGTCCTTGTATAAGGGATCCTTGGATCTCCCGGATCAAAGGATCCTTGGATATTCCTGATTAAAGGGTCCTTGGATCACCCAGACCAGAGGGTCCCTGGATAAGTGATCCTTGGATCTCCCGGATCAGAGGGTCCCTGGATAAGGGATCCTTGGATCTCGAATCAAAATCCAGGGATCCTTGGGTCTCCCGGATCAGAGGTCCGTTGGCTAAGGGATCCTGGAATCTCACGGATCAAAAGGTCCTTGGATCTCCCGGATAAAAGGTTATTTTGATCTCCCGGATAAGAGGTTCCCTGGCTTTCCCGGATCAAAGGGTCTTTGGATAAAGGATCCTTGGATCTCCCGGATCAAAGGGTCCTTGGATCAAATATTCTCGGATTTTCCTGATAAAAGGTTCTTGGGCTCTTGGATTTTCCTGATCAAAGGGTGCTTGGATCAGGGATCCTTCAATCTCTCGGATCAAACGCTCCTTGGATATCCCAGATTAAAGGAGCCTTGGATCAAGGATCCTTGTATCTCCAGGATCAGACGGTTCTTGGCTAAGGTATCCTGGGATCTCAAGGATCAAAGAGTCCTTGGATGTACCGGATAAAAGTTTCCTTGGATCTACCGGATAAAAGTATCCTTGGATCTCCCGGATCAAAGTGTTCCTTGAATCTCCCGGATCAGAGGGTCCTTGGATCTTACGATAAAAGGTTCCTTGAATCTCCCGGATCAAAGGTTCCTTGGATAAAGGATCCTTGGATCTCGCGGATCAAAGGGTCCTTGGATATGGGATCCTGGGATCTCCCGGATCAGAGGGTCCTTGGATCTCCCGGATAAAAGGTTCCTCGAATCTCCCGGATCAAAGGGTCTTGGGATAAAGGCCCCTTGGATCTCCAGGATCGAGGATTCTTGGATTTCCCGAACCAAAGGGTCCTTGGATCAAGGATCAAATCCTTGGATCTCCCGAAGAAGGTTCCTTGAATCAAGGGTCCTTCGATCTTCCGGATCAAAGGGTCCTTTGTTCAGGGATCCTTGGATCTCCCGGATCAAAGGGTCTTTTGATCAAGGATCCTTCGATCTCCCGGATCAAAGGATCCTTAGATATTCCGGATTAAAGGGTCCGTGGATCAAGTATCCTTGGATCTTCCGAATAAGACAGTCCTTGCATAAGGGATCCTTGAATCTGATGGATCAGAGGGTCCTTGGATCTCTCGGATAAAAGGTTCCTTGGATAAATGATCCTTGGATCTTCCGGGTCAAAGGGTCCTTGGATAAAGGATCCAAAAGAATCCTTGGATCAAACATTCTTTTAGTCCCTTAAAGTGCCTACTAATGTTGTGCCCACTAATAAAGTGCCCACTTGAGGAGTCTCCGCGTTTTTGTTTGTCCCGGGGACTCACTCCCCGTATTCTCGCGAGTCCCCAAGGACGGGGAATGCTCAGATTATCATCACCATCATCAAAAAGGACTCCCTTTCAGATTCGGAAGGGAATCAATTTTTGCTTATTTTGGTGCACTGTAAAATTAATTAAAAAACAATCAGGATCCAAGGATCCCTTCTCCAAATATCCTCTGATCCGGGACATCCAAGGATCCCTTATCCAAATACACTCTGATCCGAGAGATACAAGAATCCTTGATCAAACAACCATTTAATCTGGGATATCTAAGGAGCCTTTGATCCGGGAGATCGAAGGATCCTTGATCCAAAGACCCTTTGATCCGGGAGATCCAAGAATCCCTGAACCCAGGACCCTTTGATCCAGGATATCCAAGGAGCCTTTGATCCGGGAGATCGAAGGACCCTTGATTCAAGGACCCTTCTGCGGGAGATCCAAGGATTTGATCCTTGATCCAAGGACCCTTTGGTTCGGGAGATACATGGATCCCTTATCCAAGTAACCTTTGATCCGGGAGATTCAAGGAACCTTTTATCGGGAGATCCAAGGACCCTATAATCCGGGAGATCCAGGGACCCTTTGATCCAGGAGATTCAAGGAACCCTTTGATCCGGAAGATCCAAGGAACCTTTTTTCCGGGTTATCCAAGGAACCTTTTATCCGGGAGATCCAAGGACCCTTTGATCCGTGAGATCCCAGGATCCCTTAGCCAAGGACCTTCTGATCCGGGAGATCCAAGGATCCTTAATCCAAGCCCCCCTTAATCTGGATATCCAAGGAGCGTTTGATCCGAGAGATCGAATGATCCTTGATCCAAGCACCCTTTGATCAGGAAAATCCAAGAACCCAAGAACCTTTTATCAGGGAAATCCAAGAACCTTTGATCGAATGACCCTTTGATCCGGGAGATCCAAGGATCCTTTTATCCGGGAGATCCAAGGACCCTTTGATCCATGAGATCCCAGGATCCCTTAGCCAAGGACCGTCTGATCCGGGAGATCCAAGGATCCTTGATCAAAGGCCCCCTTAATCTGGGATATCCAAAGAGCGTTTGATCCAAGAGATCGAAGGATCCTTGATTTAAACACCCTTTGATCAGGAAAATCCAAGAACCCAAGAACCTTTTATCAGGGAAATCCAAGAACCTTTGATCGAATGACCCTTTGATCCGGGAGATCCAAGGATCCTTTTATCCGGGAGATCCAAGGACCCTTTGATCCGTGAGATCCCAGGATCCCTTCGCCAAGGACCCTCTGATCCGGGAGATCCAAGGACCACTTATCCACGGACCGTCTGATCCGCGAAATCCAAGGATCCTTGATTCAAGGACCCTTTGATTCGAGATCCAAGGACCGTTTAATCCGGAATATCTAAGAAGCCTTTGATCCGGGAGATCGAAGGATCCTTGATTCAAAGACCCTTTTGATCCGGGATATCCAAGGATCCCTGAACCAAGGACCCTTTAATCCGGGATATCCAAGGATCCTTTGATCGGGGAGATCCAAGGGTCCCTTATCCAGGGACCCTCTCATTTGGTAGATCCAATGATCCTTGATCCAAGGACCCTTTAATCACTGATATCCAAGGATCCTTTGATCCGGGAGATCCAAGGATCACTTATCCAAGGACCCTCTGATCCGCGAGATCCAAGGATCCTTGATCCAATAACCCTTTAATCCGGGATATCCAAGGATCCATTATCCAAGGACCCTCTGATTTTCTTATCCTAAACCTAAATTAACCTAACCTAACCTAATAAAAGGTTCCTTGGATCTAACGGATCGAGGGTCCTAAACCTGACCTAACCTAACCTAACCTAATAACAGGTTGTTAGGATTTTGAACCTTTTGTTTGGTAGCGTGGGTTGCCAGTTAAGTAGAACGACCTTTATTCTTCAGTCCAAACATAAAAAACCCTGAAAGAGGAACACAAACATAATATTCATACCTCTTTCAGTTTGCTAACTTCACAATGTAAATATCTTATCCTATTTAAATTCACTTAAACCAATATCCGAATTATGACTAAATAAATAATAAAACTAACCTATCCGGGTTTCTGAATGCTTATTTTTATATATTTACTTTTCTTCTTCTTCTTCTGCAGTCATTCGGAGATTAGTAACTGATACTCTTACTAAATACACATAGATGGCAATTTCTGACATAAATATAAATGTGTGTTATTTTACAACACTCCTCCCTTTTTAACGACTTTTTTTTTTTTTAAACATTAATCATGAACATCAACTTCTGACTTCTGACATATGCAAAATATACACATACACAAATTATTTACACGGAACTGTCTCATCTACTTCTAAACGAGAAAGTCCATCCGCATTCTCGTTTGTGTGGCCAGGCTTTGCCTTGACTTGAAAAGTTAAAGAACTGTAGTTTGGCTGACCACCGGGATAGTCTCCGATTGGTGCCATATACAAAGTTCAGCCACTGCAACGACTATGGTTGCTTCATTCAGCTTCCTTGAATCTGAGCTTTCTTGAATCCGAGCATCCTTACGTCATCGGACTTTTTCGGAATACGGGTTATTGGACTGGCCCGATCGCTGGTTGAAGGCTGTATGATTTCAGCATCCAGTAGTCTCAGTATCTCATCTTCTACTTGTTTTCTCTTGGCTTCGGGAATGCGATATGGTTGCGATCGCACTGGCGTCGCATCGCCGGTATTGATTTCATGCGTGACGTCTTTCATCAGTCCTATGCGGTTTATGTTGACGTCACTGAACTCTTCTCACAGGTTGTTGAGAGCGGCATGATCTTCCTCAGTATTCCTAGAGTCAATTAGTTGACTGAAGTCGACCTCCTCGGCTGAATTCTGATCTGGAATGTCCAAACTTGTGTCTTCATCTTTAGGCTGGATAATGCGAAAGAGACTGAGCTTCTCTTTTGGCTGTGATTCATCTTCTTTTGGCCGATGATAATTTCGCAGTAGGTTGACATGGAAAAGACCAGTCTTTTTCCGTTGACCGTCAAGTTCCACTTCAAGGTTGACTTCGTTTATTCTTCTGAGGATTTTGCAGGGTCCTCTCCGAGACACTTGAAGCTTATGGCGTCCTTGCGGAAGCAAGAGTAGCACCTCCTCCCCTTTTTCGAAGGAGCGGGGCTTGGCTGACAAGTGATACCACGCTTTGGTCTTTGCAGCGGCTTGGGTTTTGGTTTCTTTTGCTTGACTGTGATAAAGTTGTTGTGGTGACTTGTTCTTGTTTCCAGCTCTGTAGAAAAGTCCGTTGATTTGCTGCACTCGTTGAGGCTTGGCGACATCACTTGTAGGGTCAACTTTTGAGATAAGGTTTTGTATCGTCTTATCCTTCTTTTGGAGAGTTGCAAACCCCTCTGTATTCATCTTAAACGTCTGTTCAAGAGAAAACATTTCGAACTGTGGTTTCGATTGTTGGGTTGGGTAGTTTTCTTACCCAATGGTTGAATTTTCGCTGGGCGATGCATGTATTTCGACGACAGCAGTTAGGTTGACTGACACATGGACGTCGATTTCTACAGACTGTGGGTCTGATTGTTTGGCTTGAGAGCTTTCCGATCTGATAGTTAACTCTTCGCTGGAAGTTGCAGGGTTTTCGACGACATCAGTTCGGTTTACTGACACATGGTCGTCAGTTTCTGCAAACTCTGGGTCTAATTATTGGGCTTGAGAGCTTTCCGCTTTGATAGTTGACTCTTCGCTGGAAGTTGCAGGGTTTTCGACGACATCAAATGGGTTTTTTGATACATGGACGTCGATTTCTGCAGACTCTGGGTCTAATCGTTGGGCTTGAGAGCTTTCCGATTTGATAGTTGACTCTTCGCTGGAAGTTGCAGGGTTTTTGACGACATCAGTTGGGTTTTCTGACACATGGACGTCGGTTTCTGCAAACTCCATAGAAAGGTTGAAGGTGCTATCAGCGGTGACGCTTGTATCGTCTTGCTTCTTTGATGCAACTCTCTGGGAATTACCATCGTAATTTGCGAAGGTTGTAGCTTCATGCTTCTTGTGAGCTAAGCGCATTTCTTCTAATTTGGAGAGCAGCAGAGTTCGTTTCTCAGACTCTTCGCGTCGGAAGTCTTCTGGTTGGAGCTCGAATCTTCGCAGCTAGTCTTCTCTGTCAAGTTGACACTGGCGTTCGTAGCGTTCTAAATCTTCTCGTCTAGGGTCTTCTTGTTTTTGAATAAATTGCATCATCATTTGTGTCATGTATATTAGAGGATCTTGCGTAGAAGGTGGTCGAAGTTGCTGTTGCGTTGCTGGTGTTTGTTGTTGACCAGTATGCTGCTGCTGTTGTGATGTACTTGCAGGTTTCTGGTCGCCGGTCATGTTGTCGTTGAACTGTAGCTGCCGTACAATGTGCGTGCGTGAGGAATTTGGGGATGACGGATCGGAAACTGACTCGTTTGGTCTGTATTCCGGAATTGATTTTCTGGGATTTGGACCAGGTGTATCAAACTTACAATGTTCCGAATCCGAATCAACTTCAGGCAATGTAAACTCAAATGACGCTTCACTTTTCAGCAAAGTCTTTTCCTCGTCACTTGATACGTCATATGCCACTTGGTACAATTCACGAACGGATTGTCTTTGCAATACAGGCTTATTCCTATCACTCAACTTCCACAGTTCATCGCTCTTTCCTTTCGATCTTGTATTCATCCAGTTCCTTAGTAATCAACCCCTCACTCAATATACGTGCGCAAATCCATTCGATCAATAATTCGTCGACGTCACTGCTTACTAATTTCCTTGCGTACACGTGGTTCACTATTTACTCACAATGTTCATTCACGAGACGCGCTCATGGCTACGCTCGGGCTATCGTGGGAAAATAACCCGTTCGCAAAGGGGAACTGGCTTGGCAGCGTCTGTTGATAAACACCGTGACGTAATAACTGATACTGTTTGTAAACAGTTCAGGTGTGGTGATCAGCTGATGGTCACGTGGTTATCAGCTGATGTGATGAGCAGCTGTTGAGCACGCCATGCAATTTTTGCAAATGGCGAACGACCGAAAATTAATTATTTTCAAAGGCGACTTTCACGGCACTGAGTGGTAGGAGGAAGGGTTTGGGGAGATTGTCACTATCACTGGTTTCAGAGTGATCACAAATATCCTGGGATAGGGCTTGTTTGGACGTCAGTCAGCAGGCCAAAATGCAGTTCTCTGGAACTCAGCTAGGCTCATGGATTCTTGAAATTCGCTGTCACCATCTGTTAGGATTTTGAACCTGTTGTTTGGTAGCGTGGGTTGCCAGTTAAATAGAACGACCTTTATTCTTAGGTCCAAACATAAAAACCCTGAAAGAGGAACACAAACATAATATTCATACCTCTTTCAGTTTGCTAACTTCACAATGTAAATATCTTATCCTATTTAAATTCACTTAAACCAATATCCGAATTATGACTAAATAAATAATAAAACTAACCTATCCGGGTTTCTGAATGCTTATTTTTATATATTTACTTTTCTTCTTCTTCTTCTGCAGTCATTCGGAGATTAGTAACTGATACTCTTACTAAATACACATAGAGGGCAATACATGTCTGAAATAAATATAAATGTGTGTTATTTTACAACACAGGTTCCTTGGATCTAACGGATCTTTGATCCGTGAGATCCTAGGATCCTTGATCCAATAACCCTTTAATCCGAGATCTTCAAGGATACTCGATCCAACGACTCTTTAATCCGGGATATCCAAGGATCCTTTGATCCGTGAGATTGAAGGACCCTTGATTCAAGGAGCCTTTTTAGGGAGACCCAAGGATTGGATCAGGGATATCCAAGGATCCATTATCCAAGGACCTTCTGATTTCCTTATCCTAAACCTAACCTAATATAACCTAACCTAACCTAATAAAAGGTTACTTTGATCTAACTGATTAAAGGGTCCTTGGATCTCCCGGATCAGAGGGTCCTTGGATAAGGAATCCTTGGACATCCTAGATCAAATCCTTGGATCTCCCGAATCAAAGGGTCCTTGAATCAAGGATCCTTCAATTTCCCGGATCAGAGGGTTCTTGGATACAGGATCCTTTGATATCCCTGATCAAATCCTTCGATCTCTCAAAAAAGGGTCCTTGAATCAAGGGTCCTTCGATCTCCTGGATCTAAGGCTCCTTGGATATCCCAGATAAAAGGGTCCTTGGATATCCCGGATAAAAAGGTCCTTGGATCTCCCGGATCGAAGGATCCTTGTTTCAGGGATCCTCGAATCAGGGTCCTTGAATGTCGCGGATCAGACGGTCCTTGGATAAGTGATCCTTGGATCTCGCGGATCAGACGGTCCTTGGATAAATGATCCTTGGATCTCCCGGAGCAGAGGTCCTTGGGTCTCCCGGATAAAAGAATTCTTGGATCAAAGATTCTTGGATTTTCTTGATCAAAGGGTCTTTGGATCAAGGATCCTTCGATCTCCCGGATCAAAGTCTCCTTGGATATCCCGGTCTAAAGGGTCCTTGAATCAAGGAACCTTGGATCACTCGGATCATACGGTCCTTAATTGCGTTTTATTTGAAATTTATCGGACAGCGGGAGCGGACGGCGGACTTTAAGTAGCCGTTTTATTCCCAGCGGACTACGTCAGTTTGTACGTCGGAACTTGTTGCAAATAAAACGACAACTTCGATAATCACGCGAACAATTTAAAAACTGGTAACATGGCTTTTCGACTTCGAACACTTTGATTCATGACTTACTACAGGACTGGTTTCTTGAAGAAACAGGAGACGAGGGAGAAGAATTTGACGATCATGACAGTAGGGGGTCTAGGCTAAAACCCCCCCGGCGAAAATCCCCCCGGACAAAACCCCCCCGCCAAAACCCCCCCGGCTAAAACCCCCCCGTGACCAAAACCCCCCCGGCGAAAACCCCCCCGTGACCAAAACCCCCCCGGCGAAAACCCCCCCGTGACCAAAACCCCCCCGGCGAAAACCCCCCCGGTACCAAAACCCCCCCGGCGAAAACCCCCCCGTGACCAAAACCCCCCCGGCGAAAACCCCCCCGGTAACAAAACCCCCCCCGGCGAAAACCCCCCGGTACCAAAAGCTCGATTCATTTACATTTAACACGAATCCGAAAAATTTCACTTGACTTCCCGTGATCTTGTTCTAATTCAAATGGAATTCTGGTACAACGAGACAGTGAAGCTTAGTCAGTTCTCAGTTGTACTTCCACTGGAATTAGTCCGCCCCTTGCGACGAGGACGCGCTCACTGGGAAATTTATTTTTTTTGGTTCCAAGGGAAAACATTTTTTTTACAAGTTTAACAACTAGGCTATTACTTCGGTCCAATTAAGGCTAGGTACAATAATAAGGCACTTTTTTCCGATGATAGTTATGTCTAGATTTTTTTTCAAGATTTTTTTTTTAATACTTTTTTTAAGATTTTTTTGTAAGATTATTTTCCCCGGGGGGTTCTGGTACCGGGGTGTTTTGGTACCCGTGGGGTTTTGGTATCGGGGGGGGGGGGGGTTGGTACCGGGGGTTTTAGCCGGGGGGGTTTTGGTACCGGGGGGGTTTTAGCCGGGGGGTTTTGGTCACGGGGGGGTTTTCGCCGGGGGGGTTTTGGTACCGGGGTGGTTTTCGCCGGGGGGGTTTTGGTGACGGGGGGGTTTTCGCCGGGGGGGTTTTGGTGACGGGGGGGTTTTCGCCGGGGGGGTTTTGGTCACGGGGGGGGTTTTAGCCGGGGGGGTTTTGGTCACGGGGGGGTTTTAGCCGGGGGGGTTTTGGCGGGGGGGTTTTGTCCGGGGGGGTTTTAGCCGGAACCCGACAGTAGGAGTGTTCCAACAAGCAATAACACTGCAGCACTGCAAGAAGGCGCAAGGAAGAGAACTCACATAATGAACCATATTTGTTGAGTTTTTCATATATTAAACTGCTAATAAACGTTTAAACCAGATATTCAGAAACTGAGGACTTTGTCCTCAAGGAATTAAATGGGCCACACTGCATTAGGCCTAGCCTATCTAAAAAGACAAATTTGGATTTCAACTTAAAAAAAAAACTGAATCTCATTTTAATCAATCCTCACTACTACGTCTGATTCTGTTCCTGTTGCCCCTGTTGCGATCCCTGCTTCTTGACCGGTCTCTTTCACCGTTTCCACCTCGTCTTTTCTTGAGTGCCTTAACATACCCTTCAAAACTATCGTTAAAACGCTTATACACCGCTTCTCGCATTGGGAGATCAAACAGATCAAACCCTTTCAAACAGGCCTTTCATTTCGTCTTGATGTTCTATCATCGAATCTTCCATTTCTTTCACATCACTTGGCCGCTTCTCCCATTTTTTCACGGCGTTTTTTCACGAGCTCATAAGGCACTTGTACGAGTAAGTGGTGTAAGAAAGTAAATGGTAACGTCACAAAATACTCCCACCAGCCCCCCAGGATCGGACCTAGAAATAGAACATCTAGTTTCACTCGAGTCTGAGCGTTTCCGGCATCGCCGTGAGTCATCTAGGGCAAAGGTTTCATCCCACTAGTTTGATCCCTAGAAGTGTTACACTATTGCCGGTACACCTCCCCCTCAACTCCCCCTACAGCGGACCAACCTGGTTCAGATACATACAACAGATCATCTAGAGCATGTTCTCTTACCGGCTATCAAGTTTCAATCGAGTCTGAGGATTTTTCGGGAAATTCCTGCCCCCCCCCCCCACCGGGCTCAGATCCGGTCACTACCATAAAATTTGTCATCTAGGGCATATGGTCTCTCTACTTCCCGAGTCTCGTTCAAATCACTACTTTGATCTCCCGGATCAATGAGTCCTTGGATAAAGGATCCTTGGATCTCCCGGATCAGAGGGTCCTTGGATCTCCCGGATAAAAGGTTCCTTAACCCTCCCGGATCAAAGGTTCCTTAGAGAAAGACTAGGTCCTTGGATAAGGGATCCTTCGATCTCCCGGGTCAAAGTCTCCTTGGATATTCCGGATGAAAGGGTCCTTAGATCAAATATCCTTCGTTCTCCCGGATCAAAGGCTCCTTTGATATCCCAAATAGAAGGGTCCTTGGATCTAGGATCTTTGGATATCCCGGATTAAAAGGTTATTAGATCAAGGATCCTTGGATCTCCCATAACAGAGGGTCTTTGGATAAGGAATCCTTGGATCTCCCCAAGTTCAAGTTCAAGTTCAATGGGTTTATTAATAAATCGAAAATAAATCACACATAATCGTAACACTCAGTCCATTCCTGGACGCCGAGAACCAGATAAAATTATTTACCTGTAAATGTTGATTAATAATAAGCGCTTACTTTATAAAAAGCAGTACGGTTATTTCAAACTTCAGCAAAAAAAATAAAAGATGGAGCATTGTCAATGTATAATAGAATTATTAAACCGAGATTGAATTGTTGAAAATCAGAGCAATAGAATACGGGAAAGAGCTGATTGATGTAAACAAGAAGGAACTCATTGATGTGATTGGAAACAAAAAATTGATGAAGGATCTTATAGGTACAAATAAAAGAATTTTAAATCAAAGAAGTCAGGAGAATTAAAGAAGAATAATTAAAATAAGGTATGGTAAAAAAAAAATTTAATAATAATAAAAGTAAGATGTAATTATGATTTTTTTTTTCTTTTTTGGATGGGGTGGTTTCCCCTGGGGTGAGGTGCAGGAAGGTATTGGTCAGTTTTTTTTGTTTTTTGAGGTAAGGCTGTGTCGGAGAGTAGCAGCAGTGACCACTCTGCGTTTTATGTGTAAACGTAAAGATTCTGGTTCTCGGCGTCCAGGAATGGATTGAGTAATACGATTATGTGTGATTTATTTTCGATTTAGTAATAAACCCATTGAACTTGAACTTGAACTTGGGGAGATCCAAGGGTTCCTCATCCAAAGACCCTCTGTTCTGGGAGATCCAAGGATCCTTGATCTAACAACCTTTTCATCCGGGATATCCAAGGATCCTAGATCCAAGGACCCTTCTATTTGGGATATCCAAGGAGCCTTTGATCCGGGAGAACGAAGGATCCTTGATCCAAGGACCCTTTCATCCGGGATATCCAAGGAGACTCTGATCTGGGAGATCCAAGGACCCTTTGATCCGGGAGATACAAGGATCCTTTATCCAAGGAAAACTTGATCCGGGAGAACCAAGGAACCTTTTATCCGGGAGATCCAAGGACCCTCTGATCCGCGAGATCCAAGGATCCTTTATCCAAGAACCCTTTGATCCAGGAGAATTAAGGAACCTTTTATCCGGGAGATCCGAGGACCCTCTGATCCGGGAGATCCAAGGATCCTTTATCCAAGGACTCTTTGATCCGGGAGATTCAAGGAACCTTTTATCCGGGAGATCCAAGGATCCCTTATCCAAGGACCGTCTGATCTGGGAGATCCAAGGATCCTTGATCCAAGGACACTTTAATGTGGGATATCCAAGGAGCTTTTGATCCGGTAGATCGAAGGATCCTTGATTCAAGGACCCTTTGATTCGGGAGATCCAACGATCCTGGATCCAAGAACCCTTTAATCCGGGATATCCAAGGATCTTCGATCCAAAGACCTTATAATCCGGGATATCCATGGAGCCTCTGATCTGGGAGATCGAAGGAACCTTGATTCAAGGACCCTGTTTTTGGAAGATCCAGGGACCCTCTAATCCGGGATATCCAAGGATCCTTTGATCGGTATGATCCAAGGATTTGATCAGGGATATCAAAGGGTCCCTTAACCAAGGACCCTCTGATCCGGGAGATCCAAGGATCCTTGATCCAACAACCTTTTAATCCGGGATATCCAAGGATCCTCGATGCAAAGACCCTTAAATCCGGGATACCCAAGGATTCTTTGATCGGTAAGATCCAATGATCCCTTATCCAAAGACTGATCCAGGAGATTCAAGGATCCTTGATCCAACAACCCTTTAATCCGGGATATCCAAGGATCCTCGATCCAAGGACCCTTTAACCCGAAATATCCAAGGACTCTTTGATCACGGAAATCCAAGACTCTTTGATCCATGGATCCTTTTTTCCGGGATATCCAAGGACCCTTTGATCCGGGAGATCCAAGGAACCTTTTATCCGGGAGATCCAAGGACCTTCTGATCCGGGAGATCCAAGGATCCTTGATCCAAGGACCCTTCATCCGGGATATCCAAGGATCTTTTGATCGGTAAGATCCAAGGATCCCTTATCCAAGGTCCCTCTGATCCGGGAGATCCAAGGATCCTTGATCCAACAGGATCTTAATGAAACTTTATATTTGGAAGGACCTCGTGCCTTAGATGGCCCATTTAAAATCCGGACAGGATCCGCTGACTTTGGGGGGAGCTGGAGGGGGACGGAAATCTTGGGAAACTTGTTGGGAAGAACAAGCACAAGCTCTGGATTCATCATTGACATAATCGAACCAGATTCGAGCACTGTGGGGGGAGCTGCTGGGGGTTACGGAATTCTGGTGATCCCGCGAGTGCGGTACTTCCTGATGTATTTGGACGATGAAACTGGGCTTGCATTTCAGGGACTCGAATAAAATGACTTGAGAATAGTCGTTTACATAATTTGACCATCGTGGGGGGAGTGAAGGGAGGGGGAATCCGGAATTCTGAGGCATTTTTTACTTTTGAACGGGTGATAGGATCTTCACGAAACTTGATATGTGGAATGACCTCCTGTCTCAGATGACCCAGTAAAAATCCGGACCGGATCCGGTGATGTCGGGGGGAGTTGGAGGGAGGAAACGGGAATCTTGGGAAACGCTCAGAGTGGAGGAATCGGTATGAAATGAAACTTGGTGGGATGAGCAAGTTTCAAGTCCCAGATACACGATTGACGTAACCGGACCGGTTTTGGGCACTGTGGAGGAAGTCGGGGGGGGGGGTCCGGAATTATGGTGATCCAGCGAGTTCAGTACTTCCTGATGTATTAGGACGATGAAATATGCCTAGCATATCAGAGACTTGAAGAAACCGACTTGAGAATAGTCGTCTGTATGGGATGCGAGTTGGACAGTGCCGAGTTTATGCGGCCTAGTTTGTCATTTGGCCTCCGGACCGGATCCGGTCATGGCAGGAGGAGGATGAAGTGGAAACCAGAAATTTGCAGGTATGGTCCGATTCGTCTCAAACTTGAAAGACGAGACGAGGAGATGTCAGAGATGTGAAGTTTATGTGTCTAGTTGTTTTAGGCCACAGTTGGGGGGGAGTTGGTGTCGGAGTCCCGGAAATTTTATGGCTCGCATAGGGGTCAAACGAGTGGATTGATTTGAACGAAACTCGGGAAGTAGAGAGACCATATGCCCTAGATGACACATTTTATGGGAGTGACCGGATCTGAGCCCGGTGGGGGGGGGGAATTCCGAGAAATGCTCAGACTCGATTGAAACTTGATAGCCGGTAAGAGAACATGCTCTAGATGATCTGTTGTATGCATCTGAACCAGGTTGGTCTGCTGTAGGGGGAGTTTTACGGGGAGGTGTACCGGAAATAGTGTAATACTTCTAGGGATCAAACTAGTGGGATGAAACATTTGCCCTAGACGACTCACGGAGATACCGGAAACGCTCAGACTCGAGTGAAACTAGATGTTCTATTTCTAGGTCCGATCCTGGGGGCTGGTGGGAGTATTTTGTGACGTATCCATTTACTTTCTTACACCACTTACTCGTACAAGTGCCATATGAGCTCGTGAAAGAACACCGTGAAAAAATGGGAGAAGCGGTCAAGTGATGTGAAAGAAATGGAAGATTCGATGATAGAACATCAAAACGAAATGAAATTCCTGTTTGAAAGGGACCTCCCAATGCGAGAAGCGGCGTCTAAGCGTTTTAACGATAGTTTTGAGGGGTATGTTAAGGCACTCAAGAAAAGACGAGGTGGAAACGGAGAAAGAGACTGGTCAAGAAGCAGGGATCGCAACAGGGGCAACAGGGACAGAAGCAGACGTAGTAGTGAGGATTGATTAAAATGAGATTCATTTTTTTTTTTAAGTTGAAATCCAAGTTTTTCTTTTTACATAGGCTAGGCCTAATGCAGTGTGGCCCATTTAATTCCTTGAGGACAAAGTCCTCAGTTTCTGTTTATCTGGTTTAAACGTTTATTAGCAGTTTAATATATGAAAAACTCAACAAATATGGTTCATTATGTGAGTTCTCTTCCTTGCGCCTTCTTGCAGTGCTGCAGTGTTATTGCTTGTTGGAACACTCCTACTGTCATCATCGTCAAATTCTTCTCCCTCGTCTCCTGTTTCTTCAAGAAACCAGTCCTGTAGTAAGTCATGAATCAAAGTGTTGCTAAGTCGAAAAGCCATGTTACCAGTTTTAAAGTGTTCGCGCGATTATCGAAGTTGTCGTTTTATTTGCAACAAGTTCCGACGTACAAACTGACGTAGTCCACTGGGAATAAAACGGCTACTTAAAGTCCGCCGTCCGCTCCCGCTGTCCGATAAATTTCAAATAAAACGCAACTAAGGACCGTATGATCCGTGAGATCCAAGGATCATTGATCCAAGGACCCTTTAAACCGGGATATCCAAGGAGACTTTGACCCGGGAGATCGAAGGATCCTTGATCCAAAGACCCTTTGATCAAGAAAATCCAAGAATCTTTGATCCAAGAATTCTTTTATCCGGGAGACCCAAGGACCTCTGCTCCGGGAAATCCAAGGATCATTTATCCAAGGACCGTCTGATCCGCGAGATCCAAGGATCACTTATCCAAGGATCACTTATCCAAGGACCGTCTGATCCGCGACATTCTAGGACCCTTTGATTCGAGGATCCCTGAACCAAGGATCCTTATATCCGGGAGATCCAAGGACCCTTTTATCCGGGATATCCAAGGACCCTTTTATCCGGGATATCCAAAGAGCCTTTGATCCGGGAGATCGAAGGACCCTTGATTCAAGGACCCTTTTTCGATAGATCCAAGGATTTGATCAGGGATATCAAAGGATCCCTTATCCAAGGACCCTCTGATCCGGGAGATCGAAGGATCCTTGATTCAAGGACTCTTTGATTCGGGAGATCCAAGGATTTGATCTAGGATGTCCAAGGATCCCTTATCCAAGGACCGTCTGATCCGGGAGATCCAAAGATCCTTTTAATCCAAAACATCAAGGATCTTCGATCCAAGGACCCTTTAATTCGGGATATCCATGGAACCTCTGATCTGGTAGATCGAAGGACCCTTGATTCAAGGACCCTTTCTCGGGAGATCCAAGGGTCCCTTATCCAAGGACCCTCTGATCCGGGAGATCGAAGGATCCGTGATCCAACAACCCTTTAATCCGGGATATCCAATGATCCTCGATCCAAGGACCGGTTAATGAGTTACATCCAAGAAACTTTTTATTAGGTTAGGTTAGGTTAGATTAGGTTAGGTTTAGGATAAGGAAATCAGAAGCTCCTTGGATAATGGATCCTTGGATATCGCTGATCCAATCCTTGGGTCTCCCTAAAAAGGGTCCTTGAATCAAGGGTCCTTCGATCTCACGGATCAAAGGATCCTTGGATATCCCAGATTAAAGAGTCGTTGGATCGAATATCCTTGAATATCCCGGATTAAAGGGTTTTTGGATCAAGGATCCTAGGATCACACGGATCAAAGATCCGTTAGATCCAAGGAGCCTTTTATTAGTTTAGGTTAGGTTAGGTCAGGTTTGTGACCATCGATCCGTTAGATCCAAGGTACCTTTTATTAGGTTAGGTTAGGTTAGTTTAGGTTTAGGATAAGAAAATCAGAGGGTCCTTGGATAATGGATTCTTGGATATCCCGGATTAAAGGGTTATTGGATCAAGGATCCTTGGATCTCGCGGATCAGAAGGTCCCTGGATAAGAGACCCTTGGATCTCCCCGATCAAAGGATCCTTGGATATTCCGGATTAAAGGGTCCTTGGTTCAGGGATCCTTGGATCTCCCGGATCAAAAGGGTCTTAGGATCAAGGATCCTTCGATATCCCGGATCAAAGGCTCCTTAGATATTCCGGATTAAACGGTCCTTGAATCAAGAATCCCTGGATCTCCCGGATCAGACAGTCCTTGGATAAGGGATCCTTGGATCTCCTGGATCAGAGGGTCCTTGGATCTCCCGGATAAAAGGTTCCTTGGATCTCCCGGATCAATGGATACTTGGATACCTCGGATTAAAGAGTTGTTTGATCATGGATCCTTGTATCTCCCGGATCAGAGCGTATATAAGGGATCCTTGGATGTCCGGGATCAAAGGATCCTTGGATATACCGGATTAAAGGGTCCTTGGATCAAGGATCCTTGGATCTCCTGAATCAGAGGGTCCTTGGATATCGCTGATCAAATCCTTGTATCTCCCGAGAAAGGGTCTTTGATTCAAGGATCCTTCGATCTCCCGGATCAAAGGATCCTTGGATATCCCGGAGTAAAGGGTTGTTGGATCAAAGATCCTTGGATCTCGCGGATCAGAGGGTCCTTGGATAAGGGACCCTTGGATCTCCCGGATCAAAGGATCCTTGGATATTCCTGATTAAAGGGTCCTTGGATCAAGGATCCTTTGATCACACGCATCAGAGGGTCCCAGGATAAGTGATCCTTGGATCTCCCGGATCAGAGAGTCCCTGGATAAGGGATCCTTGGGTCTCCCGGGTCAGAGGATCCTTGGATCTCGAATCAAAGGGTCCTTGAATCAAGGATCCTTCGATCTCGCGGATCAGACGGTCAATGGATAAGTGGTCCTTGGATCTCCCGGATCAGAGGGTCTTTGGCTAAGGGATCCTGGGATCTCACGGATCAAATGGTCCTTGTATCTCTCGGATAAAAGGTTCCTTGTATCTCCCGGATAAAAGGTTCACTGGATCTCCCGGATCAAAGGGTCTTTGGATAAAGGATCCTTGGATCTCCCGGATCAAAGGGTCCTTCGATCAAAGATTCTTGGATTTCCCTGATAAAAGGTTCCTGATCAAAAAAATTTTCCTGATCAAAGGGTGTTTAAATCAAGGATCCTTCGATCTCTTGGATCAAACGCTCCTTGGATATCCCAGATTAAGGGGGCCTTTGATCAAGGATCCTTGGATCTCCCGGATCAGACGGTCCTTGGCTAAGGGATCCTGGGATCTCACGGATAAAAGGGTCCTTGTATCTCCCGGATAAAAGGTTCCTTGGATCTCCCGGAAAAAAGATTCCTTGAATCTCCCGGATCAAAGAGATCCTTGAATCTCCTGGATCAAAGGGTCCTTGGATCTCCCGGATTATAGGGTCCTTGGATCTCCCGGATCAAAGGGTTCCTTGAATCTCCTGGATCAAAGGGTCCTTGGATCTCACGGATTATAGGGTCCTTGGATCTCCGGATAAAAACTTCCTTGAATCTCCCGATAAAAGGTTCCTTGAATCTCCCGGATCAAAGGTTCCTTGGATAAAGGATCCTTGTATCTCCCGAACCAAAGGGTCTTGGATCAAGGATCAAATTCTTGGATCTCCCGATGAAGGGTCCTTGAATCAAGGGCCCTTCGATCTCCCGGATCAAAGGCTCCTTCGATATCCTGGATCAAAGGGTTCTTGGTTCAGGGATCCTTGGATCTCCCGGATCAAAGGGTCTTTGGATCAAGAATCCTTCGATCTCCCGGATCAAAGGCTCCTTAGATATTCCGAATTAAAGGGTCCTTCGATCAAGATTCCTTGGATCTCCCGGATCAGACAGTCCTTGGATAAGGGATCCTTGGATCTCCTGGATCAGAGGGTCCTTAGATCTCCCGGTTAAAAGGTTCCTTGGATCTCCCGGATCAAAGGATACTTGGATACCCCGGATTAAAGGGTTGTTTGATCATGGATCCTTGTATCTACCGGGTCAGAGCGTATTTGGATAAGGGATCCTTGGATGTCCCGGATCAAAGGATCCTTGGATATACCGGATTAAAGGGTCCATGGATCAAAGATCCTTGGATCTCCCGAATCAGAGGGTTTTTGATATCCCTGATCAAATCCTTGGATCTCTCGAGAAAGGGTCCTTGATTCAAGGATCCTTTGATCTCCCGGATCAAAGGATCCTAGGATATCCCGGATTAAAGGGTTGTTGGATCAAAGATCCTTGGATCTTGCGGATCAGAGGGTCCTTGGATAAGGGATCCGTTGATATCCCAGATCAAAGGATCCTTGGATATTCCTGATTAAAGGGTCCTTGGATCAAAGATCCTTTGATCTGGATAAGTGATCCTTGGATCTCCCAGATCAGAGGGTTCCTGGATAAGGGATCCTTGGATCTCCCGGGTCAGAGGGTCCTTGGATCTCGAATCGAAGGGTCCTTGAATCAAGGATCCTTGGATTTCGCGGATCAGACGGTCCATGGATAAGTGGTCCTTGCATCTCCCGGATCAGAGGGTCCTTGGCGAAGGGATCCTGGGATCTCACGGATCAAAGGGTCCTTGGATCTCCCGGATAAAAGGTTCCTTGGATCTCCCGGAAAAAAGGTTTCTTGGATCTCCCGGATCAAAGGGTTCCTTGAATCTCCTGGATCAAAGGGTCCTTGGATCTCCCGGATTATAGGGTCCTTGGATCTCCGGATAAAAAGTTCCTTGAATCTCCCGATAAAAGGTTTCTTGAATCTCCCGGATCAAAGGTTCCTTGGATAAAGGATCCTTGTATCTCCCGAACCAGGGTCCTTGGATCAAGGATCAAATCCTTGGATCTCCCGGAGAAGGGTTCATGAATCAAGGGTCCTTCGATCTCCCGGATCAAAGGCTCCTTGGATATCCTGGATCAAAGGGTCCTTGGTTCAGGGATCCTTAGATCTCCCGGATCAAAGGGTCTTTGGATCAAGGATCCTTCGATCTCCCGGATCAAAGGCTCCTTAGATATCCCGGATTATATGGTTGTTTGATCAAGGATTCTTGTATCTCTCGGATCAGAGGGTGACAGTGCACCAAAACAATCAAAAATTGATTCCCTTCCAAATCTGAAAGGGAGTCCTTTTTTATGATGGTGATGATAAACTGAGCATTCCCCGTCCTTGGGTACTCGCGAGAATGAGGGGAGTGAGTCCCCGGGACAAACAAAAACGCGGGGACTCCTCAAGTGGAGTCCTCGGGGAACGGCGAGAATACAACATTAGTAGATACTATAAGGGATGGTCTAGGAACTGAAAATAAATAAGTAAGTTTGGTTGGGTCCCTGATATATGGCATATAAATATCCCCCCATTCGCATCTTCTTATGCCTTGGTTTGTAAACATAAAGCAGAAATACTTAAGTGCTGCTGTGAGAATTAAAATTGTTATTCATTATTTTACCTTTGTTTTGGCCAAGGGCCATCTTTACACACAGTTAAAAGCTATGTTTAGTTAATAACAGGCAGAACTTCTGGCTTGTTGAACTGTTATACAGTCTTGAAGATTGATTCTATGGAGACCTACTGTTAGATTGAGGGAATTATCCTGAAGACAGAGTGTCCGATCACCAACTTGGTGATAATTCTAATATTGGTTTGATTCATCTTCCTCTGTATTTCAGCTAGTAGCAGCCCTTTGAAAGTTTTTTTTATTTATTTCAGATTGGGAAGATCAGCTTTCAATATTGTCGAAGGAGGAGATGGTGATGAATGGGTATTCGGTATCACACATTAAAATGTCTTTGAAGACACTTGGCCACAATGATGCTGAGATTGTGCATTTCGAAGACGACCATGGCAAAAATCAGTCTGATCTCAATAGTGATGAAGTGTGGACTTGGGGTCGGTCTCACTTTGATCGTGAAGCCACTGTGTTTCTCATTCAAATCATGGGAGAAATGAAACAAATATGGTTCATAATCTGGAATCAAGGAAGACTTTGATCCGGGAGATCCAAGGATCCTTTATCCAAGGACCCTTTGATCCGGGAGATCCAAGGAACCTTTTATCCGAGAGATCCAAGGAAACTTTTATCTGGTAGATCTAAGGACCCTTTGATCCGTGAGATCCCAAGATCCCTTAGTCACGGACCGTCTGATCCGGGAGATCCAAGGATCCTTGATCCAAGGCTCATTTAATCTGGGATATTCAAGGAGCGTTTGATCCGAGAGATTGAAGGATCCCTGATCCAAGCACCCTTTGATCAGGAAAATCCAAGAACCCAAGAACCTTTTATCAGGGAAATCCAAGAATATTTGATCCAAGGACCCTTTGATCCGGGAGATCCAAGGATCCTTTATCCAAAGACCCTTAATCCAGGGAACCAGGGAAGACCCGAAATCCAGGGAAACTTTTATCCGGGAGATCCAAAGAACCTTTTATCCGGGAGATCCAAGGACCCTTTGATCCGTGAGATCCCAGAATTCCTTAGCCAAGGGACCTCTGATCCGAGAGATCCAAGGATCACTTATCCATGTTCCGTTTAATCTGCGAGATCCAAGGATCCTTGATTTAAGGACCCTTTGATTCGAGATCCAAGGAACCTCTGATCCGGGTGATCAAAGGATCCCTGGATTTTGATTCGAGATCCAAGGACCCTCTGATCCGGGAGATCCAAGGATCCCTTATCCAGGGACCCTCTGATCCGGGAGATCCAAGGATCACTTATTCAGGGACCCTCTGATCCGGGTGATCCAAGGACTCTTTAATCAGGAATATCCAAGGATCCTTTGATCCGGGAGATCCGAGGATCCCTTATACAAGGACCCTCTGATCCGCGAGATCCAAGGATCTTTGATCCAACAACCCTTTAATACGGGATATCCAAGGATCCTTTGATCCGGGAGATCGAAGGATTCTTGAATCAAGGACCCTTTCTCGAGAGATCCAAGGATTTGATCAGGGATATCCAAGGATCCCTTATCCAAGGACCCTCTGATTCGGGAGATCCAAGGATCCTTGATCCAAGGACACTTTAATCCGGGATATCCAAGGATCCTATGATCTGGGACATCCAAGGAACCTTTTATCCGGGAGATCCAAGGACCCTCTGATCCAGGAGATCCAAGGATCCCTTATCCAAATACGCTCTGATCCGGGAGATACAAAGATCCATGATCAAACAACCCTTTAATCCGGGGTATCCAAGTATCCTTTGATCCGGGAGGTCCAAGGAACCTTTTATCCGGGAGATCCAAGGACCCTCTGATTCAGGAGATCCAAGGATCCCCTATCAAAGGACTGTCTGATCCGGAAGATCCAAGGATTCTTGATCCAAGAACCGTTTAATCCGGAATATCTAAGGAGCTTTTGTCCGGGAGATCGAAGGATCCTTGATCCAAAGACCCTTTTGATCCGGGAGATCCAAGGGTCCCTTATCCAGGGACCCTCTCATCCGGTAGATCCAACGATCCTTGATTCAATGACCCTTTAATCACTGATATCCAAGGATCCTTTGATCCAGGAGATCCAAGGATCACTTATCCAAGGACCCTCTGATCCGCGAGATCCAAGGATCCTTGATCCAATAACCCTTTAATCCGGGATATCCAAGGATCCATTATCCAAGGACCTTCTGATTTTCTTATCCTAAACCTAAACTAACCTAACCTAACGTAACCTAACCTAACCCCACACATCTATCTAATTAAAGCACTCCACACAGGTATCTCCTTAAAGCACTCCACAGAGTTATCTCCTTAAAGCACTCCTCACAGGTATCTCCTTAAAGCACCCCCAACAGCTATCTCCTTAAAGCACTCCACACAGTCATCTCCTTAAAGCACTCCACACAGGTATCTCCTTAAAGCTATTCAAACAGGTATCTCTTTAAAGCACTCCACAGAGTTATCTCCTTAAAGCACTCAACACAAGTATCTCCTTAAAGCACTCCTCACAGGTATCTCCTTAAAGCACTCCACACAGATATCTCCTTAAAGCACCCCCAACAGCTATCTCCTTAAAGCACTCCACACAGTCATCTCCTTAAAGCACTCAACACAAGTATCTCCTTAAAGCACTCCTCACAGGTATCTCCTTAAAGCACTCCACACAGTTATCTCCTTAAAACACTCAAAAGAGTTATCTCCTTAAAGCACCCCACACAACTATCTCCTTAAAGCACTTCACACAATTATCTCCTTAAAGCACCTCAAACAGGTATCTCGTTAAAGCACTCCACACAGGTATCTCCATAAAGCACCTCAAACAGTTATCTCCTTAAAGCACTCCACAAAGTCATCTCCTTAAAGCATTCCACACAGTCATCTCCTTAAAGCACCTCAAACAGGTATCTCCTTAAAGCACTCCACACAGTCATCTCTTTAAAGCACTCCACACTGGTATATCCTTAAAGCACTCCGCACAGGTATCTCCTTAAAGCACCCCACACAGCTATCTCCTTAAAGCACCCAACACAGCTATCTCCTTAAAGCACCTCAAACAGGCATCTCCTTAAAGCACTCCAGACAGGTATCTCCTCACTCAAGAACTCAAGTATGAACATTTGAGCTGTAACTCAACAGTTGAGTTTTAACTCAACTGTTGATTTATAGCTCAACAATCGATTTGTATCTCAAACATTGTTTTGTAACTCAACAGTGGGCCCAGAATCAGTCCCTTTTGACTCAACTGTTAGGATCAGTCGTAATATCTCAACAGTGGGCCCAGAATCAGGTCCCTTGATTTGCAACTCAACAGTTGATTTGTAACTCAACAATTGATTTGTATTACAAGAGTTGTTTTGTAACTCAACTGTGGGCCCAGAATCCGATCCCTTTCGAATCAATTGTTAGGATCAGTTGTAACAACGGTTGAGTTATAACAACTTAAAGTTATTAACTTAACGGTTGAGTTTTATTATAACAGTTGAATTGTATGTCAACAGTGGAGCTGTAACTCAACAGTTGAGTTGTAACTCAACAGTTGAATTGTATCTAACGCATTAAAGGGTCCTTGGATAGAGGATCCTTGGATATCCCGGATTATAGGGTTGTTGGATCAAGGATCCTTGGATCTCCCAGATTAGAGGGTCCTTGGATACGGGACCCTTGGATCTCCCGAGAAAGGTTCCTTGAATCAAGGGTCCTTCGATCTCCCAGATCAGAGGTTCCATGAATATCCCGGATTAAAGGGTCATTGGATCGAAGATCCTTGGATATCCAGGATTAAAAGGATCGTTGGATCTCCCGGATCAGAGGGTCCTTGGATAAGGGATCCTTGGACATCCTAGATCAAATCCTTGGATATCCCGAATCAAAGGGTCCTTGAATCAAGGATCCTTCGATCTTCCGGATCAAAGGCTCCTTTGATATCACAGACTGATGTGTCCTTGGATCAAGGATTCTTGGATCTCCCGGATCAGACGGTCCTTGGATAAGGGATCCTTGGATCCCCTGGAACAGAAGGCCGTTGGATCTCCCGGATTAAAGGTTTCTTGGATCTCCCAGATCAAAGGGTCCTTGGATCTCCCAGATCAGAGGATCCTTGGATCTCCCGGATAAGAGATTCCTTGGTTCTCCCGGATCAAAGGTTCCTTGGATAAAGGATCCTTGTACCTACCGGATCAAAGGATCCTTGGATCTCCCGGCTCAGAGGGTCCTTGGATCTCTCAGATATAAGGTTCCTTGGTTCTCCCGGATCAAAGGTTCCTTGGATAAAGGACCCTTGTATCTCCCGGATCAAAGGGTCCTTGGATCTCCCGGATCAGAGGGTCCTTGGATCTCCCGGATTAAAGGTTCCTTGTAGAAAGATAAGGTCCTTGGATAAGGGATCCTTCGATCTCCCGGATCAAAGTCTGCTTGGATATCCCGGATTGAAGGGTCTTTGGATCAAGGATCCTTGGATTTCCCGGATCAGAGGGTCTTAGGATAAGGGATCCTTTGATATCCAAGGGACCTTTGATCCTTTTCATCCAAGGATCCCTTATCCAAATACGCTTTGATCCGGGAGATAAAAGGATACATGATCAAACAACCCTTTAATCCGGGGTATTCAAGTATCTTTTGATCCGGAAGATCCAAGGAACCTTTTATCTGGGAGATCCAAAGACCCTCTGATCCAGGAGATCCAAGGATCCCTTATCCAAGGACTGTCTGCTCCGGGAGATCCAAGGATTCTTGGTCCAAGGACCTTTTAATCCGGAATATCTAAGGAGCCTTTGATCCAGGTGATCGTAGGATCCTTGATCCACAGACCCTTTTGATCCGGGAGATCCAACGATCCCTGAGCCAAGGACACTTTAATCCGGGATATCCAAGGATCCTTTGATCCGGGAGATCCAAGGGTCCCTTATCCAGGGACCCTCTCATCCGGTAGATCCAAGGATCCTTGATCCAAGGACCCTTTAATCACTGATATCCAAGGATCCTTTGATCCAGGAGATCCAAGGATCACTTATCCAAGGACCCTCTGATCCGTGAGATCCAAGGATCCTTGATCCAATAACCCTTTCATCCGGGATATCCAAGGATCCATTATCCAAGGACCCTCTGATTTTCTTATCCTAAACCTAAACTAACCTAGCCTAACCTAACCTAGCCCCACACAGCTATCTCCTTAAAGCACTCCACACAGGTATCTACTTAAAGCACTCCACAGAGTTATCTCCTTAAAGCACTCCTCACAGGTATCTTCTTAAAGCACTCCACACAGGTATCTCCTTAAAACACTCCACACAGGTATCTTCTTAAAGCTATTCAAACAGGTATCTCTTTAAAGCATTCCACACAGTTATCTCCTTAAAGCACTCAACACAAGTATCTCTGTAAAGAACTCCTCACAGGTATATCCTTAAAGCACTCCACACAGTTATCTCCTTAAAGCACTCAGAAGAGTTATCTCCTTAAAGCACCCCACACACCTATCTCCTTAAAGCACTCGACAGAGTTATCTCCTTAAAGCACCTCAAACAGGTATCTCCTTAAAGCACTCCACACAGTCATCTCCTTAAAGAACTCCACATTGGTATCTCCTTAAAGCACTCCGCACAGGTATCTCCTTAAAGCTGAACTCAAGGATGAATATTTGAGTTGTAACTCAACGGTTGAGTTGGAATTCAACAGTTGAGCTGTAACTCAACAGCTGAGTTGTAACTCAACTGTTGATTTATAACTCAACAATCGATTTGTATCTCACACATTGTTTTGTAACTCAACAGTGGGTCCAGAATCAGGTCCCTTGATTTGCAACTCAACAGTTGATTTGTAACTCAACAATTGATTTGTATCTCAAAAGTTGTTTTGTAACTCAACAGTGGGCCCAGAATCCTATCCCTTTCGAATCAATTGTTAGGATCAGTTGTAATAACGGTTGAGTTATTACAACTTAAAAGTTATTATCTTAACAGTTGATTTGAATTATAACAGTTGAATTGTAACTCAACAGTTGAGTTGTAACACAACAGTTGAATTGTAACTCAACAGTTCCATAAAAATCTGATTAAAGTACAAAATAAAATAAACATTTGAGTTGTAATTCAGCAGCTGAGTTGTAACTGAACAGTTGTGTTGTAACACAACAGTTGAATTGTAACTCAACAGTTGAGTTATAACTCAACAGTTCAATTGTAACTCAACAATTGAGTTGTAACTCACAATTGATTTGTATCTCAAAAATTGTTCTGTAACTCAACAGTGGGCCCAGAATCAGATCCCTTCTAACTGAATTGTTAGGATCAGTTATAATACCTCAACAGTGGGCCCAGAATAAGGTCCCTCGAGCTGTAACTCAATGGTTGAGAGTACGTTCACACGAATCGGGAAATTTAAAAAAAACACGATCGGAACCAAGGGAAAACCAATGGGTTTTCCCTTGGTACCGATCGGTTTTTTTTTATTTCCCGATGCGTGTGAACGTACTCTGAGTTGGAACTCAACAATTGAGTTGTAACTCAACTGTTGAGTTGTAACTCAACTGTTGAGTTGTAACTCAACGGATGAGTTGGAAGTCAATAGTTAAGCTGTAACTCAACAGTTGAGTTGTAACTCAACTGTTGATTTGTAACTCAACAATCGATTTGTATCTCAATAACTGTTTTGTAACTCAACAGTGGGCCCA